>CM023201.3:61100582-61443377 GCA_004115045.4 Sinella curviseta
GGCACTTGAGGTCACGTTGATTCTCTGAGAGTTGAGTTTTGTGGTAGCGCTGTTTTATATTTACGAATCTGTATATATTTTTTGCTCTTTACCAAAAAATGCCAGTGCACATGCAATCCAAAAAAAATGCTCTTTCGTTTAATTGCCTGCAAATACATAATGGCTTTAAAATAGGTACACTGTATGCTGTTTGGCGGATGCATGCTCTGCCTTCGAAATGAATTTATCTCCTCTCTTGTTGTAAATAAATAAAAGGCAAATTGCCCACACACATGCACTACTACTGCTGCCACCGTCTCTCACTTTTTTTTATGATGACTGTCTGTGTGATGCACGACGAGAGAGAGAGAGAGATATGAGATTGCAATGAAAAAATAATAACACAAATTGTTGTTGTGAGTGGGCAGCAGCGCAAGTAGTCGCGCATTAAATAGAATGTTGTTGGCTCATGGGAGCGTGATGCAATAGTAATAACGGTAACGTGCTTATGATTCAACTGGTTGAAAAATCCCTGCTAATTTTTTATAATAGCTCACTGTAGTGGTCTGGTGGGTGGGGCGTCTGTTCCGCTTAAATTTTTGTGAAAAGCTTACACTTACGTTGCTGTGCTGTAATAAATAATTTAATGATGGTGTGTGGTAGATATAGACCTTTTGTCAGTTGGACTGATATTTTTTTTGGCATGTAGAAGATAAATAAGATAAATGCTGCTACTACCTCTCTCACTCTAGGAAATCTCGCTAAAACGCTTCCTTACAAAAAAGATTGTGAACTTGTATAAAAAAACGCACTGATTAACTTTAAAATGCAGGTTTTTTTTTTGCTATTGGTGTCAAGAGTCAAGATCCCATATTTACTCTTATTTTGTGTGCAGCTACTTTTTTTTTTGTTGTCAAGGACACCTTCAAACTACCTTGTTTTGTGTATCCTTCCCTTTTATACTCTTTCTCTCCGTTCATAAATAACAGAGCATGTGAAGAACTGCAAAAAGAACTCTCTTGTTTTTTTTATGGACACACAACCAAAAAAAATATAAAATAAGACCAGCAGCAGCACAAACTCCCAGTACAATTTCTCTATTAAATTTGCTAGACATACGCTCTGTGTCTGACATGATTGTGAATAAAACAGGGATTCTATATGTTTGTTGTGCTATATATATGCTGGTTTTGTTTATCCACCTCCGGGTAAATAATTTTGTTGTTGTGCTCCGCTGAATGCTGCTGCATGCATTCTTTACGCTTTAAATAGTTAATGAGCTCCGCAGAATTGCAACGAGAGAGAGATGAGAAAACAAAAAAAAAAGTCTCTACAAGTTTATATGAGCTCGTGTCTGGGTGGCTTAAGGCAAGGCAAGCTGTCCGCCTGTTTTATTTTTATGAACATCCAGCATGTCATGTGTACAAGGTGAGTTGTTTGTCTTTGCTGCTGAGCTGACATGGTGGTGGTGGAGGAGGCACTATATATGGCGGTGAGAAAATGCATGCATCTCATTATTTATGTGGAGCAAGAAAGGTAGATGGCGAGAGGTAGAGAAGAAGAAGGAGAATAAAGGGGAATATTATATGTCCTTTTTTTGGAGAAGTGAGATGAGAACAAGGTGGTTGGGTACAAACACCAGGTTTTCCGAGAATCAAGCAGTATCGCTATCGCTACTGTGTTTACTGTATTTATATGCACACATAGTGAAAGCGGGAGGATTTCTTGATGCAGAGAGGGTTTGGTTAGGTTCATGATATAGTAACGCAATAAAAAGAAAAGGAACATGTAAATAATGGAGATTTGAACAGTCCCAAAATGCCATTTTCCTTTTTTCCTGAGCTGCCGCCGCACAGTTGTTGTTGTTGTTGTGTTGGAGTGATAAAGTGAGGCAGGAACTGTGAGTACCTACACCTATCCGCATCTTTCCTGTTGGTGCGTTGTTGTGACTGACTGAATTGAATTGAGTTTGAATGATGATGCAAATTTTCTCTGCTTTCTTCCTCCTTCCAGTCATGTTCACAAACTGTGCATGATGATGATGATGATGATGATAATGATGATATGTATTCTCCCATAAAAATACGATATATACCGCATACACACACACACAAGCCATCACTTGCAGGAGAGGGAAAGATGGTTGAAATATAATAATAATAATAACAGAGTGAGTGGTAGTCTCCTGTTTCCTGTCTATTCCGCTATTTCTCTCTGTGAGTGTGTCTGTGTGAGCGAGATGGAAGGAGCAGCGAGCGGAAGTCAGTGAAGGAGAACATGCAGGCACACTGGGAGATGGATGGATGGATTAGATACAAAATGCATAAGTAAAACTTGTTCAAGAGAAGAGAGGAGAGATACGACGTACGTATGCTTGGACACCTTTTTTTTGCACACCGAAAAAAAAAGTTTATTTTTTTTCTCTATAAATAGGCTGTTGTAAAGGGAGCCACAAAAGTGGAAACTTTCAAAAGTGCCTGTCTCCTCCTCTGCATCTCTCATCCTTTTTTTCCATTTTCGCAAAAAAAAAAGTTTTTTTTTCTTTCTCCTATCTCCTTCCAATCCAATCCAAATAGTAGGAGAAGAATGAGAAAATTGTATGGATATTTATGTGCGAGCAATAATATAGGCAGAGAGACAGGAGATGGAAGTGGGTATATATATTTTTATTCCTTCCTTTTTGACAAATTGGAGAATGAATAAGCTTGAAAGAGAGAGAGAGAAAAAGAAGGAGCGCCAACAAAAAAGTTTCTCCATTTTAGGAGCTCTACTACACACAAGAAGATGAAAATGAAAGGTGGTCTGGTCGCGCCTGATTTTCTGCTGGTATCTAAAAAAAAAGAGTGTGCCTGCATCCATGCATGAGTCTCCACAATGTTCTCCTCCTCCGAAACAAATCCACATGACAAGTTGTAATAATATGGTTTTGTGGACTGTGTGTATGCTCTATTCCTTATACATACATACTAAAAACGAAGAAGGAAAGCCATTCATTCATTCCATCTCTCACTCCGAAACTCCATATTATAAAATCTATAGGAAATGATAATAATGCTACTGAGAGGGAGAGAGATGCAAAAGAAAGATGGATGGAGTCGAAGAAGAAAGATGTACGTTTTCCTACGTTTTTGTACTGTGAGAAGAAACCCGAAAAAGTTTTTTTTTCTCACTTTTTTTCCCCGAAAAAAAATAGACAAGATATAGACAGAGAAAGAAAAAGCAGAAGGGAGAATAGTACTTTTTTTTATCTTATTGCTTTCGAGTGGCGTTTCAATCTCCGATTTCAATTTTTCTGTATAATATCAGGAAAAAAAGGGGAAAAATATGTACTTCAATTGGATGATGAGAGTATTTTTTTAAAAAAATGTGTGTGTATATTCTCGTACTTGATTGGTGTGTGTACATGTATGCATGCGTATGTCAGTGTGATAGATGTAGCAAGAGTGGGAATATGACACATTTTGTGAATGTTATTATGTTGGAGTTTTATTTTTCAGTAGAAAAAAAAGGAATGAATTCCAGAGAAGAAGGCATATATAATTTTTAATGCAAAGTGTTGCCAGCATATTGACAGACTGTGGAAATAATATGGTTTAAGTATTACCATGCCATTATTTGCCGACATGTATCGGTTGTCATCCAGAAAAAAAATGAGTGGTGCATGCAGGAATCCATCTAGAGAGGCTCCAAAAAGTTATGCACGAATTTTTACTAGAGAAAAAAGGAAAAAGCCACAGGCAGCTGCCACCCTTCACTCAATATATTTCTCTCTCTCGATACAATATTTCGATTCATTTCATTATTCCAGGATACAAAAAAAAAAAACGAGAAAAAACTGCATAACAAAGCCAACCCATCAGAATGGCGAACGCGAGAATATAGACGATTGCTGTATTGTTAAATGGAAGTTATTTGAAAGTTATTCATATTTTTTTTCTATGCTGACATAATATAACCACTAGAGAGGTTTGAGCAAAAATTTATTTGAAATGCATATACATATAATATGTCTCCTTTCTATTTTCCGGCTTGTCTCCTCCTTGCTTTCCCTCTTTCGTGGTTCACTGCATAGGTACTTTAGTTTATAGCGTTAGTTTCCCATGAAACTCGCTCACTCTCTTGTGTGCCACTACCACCACTAATACCACTACTACCACTTACCATCAATTTCTCACGTACATTTTCTCTCCCTATTTTCTGCATCTCTCTCGACAGCATCATTTGACTGTTGCTGCAATGATGAAACCATTCCGGCGTTCGGGTTGATTTTCATCTCACTTGCATTTATTTTTTTTTCTTTGAGCACACCAGACAATAATAATAAGCAGAAGAGAAAGTTCACAAATAAACTTTTCGTCGTCGATATACTTTAGTTTCTCCCTTTCTTTTTCTCACTCTACACACAAGTTACTATATATTTACTCCCATTCCTCACCTCTTTTTGTTTCTTGGAAAGAATGCGAATGAAATCCTGTTTGCGGGTGAATGGTGTTGCTGTTTGAATGCAGTTCTATTTCTTCCTGCCCTCCCTCGCTAACGAATATTTTATTCGTAAAATCATTCCACACCGACTGCTGCTGAGAAAGAAGGAAACGTGATATTATATATCTGTTGTTCGACCATTCTTCCTCTCTTCGTGATGCTGATCATCATCATGGCGCATCGACAGCAGCAAGAATTTTCTTCCGCTCGTAATCCTGTGCTGTTGCATGCACATATTATTATTATATTTAATAATAACAAAAGTGAAAACGATCTCTGGAATCTTTTGGAAGGGGAAGGTAAATGTAAAGATATGCAGACAACGCGTTCTCTTTAGAAAATGCATGATCTTCTTGAGATCCTAGCCCCATCATCATCATCAGCATCATTGGTAGTAAAAGTACTAATAATGACCGTGACGATAATAATGATACGCTTTGGTAAGGACAGGAATAGCACTCCTTATCTTCTTCATTATTGCGTGTAGACATAATAATAATAAGAAAGTGGTATAAATCATTCTGTTGAGTGAGTAGAGTGCGTACACCACTCTCACCACCACCACTGCAGCAGCATCATCATCGCAGCAGCCGAGGAAATAGCAGACTTCCTTCCTGCACGCTGTTGTGTAATGGATTGGTCTGGTAGAGTTCCACTTGACTGCACTGGTCGGCGAGTGGGATCTGGGTGCCTGATGCTGCTGGTCTGGTCTCGAGCATTTTTTTTGGAAAACGATAATGATGAAAGTTCCTTTAGGCACTTGCTGCCATTAATCAAAAAAATAAAAAGGGGCTTGGGCATATTCGCTGCTATATGCTTTTAAAGTGGAGAACGATGAGAGGAGAGAAAAATATGACTTTATTAAATAAAATGCAATACAAATAATATAATAAAATGCGGAAGTCTTTTTAATGAGAAACTTATTCTATGGTAAAAAAATGGGAGAAAATGCTCGGCTCCAATTTCAAATTTTTTTTTGGTTCTTCTTCGAAAGGCGTAAAGATCGAGAGAGAAAGGGAAACTGCGCGAGAAAGCCTAGATGTGTGACGGCATAGAAGGCTTAAAAATTATTACTAAGCTTATTTTGTATTTTCCTCATTTCCTCCTTATATTCCGATCAATCTGCCGAGAAAATTGGATGGGAAGAGGGCGGTTGCAATGAGAATGTACACGCAGCATAGAGCAGTATATTATATTGCTGTAGGTGTCAAATGGTATTTTACGATGATGACTCTGTGCTCCGTTATCTGAGAAGCGTGAATGCAGTTTCATTATATTCTCCTTTTCTGCTGCGTTGCCTCTTGTCTCTCGCACTACACTGCTCCCAGCATTCATTCATTCTCCCCTTTTTCCCATTTCTATAAAGCTGCGATGGTCTCTGGCAGCCATGATTACTTTTTCTTCGTCTTCGGATGAGGTATTAAATTGGGTATTACACTTTTTCCAGTACCACCACTGCTTTCTTTGGTTTCGCTTGACTGACTCGAAAAAAGGAAGAAGAACAACAAAAGAGAAAAGTCCCATTTTTATTATTATTGAGGCTACGTTTTCCCTACAAAACTTGTTGTACAATTATGTTCCCTCCTGACACACGGGGAGAATCTTCCCTTCGCATTTTCCCCAAACGAAATAGAAAAAAATATAGGGGAGCGCACCACCACCACATCCCACATCACAAAAGCATCCTTTTTCTCTCCTCACTTTTCACCGCGGAACAATGCAATTACCGCTAACAAGCATAAAACATGCTTTTATTTTAAAAAGAAGACAAAAGAGTGACAGACAAGATGTAAAAGAGCAAAAAAAGCAGGGAATGGCAGTAGGGAAGGTAACAAGAGCATGTGTGCTTGTCTTCTTGTCTTGAAAACGTATGGTATAAAAATAGCTACCTGCTGCCTTCAGGAAAAAGTGATATAATAGATGGGGATACTATTATATCACTCTATATATTATGCCACACCATCATAGTGTAATCCTACTCCAACTCTGAATGCATGTCGTCCAAGCGTAAAAGGTTCATTGTACCTTTTTGCTTCTTTCTTTCTTATTGTTAGTTGTCTTTTGGGCTGATGGTTTGGCGATGAGGAGAGAGGAAGGGAGATACACCGTTTTTCTATCTGATTAACTCCAGTTAACAGTAGTAGCAACAACATCATGAAGCATCTTTGCGCTTGTTATACAACAAATAAATTAACTTTTTCCGCCGTGAAAAGAAATTTGAAAAATTGGTTGAACGAGTGAGAGAGAAAGTGAAAGTAACGGAAGGGGACTAAAGCATGACATACAACAACAGTAAAAAGAACCTTTAACATGTTAGTGCTCGTTTTTGTATAATTTTCTCCTTTCGCTTTTCTCCTCGTCTCGAAAGTTGGTTCGAGAGAGAAAAAACAACAAATTGGCAGCTTTTCTTCTCAAGTTTCCAATAAAAGACGAGAGAGATGGGTATAGCTATATTGAGCACTGTACGCAGCAGTCTGTCCGCCTGTTGTCATTATCGTCATCATCATCATCATTAGTATTATTATTGTAAACAGGGAATTTTGCTAAAAGGAAGGAAAGGGAAGCGTGGATGGTTACCTACTTCTTCTTCTTTCATTGTGGCTTGAGAAAAAGTTTTTTCAAGGTGCTTTTAGCAAATTATCGTGTGACGATGATGATGACTGAGCGAATATCGTCTGTATGCATACACTTCTTGAGTGATTGACTAAAGTGGGAAAGGAAGAAAAAAAGAAAGTTTTTTTTCCTGAGGAAATTTTTTGTCTTGTTGCTACTTGTGTGCACTTTATGTAACGACTTGAGCACTTGTTCTGTAAACAGTTTTCTTTTTTAAAAGCAAGTCAACCATTAAGTTGGTGGTGGCACGGCCTGGTAGTTGAGTAACCTTTGTTTAATTTGCAAATACGGAAGGAGAATTTTTTGAGAGTACCTCCGTCATCCTCATCAGAATCGTTGGGTTTTTTTCTTGCGGAGATAAATTTATGTTTTATTATCATGATTTTATATTTTAAAAAGGGTGTATGCGGAAGCACTTAGGGTAGCTCTGTTGATATTTTCTTTTCTTCGACGATGATGAAGGAAGCAGAAGGAAAAAAAAGGGAGCTGTGTGCCATCGCGCCATTTAAGTATACAGCTTCCGGGGAAAGTCAACAGTGTAGATTTTTTGAAGAAAGTTTTGTTCGAAGAGAAAAATGACTTTCTTTTTTTTCGTTGTTTGAGAAGAATAAGTAGGGACAATACAGAGTGTAGGGAACAATGGTGACCTGAGTGGGTAAAAATGGAAGGAAATGACTAAAATGTTGTTTACTTTCTTTTCTTTCTTTCTCTCACTCTGTCATGTTGTGTAAGTTATATTTTTTCTAGCCACAAGCAAAAATTGCCAGAAAAAAAGAAGGACTTCCTTGAAGCTGCAGCAGCAGCAACAACAACATAGGTAGTAGTCGTAGTAGTGGCGGTAGTAAATATCCTTTTTCTGTCTCTGTCAACTTGTTCTTCTTCTTGTTGTTCCCTACACAAACTATTTTCATGGGCCAATGAGTCCCCGTTAAAAAGCACAAAAGAAGAAAGTATCCAAAAGAAGAAGACCAGAGAAAAAGTGGCTTTAACTTGGCTTATACTCGTTTGGGTTCTCCTTCCTTCTCTCATCTCTGTGTATGCATTCACCTGATAAAAAGTTAAGGAAGAGAAGAAAGTGACGATGTGAAGAAGAAAAAGTGGAGAGAACAGGGCAGCAAGTTAAATTTTTTTTTTCTTGTGTCACGTCATCTTTTTCTCGCTTTGCTTAATGCACAAGTAGAACAGAAGCAGCAACAATTTCCACACAGACTGTATATTGTACGCTCGTAAAGAAAGTTGCAAGGAAACGAGAAAGAAAGAAGTTACATATAGGTGTGTAGTCTGCTCTCTGTGAGTCGGCGTTGCTGGTTGGTTGACTAGTTGGATGAGATCCCACCGGAGGATTTCTGTCTAAAGTCAATTACATCTCACTCTATCTTGGTCTCCCGGTGAAAATAAAAAAAGGGCGACTTTTTTTACAAGACTTTGTATATAGATTATACTTGAACATACATATATCTACCCACATACCACCTCTGCAATAAACCACTAAAATGCAAACCTTTCAGGCGAAAATGTAGCTCTATATGTTCCTCTACGTTCATGTTAGAAAATATGGAGTTTTTTTTTATGACGCAACAGCCAATAGGAAAAATAATTCCTGGCTATGTACAAATATATATTAAACCTAAGTCAAGTGAGTGCTACATACATTCTTATTTTTTTATCATTGTTTTTTCTGTACTGGGAAAAGGTTGCAGAATATAGCAGCATTTTCACTCTGCCTGTATTGTTCCTTGTTCTGTGTTTTATGACTTGGTAAAAAGAGAGAGAGAGGAGGAAAAATGGAATGAATCCCGTGTCACTTTTACTACTACTGCTGCTGTACTAAAAAATATTTTTTTGGTTCATGAGATGAAAATGATGACAGGAAGAGAGAGGAAAAGGAATAAAGATGTAACGTAGTATATCCTGGTGAAAGTGTAGTGAATTCAGCAAAAGAGGAAAGTGGACGTCAATACAATTTTATGAATCTCTTTCTGGTTGGTATGCATATTGCATACATTTAAACCGTATAGCAGGACGACACTTTCATGATAACGATAACGATGACATGAACCGGGCAGATTTTTAACGACAAACTGTGAATCGAGAAAACGTGAAAAGTAAAATAATAGCTCTGTTTTTCAGTATGTCCTCTCTGCGCGCAAATATGTACACATGCTCTAGTTTTATTGTATTCATCTCTGCTGCCCTGCCAGTTAATTTTCAACGGGAGACCAAGAAAAAAAATGTATATTGTGCACTAAAAGGCCTTCTCTCATGTTTCTGTTGTGACGCGATGAGGATGAGCAGGAAAATCATTTTTTTTCCTTCTTCCAAACACATATAGTCCACCGTATATAATAAGTGTGATGACATGCACACTTTTAATGCATTTTGTGCTGATGCTCAAATAAATAAAGAGGGAGAGGCATAAGAAGGTTTTTAGGAGAAAGCATCCTGCTTCCATAGTCGAAGCAATACTGGAGTGTTCAAGTTTGTAGCAACGGCATATAACATCCTTTCTCCTTCCTTTTAAGTTTTTGTTACTTGTAAGTAGGTTCATGTCTCTGTCTCCCTCATCTCCCAAATCATAAATTTCGTCCTCTCTCTCTCTCCTTGATGCTCTTGATAGGTAGTAAAAGTGGCTCTCTCTCTCTCATCCTACTCGTTTTGCACGGTCTGACGATGCTGACGCTGATGCGAGCAAACGTTGACTTTTAGTCTGGCGAAAAAGCAAAACAATAACGATGGAATGTGAAGAGTGATGATGAGGAGGAGGAGGAGGAGGAGAGGAAGAGGCAACCAGCCATTTTCTGCTTCACTGTACTTGTCTGTATAGTCATGCTCTCTTTCTATACATTCTTCTTCTATGTGCTCTCTTTTGTCACTTGAAACAATCTTGGCATTTTGTATGAGGCGAAGAAATGGGAAGCAGACCCAAAAACAAAGAGATGAATGTATGCTCTTGTCGTGTGCTCTGTGTTGTTGCTGGAACTACTACTGCTGCTTTTCTCTGGGAGACTGATTGTCACTTTCTTTTTGAAAGGATGGGAAGGAAGCGCTTTAGAAAACTTTTGCTTTATCATCAGCACGCAGTGAGAAATATATATATAACGGTCTGTGTATTATATTTACAGCGTATTGTGAGTTATGTCTGTATAGCCCACTGTCGCTGGCAGTTATGGTAGTAATGGGATGTGTGAAGAAAGTAGAAAGTGAACGTAAAGGAAAAAGCAGCATGAAAGATCCCCTTGTCTCTCTCTCCACCGTGCTCATTCATGCCATAAAATTACTAAGGAATACCTTAGAGAACAAAATATGCCGAGACAGAGAAAAATAAAAAATAAAACTGTAAAACGACTAAAATATGAAAAAAAAGAAAGAAAATGTCTTTATAATTTGTTCAGTGTCTTTTTTTTTGTTGAGTTGGTCTAAACTCTCAACTGAACTAAAAAAAACGCAGGATTTTGTTTCATTTTCTCAACCCATCATCATAACAGCATATATAGAAGAACGTAAAAAATTGTTGTGCGTGCAGGGGATGTGGGAGTGAGGGAAAAAAGCGAAATTCTCCTCCATTTGTAACCATTATTGTCAAGTAAGAAGGAGGACGAATATATATACATGCCTATAGAGAAACTGGAACTTGTCTGCAGTTTCGAGAGATGCATTTGCGAGTAGGATCCATTTTGGTGTAGTGTAGACCGTCCATGTCCCCGTTGAATTGGATAAGCAGAGGAGAAAAAAATACGTTGGTTGGAGAGAGAAGTTGTCGCCTCCTTCCTTTTCTGATATTAATAATAATAATCATTTCAGTGGAAAGATAAGCAGAGGAAGAAGAAAAAAAAGAGACGAAATGTGATATATTTTTTTTTTCTGGCAGAAGAAAGAAAAGCTTATAGAGAATGCTACTGGAGTGCTCTGACCATGGAATCGTCGTCGTCCTGTTTTTATTTGGTAGTGGTTCCCCCGAAGAGGATAATATTCCATAAAAGTAATCATAATGGGCATACTTTTTGGTTGGCCTCTCTCTCTCGCTCTCTCCTCGACTTTTTTTTCTGAAATCATGTAATAGCCCTCATAAATGCTTGCTACAGACAGAGAGACTAAGAAGAAGAAAAGTTGGTCAATATCTATCTATCTTTCCAATGGTTTTGCCTCCCGCGTGCAAATTTTTTCCCTCTTGCCTTGAAAAAGTTTTTATTTCCACTGCCACTACCGACAATGAGAGGAGAAACTCGTGTTTTTTTCCTTGTACAATCATAACAATTATAACTGTCATCGTGCATTTTGAGAGAGACAAGTGAGTGCTATGCTGGTTGTTGGTGTGTGGGCGAAATGGGTCACTTGATGTTGACTATATGGTATACTTATTCCGAGACTGTCTGTCTCTGTCTTTCTCCCTTTTGATAAGTGCCTATCTCCCCAGCTGTAAAGGCTAAAAAATGGATAATTGTGAGGGAAATACAAGAAAAGAAGTAAGTGGAGCAATAAAAAAGTGGGAGCAAGAGAGAGAAAAGTTTATTTTTCTTTTTGCGAGCGCAAAATCTCCCAAAAGAGTTGACATTTTCTTCTTTTTCTTTCTTGTCATTATCATCCTGGCCCGGATGGAAAAGGATATAATATGGAGTGAACTGTGAAGGAAAAGGAGAAGCTGCTAAAGCATGCATGTAATATCCTGTGTAATCGTCTGGTAGATATGAAAAGACATACTTGTCATCATCATGGCATCTTTACTGGGCTAATAATAATACTACCGCCACTACTACAACAACTCCAACTTGTGTAAGAAGTAGTATGCTTGCTTTGGCACTTCTCATTAAGGAGAAAGAAAAAAAAAGTTTGGACATTTCCTGTAATAGAAAGGAACACTCATGCTCATTCTTCTTCTCCTACAATTATTACCTCCTTCTTTCACTACTTTCTACTACTCCTGCTGCCGGGGTCTTTGAAGCACAAGTTGATGTCATCATGTCAGCTGATTGCGTGAAAGTATGTACATATGTGTAGTACATACATATATACATGTTCTATAAAATTTTCACCAAAAAAGTGGCATGGGTGAGCGGAAAAATACCCTTTCTTTTTAGTCTCCCGTTTTTATCACGCTAGTTGATGGGAACCTTGGGACTCAATTTTTTTTCCAGAGGGACGCTTTTTTTATTTCATATTATTATCCCGTCTTTCTCCTTATCTGACTCACAGTAGACGGATTCGGTTGACAGAGCCCAATCTTCTTGAAACTTGGCACAATTTAAGATTTTGCAACAAAAACTACCCCTGTAAAGTTTCACGAACTATGGTAAGCTGGTATCGGAATTATTAGGAAAATGCTGCATTACACAGGTATATCTTGCATTACCTCATGGTACATAATGCCGTGAAATGATATAAAGGAAGAGCTGTGAAGTCTAAAATGTTGTATTTTTTCCTTTCCTCGATTTTTTGAACTTTTGAAACGAGAATTTGATTCGACGCGAAATAACTAATTTAAGTGGCACGATAGTTAAATCTAACATAAAAAGCGGTTGGATTTACAAAAGCAAATAATCATTGTCCAGTTTATACCTAAAATAAACCTAAAAGTAAGATTATAACGATTCTCTGGTCGGTACAGTTGGTCGAGGATAATACCTGCATAAGTTGACCATGCAATAGTAACAGTTGGTCGAGGAGAAGCTCGTCATTCCATAAAATATAATCATTATATTGTGCGGTATTAAAAACTTATCATAATGTGAGAAATGGTAATATTTTCTTTTAAGATGTCGTGAAAACTAATGTTATACACCGGCTCACTTTTGCTATTCGTAGTGCTTAATATCCCATTGTTACTTCTGGTTCAAAATTATTAAAATTGAAGAAAAGAAAAATTCCAGTTAAAATGGGTACATGACAGCTGTTTTCTCAGTCGGTACCACTTATATGCACCATGAGGAAATATAAGATACCTGCGGAATGCGGCGTTTTCCTAATAACTCGAAAACCAGCTTACCATAGTTCGTGAAACTTTACTGGGGTAGTTTTTGCTGCAAAATCTTAAATTGTGCCAAGTTTCAAGAGGATTCGGCTCTGTCAACCAAATCCGTCTACTGTCAGAGGCATGTATGCTGTACGCCAAGTGCAGTGGAATAAAAAGAGTGGATTTTTTTGTGCCGATGGTGTGGAGCCAGTGGCAATTTGTTGGTTTGTTCCTATCTGCTGACTACACTTTCTCTCATCACCACATCGTCTTATCTTTTTTTATCATAAAGCGTATTACTTACATATTAGCGGCCAACGCACTGACTCGGCCAACATATCCTGAGATTAATGAACACTGCGCGGTGGTGGGGCCCGTGAGCAGACAGGAAGTGAGACCTCAACGCTTTTGCTCATGCTCATCGATAATAAATCCTGGACAGTCACAAATCATTGGGCTTGCCATCCCAGAACTCTATCTTGCTTTTTGCTGATAATCAAACAGTAAAGCTTTCCGTTATCATCGTCATCATCATCATAATCACTGGAATATGAAAATTAAAGCGCATTAGAAGCTGTGTTAGAAGTAGTGGACAGTCACCAAAATCGAATGAACCTATGTGTGCCCTGATGGACTACGTGAGATGTATCGACGAGAGAGCCATGTCGCTTTATTTTTTAGACGAAGAAGCGAGCTATATTAAAGTCCCTGCGTCCACCATCCCACATATAAGAGCTCATCACACAACAAGTCAGGGATGGCAAGAGGAGGAAGGATGAGAGGAACCCTCTGGAGAGTAAAGAAAGAGGAAATTCACTTTCCGCTCTAATTTTTTTTCTCCCTCTCGTCTTCTATCATCCTTCCTTCCAAGAAAATAGGCTAAAAAAAACTTGAACGAAAAAAGATCCATATATCTTCTTGCACACCAGCAGCTTTTTTAAAGCGTTGTTCTGTATGACAGAGAGAGAGAGAGTCGACTGCCTTTTCTCCTCATGTTGATCATCTGAAGAAATAATTTAGCACACAAGGAGAGAGACGTACAAGTAGGCACCTTCACACAGCCCTTTCTTGTATTTTCTTTCCTCTTCTATTTTTATTGCTTGTTGACTCTTGCTCTTTTCATCCATTCCCCCACTCCATATTACTCCCCGTAGTCGACATCATCATCGTCATCATCATCGCAAGAGGCACTGCTTATCTTCCTCTCTCGAAAAATATGTTAACTTGTCTAATATAATAATAATACGTATTATATTATAATGTATGCATATTTTTACAGCAAAAGTGTTTGATAAATACGCTGTAGTCAGAGAGAAGAATTTGACGAAAACACGCTTAGACACTTCTTTCTAAAGTGATATAATGGTTCTTTTCTCTTGCCCCGCTCCATATATTCCCTCCGAACATTGAACTGTGAGAAAAGAGTAAGCCATGCTTGAGCAACAACAATATCATCATCACATCTTCTTGAACTACATAGTAAAGAGCGCTTTTTCACTTGGGGAAAAAAGTTGAAGAAGAAAAAAAAAGCAAATTTGTTTTTTATACTTTTTTTTTCTTCTCCTTGAAAAATGAGCTTGTTGACAGTGCTCAAGAGAGACGACGAGAACATTGAAATTTCCCTTTTTTAAAGCATACTGCTAGCTTACATACCACTAGTTATCTACATACCTCATCGTAATATCTGGTGATAAATATAGGGAAATAACATGTTAAAGAAGGGAACATATTATAGTAGCTCCATATTTTATTGTCCATCAATTTTTTCCAGCTATTTTTCACTACAGAGAAAAGAAAGGAGAGAGAGAGAGAGAGAGAAAGTGGGAGAAAGTGGTTTTGTGCCTGTGATGATACCGCTGTCGATGGCAATGATGATGATGGTGGGTGGAAGTGATGATGAAAATCAAGTTATTATTCATAATGATTATGATAAAGTGGAGAAAAAGTCACTGATTGAAAGCTTTCTATGGATTCTGCTTGGAAGAGAAAGAGAAAGAGAGAGAGAGGAAGAGAAAAAAGGTCCATTATTGTTATCATCATCATCAACAACACACACAATGTTCATTTTATTTATTACGAAAGTGGAAGAAAAGGCAGCATTCACAAAAAAAAGTTGACCACTTCTTCCAACCAGAGTTGTACGTTAAAAAGTCATTTTGTGTGTGGGAGAAAGTAAGAGTTCCGTGATGTAATTTGTTCCAGAGGAACGTTATTTATGAACAGCCCTTCAATATGAGAACAACTTTCACACATTTTTTCCCGATAACTTGGTTATATATCGTAGAAAAATACGCTCCTTGCCTCCGTGATACTTACTCATTTTCATGATGATGTAATAAGGCACTTTGTTAAATATTTTTCGTTTTTTCTTTTACGTACATTTTTTTAACACTCCTGGGTTCGTTCCTCTCTCCTTCACAGATTTTCACGATAAATCACAGAAAAAATTTGAAATGAATTGGATATTTTGCATCATTAACAGGAAATATCGGCATGTAACAGTGACTTAAGCATAACTACATATATTACCACCATCCATCAAAAAATAAACTCTTACGCACTCAACTCCTTGACTCTTTTCGTTTGGTTAAAAAATTAATGGCCATGGAAAATTGAAAGGGAGGTAAGAGGAAACTGACAATGAGTGTTGATAGTGATTGAATGAATTATTGCATTTTTTTGTGGAGGGAAGAACACAAGACAAAAAACGTCTCAAATTTAATAGAAAAATATGTAAATCATTATGTTAAAGAGCTAGAGAAAGATTGAGAGGTAAACAGGCAAGAGGGAAGTGCATTGACGAGAAAATTAATTGAATTAAAATTGCAAGAAAAAGTGAAAGCAAGACGACTACCTACAACAGCAGCCGCCATTTTTACTTTTATTATCACCCCGACATTATTATGTGTACAACAACAACAACAGTAGTAATAGTTTCTCTTTTGTAACAAGAAAGATAAGGTGAGAATGTGCCCACCTCCAAAAGTACTCATATCTAAGTTGTTACAAAAAGGCGATGTGGGATGCGTGTTCGCTCCTGATAGAAAAGAATAAAAAAAATCAGCCTTCCAGTATTGTTCCCGTCATCATCGTCAACAAAGAGAGCTGCTGAGAAAAAGTTAGTATATTTTTGTTGTATTCACTGTTCAACGAGGAGAGTTTTTTTTCTCCAGAATAAAAGGGGACACTATGCAGCTTTGTGAATTTATGTTGGCTAAAAAAGTAAAGCTACTCGAAAGAGAGAGAGAGAGAGAGAGAAAGTTGACGGCAACGAGAATACTTTTTTTCCCGAGCTAGTTGTTAGAGGAGTTTGAGCAAGAGTTCACTTCAGATCAGAGCAGAGAGAAAAAAAAAGTAGCAAAAAGAGTTTTGTTGCTTTTTTGTTGTTCCTGTTGTTACAGGCATATTATGTATGCGCATGCAGCGGCATAATAATAATCACTGTTGTTTTTACGACAATTGCCCATTGAATGTTGTGGTGGTGATGTGCTGCTATATATTCTGCAGAGTGGATGATGCGACATGTAGTCTACCTTAAATGCCACCAAATTCGAGTGGAAACAGGAAAAAAAGTGCAACTTGCTCCCAGAAAAAAAAAGATAAAAGAAGTGTACGTAAATAGAAAGAAGAAACTTTTTGGGTTTGTTCTTTTTTTTTCTTTCTTGCAAAATGCATTACTATTTGGGGAAAACGGATAGATATGCGTGTGTGTGTGTGTGTGTGCTTTCGTGTGTACAATACAAAGTCAAATGATGCTGAACAGGATGGCGTTGATGATGATGATGATGATAAAAGGCTATTTTCTCCTTATTCCTTTTTTCCCCTTTTCTAAGAAGGCATTAGACTTTTTAAAGTAGGCTGTGATGTGATAGAATAAAAAAGATCCTGGTTGTTCGGATCACTTGAGCTACTTGACGCGCGGGAGAAGAATATTATTGGGTACTGAACGAGCGGATAATGCGAATTCTTTTCTAAAGCTTTTTCCCTCGTCGCATTCTACTTGGAAGAAGAAGAAGAGGAAGATAGGGAAAAAGATTTTTTTCTCTCTCTCACGCTTAACTACAGCAGAATAATATGCATGTATGCACTTTTACTCGAAGGAAGGACAAAAAAAGGGTGCTGTGTGAATGTGGCTCTATACTATGGCTGGGCGTACATGCACGTTTTCTCAGAGTTTGGTACACACAAAAAAAGTCCCAAAAAAATATCCATGCATCATCATCACAAACAGAACATGGGAAGCAGCATCAACGTAAGTAACATCATCATAGGAAAAAAACGGGGAAAATAAGTTGGTTGTGTATACATTGCTGTCTCCCACTTTCTCTCTCTCTCAACATCAGCATTGCTGCTACATCATCACATCATCTTCTTTTCTGACTGCGAGGTCCCCTTACTTTTATTTTCCATTCCCGTCAACATTGAAAAGGGAAAAAAATGAAGAAGAGAAAAGACGCGCGCGGTTCCTTTTTTTTCTCTGGTGTTTGCTGTAGGGCATGTACACGACGACATAGACCATCATCATAGTATGTATGTAGGAGGAGGAAAAAAAAATACGAAAGGCAACGCAGTACAGGATTATGTAAAGTTGGATATTATATATTTTTATCCGGAGGAGCGGAGGACACAGAGGAAGAGAGACGATGATGTGGAAGTAGGAGAAAGAAAAAAAGATCGATTACCGATCGTGCATGCGTTCCTTCCATATATGTACATATATTAGTAGTTACATACATCATCATATTACTTGTGTGGAGGTATGTATGTAGTTTTTTTTCTGTTGACTTGTAGCAGAGTGTGCGGGGACTATAATAGTTACAAGGATTTTTTTTGGCTCAATGGTATATATTAGGTGTATCTTCAGAAAAAAATGAAGATGATGATGATTTGGTGTGTGTGCGTGCGTGCATGTATGCTTATTCAGAGAGAAAATGTGAATCGAGGATGATGATGAAGAAGACGAATTGCAAAAAATATAGTCAAGAAGACTTTTTTTTACATCCGTCCGTTGGTTTGGGTTTTTTTCTAATCTGGCTGATGATAAAGTTGTCGGTGTGTGATATGATGATGGTGGTGGTTGGGTGTGTGCGTGGGTGGGAAATATTCCATTACAAACCTCATTGCATATTTTCGCTTAGCTTTTCTGGCCTGATAATACTTTAAAATATATAATTGTAATGTTCCATTCAAGTTATTAATTAATGTTTTTTTCTTGTCTAATTGCAGGTAAGTGTCCCGAACATTTTTTTGGAGTTTCTTAGAGCTAAGACGGTCCTAAACTGTAAGGAAATCTCTTTTAGATATATGCTTCATGTAAACATTCATTCTGATAAAAAGCATTTGTGGGAAAGTTGGGAAGATTTTGGAACCCCATGAAACCCCCATGTTCAATGTTGGTGCAGATACAGAACCGAACCGCTGGAAGCTAAAATATGTTGATGAAGTTGACTATGATTCAACTACATGCTTGGTTATATATTCCGGTGGTTTGTTAGAAATTCTGATGTACTTGTGCTTTTGTAATAAAAATTTCAAACAGATGCAGACGTGCGCGTATAGTAGGTTAGGTAGGTCGATATATGCTGCTTAATTTTTATTAAAATATATGTAGTAAGGAAAAAAAGTATGCAGGTATGTTTTTTTTTGATGCAGCTCCACTTTACATCCTAAATATTTCAATCTTATTTAGTTTATATTCATTCAGCAAAAAATGGAACTATTCTTTTTTTTTTGCACTGGCACAAAAATTTACATAAATCGTTCGACCATATTACTTTTACTGCATCATCATCATCACAGGATTGTTATCATTATCCATCCATATGCGCATGTGAAAATCCTACGGAATGCGCTGTTATTCGTAATCTACACTGTACAAAAAGAACAAGAGAAAAAGGTAGTCGGGGAAAGGGAGCTAATCCCAAGGATAATAAATTATTTCACTGCAAAATGCTATAATCTACCAACACTCTTTTTTTTTCTTCCATTCCACCCGATGTTGGCTCCTATGCGCTTTGCTGCTACCATAATTCAATTTTACAAAAAAGAAAGGAATTTCAAGGCAGTTTACGAGGGAAAGGGATTGCACAAAAAAGGAAAGTAGAGGTACGTAAAATGCTAGCCGGTGAACGAGAGAGAGAGAAATCTTTTTAGAGAAATGTGTACGGTGCGGTGCGTTAGTTCCGTTTATTTAACGGTTTATACTTTAAATATATTACAACTCTCAGTTAGCTAATCATATGTTATATCTTGTCTGGCAAAGTCTGCAAATTTTGGGATCGACGACCTTTCGTTCACACTACACCTTCTGCTGATCAAAGACGTCAAAACTTAAAGCAGCTTTTTTTGGGTAAAAATATGTCAATCTGTGCAGATTTCGTGTCATGAGTCATGACGCGTCCTGATTTGCTCTTGTTGGTATTGATATTAAACCCAAACGCAAACTAAATATAGTAACTAAATATTTTCGGGCAACTTCGTGTCAACTTCCGGGCAAAATTATAGCCTGAGCAAGAAAAAAAAGGTTTCGTTCCGTTGACACGACGTTTTTCAAGCTAATCCGGGTTTTAGGAAGCAAAAGTTTACATGAAGCTTCATATCCGTTTTGCTTTAGAGTTTATCTCCGGTTGTAGCGTTTTGCACACACGACGGAACTGGTTTTAGTCTATAATCTTCTTGTCTTGACTCGAGACAACCTCTGGAAAAAGAAGATAATCGTGCGGCGGTTTGTAGTCATTTTGGTTGGCTGAGAAGGAAAACTATGTATATAGTAATATGAGGGAATCATATTGTTAATGATGATAATACGAGAGATTCTGTATCCTTCCAGCAGACCTGTACACACAGAGCGCACAAGGTGAAAGGAAAGAGGAGGATAAATGGTATATGTGGTTAGGGATTTTAGTTAATTAGCCCCTTTACTCCATTATACTCATTCATTAGATGTTCCCTAATTAGAATGAATATTCACTTTTGCTCTTGTTTCCTCCACCTCCTCCATTTCCATTCTCCTTATTTTGCGTTTCCCACTTTTTCCTGTTTGGTTTTCACATGTTCTAGCAGAAGCAGCAGCAGATTTCCCTAAACTTGCTTCATCTCTCGCGAAAGACGAGACACGATGATGAGGTATCAGAAGAAAACGCGGCGTTTTGTAGAAGGGTAATAATGTAAGCAGGTCCGTTGTGGTTTTCAACACTCCTTCCCTTAACCTCTTCATCTCCCGACATTAGTAGTATTGTTGCAGAAAAGCAGAAATTTTGATGAATTTTTCATGAAAAATTTTCATCCTCACTCTTGCTGCTCCTCTTTGCTTGTACAGCTTCCTTTTTGCGGTTCTTATCACCAGCAACTCAAATGATGATAAGGGCACAAGAAGAAGCAGTTTTGGGGTTGCTGCTACTTCACTTGGGGTGATGTTGCTCCTGCTATATGCAAGTATACCAAGTAGTGATGATGGTGAAAAGGAGCATACATTATGAGCCCAATAATAAATGGGCTGTTGTAAGTTGAGTTTTGTGAGAAATGCGTGGGTTGTTCCTGTTCAACAGGAAGAAAACCATGATTTGTTATTAGCAGCAAGGAATCTTCATGAAACAAGCAGAGAAAGGATGAAAGTGAAATTAGTGAATTATGGATGTATACAGTTAAATGCAGAGCTAAAAGTGCTGTTCAAGCTTTTTTCTGCACGCACGCACGTGTAGTGGAAAACTACGTAACTTCAACGAGATGAACAAAAACACAGCCCAAAAGCTATATTTTGTGGCTTTATAATCATGAACAAGATCATGATTATGATCGTTGGGATAGTTACGTGCTATACTATTATATTTTTCGACATTATTCTGTGTGTTTCCGAGAAAAACAAAGTGGATATGGATGTAGGCAATATGATCTCCACGTTATAGTTTACATAATAATTAGTTATACCAGAAGCCACTTGGTTTAGAATATTACGAAAAAAATGTTGGATCATCTCGTATCACATGGATAATATGGAGATGATGACAAATAACCTAATATCTGTTATTACAACCCTTTTGTACAATACTGTATGATGATATGGTGATGATGATGCAAAGTAATTAATTAATATCATCCTCATGACTCGTGTACGTGAGGAGATGAAATATAGAAATTTTCGTTCAAAGAGGCGCTCTGACAAGCGTAGTCATTTTATCCCCTTTTTTTGCCTAGTAGCCGTATGCATTACTGTCTATTTTTTTGCTCTATACACGGTTATATAGCTGCAGCAGCAACCAGTTGCTACCCAACGAAACGCTGCCGGACAAAGGTTAAAGTAGTGAATAGATTTCATAAAATTCAAATCAAAGCTGCAATTCGTAGAAGCACGGCACATGCTTGGCTTGGCGCTATAAAAAAAAGGCTTTGGGCAAGAGTTATAATCACAGCCAACGAATTTTCCTTTTTTCTACCTTATCAATTTATCATTGAATATGACAACATGATATTCAAACGCAAAGCCGTACGTTTTCATTCCGGGTCGGATTTCGCCCTTCTTGGAATGGAACAAAAAGGTATGACTATATACGTAATAATTAATAATAGAGAGGAGGAGGGAAAAATATAAAGTTTTATATTTTGCTCATGTGAGAAGAGAATGTTCATTTAATTTGGGTCCTTTGTAGTTTCGAAAGCGTATCACACTCCCTTGCTCATTAATGAGCAGCAATTACATGGAAAAGGACGATATAGTGTGCGTATCTCCGTTTTTTTTTGAAAGATGAAAAAGGCTCCAAGGAAAACAGAAGAAAAAGTTTTGGTAGACCAAGGAGAAATAGAGAGAGAACGTGTAGTCATTGCGTTCATTAAAATTATTTTTCTCCTCGTTTTTTATTATTATTTGCAAAAAAGGTGAATGAAACATTTGCTGTATGTAGTGAGTAGTGGGCAATCATCCATCTGCTGACGTTGACAACATGTGTCCAAAAAAGAAAAATGAATGACCTTTTATTGTGTAAATGGCTCAGTGATTTGGTGATGTCATGAGAGAAAATAAACCGAGCAAGCTGGCGCATAGCAAAGTGGCGAAGCGATTACTTTTGACAGTTATGAACTGATAAATAAGTTTGTTCAGTAATAAACCGACTTGTGACCTCTGATGATCATGTGGTCCGGCATAACTAGCATTCGAAATGTAAAACCCATTATTACTGTAAATTCGAGTTTCGAAATTTGGGGGCAATATGATATTCAGATTTATCTCGAAGAGTACTACCATTTTGATACCCCACATCATATGTAGCTTAAAGAAAAGTTTTGAAACTCATAAAACGGTTATAACGGCGACGTCATATTTCGAATTTTGTTGAGAGTATTGTATTCGGATTTTGCTCAACGAGTACTACCTTTTTGATAACCCACACCATATGTAGTAGCTTAAAGAAAAGCTCCGAAAGTAAAAAGTCGTTATAACGGCGACGTAGTATTTCGAATTTTAACGCTAGTATCATATTCGTCTTTAGCTCGAAGACTAGATGCATTTTGACACCCCACTCACATTTTTAGCCAAAATTCGAAATTTTAAAATCGTCCTGCCGTTAAAACCGTTACAAATTACTTCAAATTATAACTGCCAAATTGATTTTCTCGAAGAGACGAATCGAATGATACCCTACACGGCATATGCTGTATTTATAAATTTTCAAAATTGTAACGGTTTCTAACCGTTACCGTTGACCGATCGATTTCAAAATCACTAGCAAGTGAGTTTGGGTGACCAGTAATCGATTGCCGAAAACAGAATTTAAAAACTCGAAACCGTTTTCAAGATATCGTCTGGACGGACAGACGGACAGACAGACGGACAGACAGACAGACAGACAGACGGACAGACGGACATCGTGAAATCAATAAGTAGCTTCGCCACTTAATAAGGTAGGAGCACCAACACTCACAACATGATTCTCTGAGAGTCTCTGTCAAGCATAAAAAGTGCAATGTTCAAAGGGCAGTATTATAGCAGCAGCTTGTGGACAACTATATAGGAAAAGCCTAAGTACAGATAGTTGGAATGGTAAATAGAAAGAGGTAAGATGAAGAAAAAGCCAAAAAAGCGAGTAGGCAAGCACACCAGAAGAATAAAGTGGAGAGGCACAACAACAACGCAGGTGTTTTTGATATCCCCTTTTCCTTTTGGGTGTCCCGTTTCCTCCATCCTCCACCACGCGAAAAAGCAAAATGGAGGCAATGACTACTTTGCTTGCTGGCTTACGATTCACTACTGCTCTTCTTTTTATTTTCTCGCAGAGTAATTTATATGCGGTACGCGGTGGTCTCTCAAGCTCTCCTATATATATTTCTTATAGCGTTGCGTACGAAATATTATGTAGTTCAGCTCTTTTTAGCTCACACTCCCAGTCACTCACTCCAATTCCTCCATGATGTTTATGTGTGTGTGTGTGTGTGTGAAACAGGGAAAATGGATGGGAAAGGTGTAGGGAATGTGACCCCGAAAAATAAAATGGATGAGGAATGAGGGTTAAAAAAGATGACTCGACTCGGGATAAAATGTTGTTGTGCTCCACTTACCTCCGCCAAGCGAGATGAGAGGAAAAAGGAAGAAGAAAAAAGAAAAGAATTAATGACTCCTCCACTTACTCTGCACGCGGCTGCTTTTACTAAAAAGTTTGTTATTTTTTTTTGGGAAGAAAAAAAAAGGCAGAGCTATTTTCTTCCTTTTACGATTCGACAAGGAGAAGAAGAAGAAGGATCCTCATCTTGGGATTCCCTTTTTAGCTTGTTAGTTTTTCTCTCTCTGTGTGCTTTCTTTTTGTGTGCCGTTGCCGTGGTGGTTGGATTGAGAAAGATGGAGAGACTAGTACCACCACTTATATTAGTTCACACTTCTCTTTCTTACTCTTGAAGAGTTTGATGGATATTCCCAAAGTAAACATTG
This sequence comes from Sinella curviseta, assembly GCA_004115045.4. Lineage (NCBI taxonomy): Eukaryota > Metazoa > Arthropoda > Collembola > Entomobryomorpha > Entomobryidae > Sinella > Sinella curviseta. The sequence continues at coordinate 61,124,519 of CM023201.3, forward strand.
AATCACCCACTTGAAACTTATGGTTCCTTTTCTTTTTCTCTTCTTCTGCCACTTGGCCACTACTCCCATTAATTCAATATCAAAATAAGTATGCCGCCCCTTCTCTCGCCATCACTACAACAATAATATGCTCTTTTTAAAGGACCTGTTTTCCAAAGCCTGCGATGCTTGTATATTAAAAAGTACCAGGAACGAGAGTATACGAGCAAAAACAATACGAGAAATTTTTTAAAAAGTAATTTTAACTTTAGCCGGAACTGTTCGAAAAGCTAGAAAATATACATAGGTAATTGTCAGGGGGTTGGATCTTAAAGCTAGTTAGCAGGAAATAGAAATGAAAGGTGCTATACGCGAGATCATTATTGAATTACCATTCATCAGGAAGTGAGATAAAATGCGGAAAGAAAACTAATTGAAAGCGGAAAATTGTTGGGACTGCGGCTTTTGAAGTTTTTCACTGATTTTTGTTTCATTTTTTTTTCTCTTGGTTTGTTTACTTTTCTTTGAAATATTTCACGAAGACACAGAATCAGAATATGAAATGTGATGAAAAGAGGAAAGCAGCAGCAGGAGCCCAACAGTCGCGCGTTTGTATAAATACTTACGTCGACTCACGCGAGAAATGTCAATAATGAAGGAAGGTCGTTTGTCGCCGAATCGAGCTGAAGATGCCTTTTTGGTTTGATTCTCTCTTTGTGGTTTCAAGCAAAAACTTTATTTACTTGTCTTGTCCTGTCTATGGCCTATAGTGCTGTCGTGCTGTGGATGGATAGAGACTACTAATGTGAGACTCCCGTTCTGTCTCTTTTTGTTTCCAGTGCGAATTTGATTGTTGTCTCCATCTCTTTTGTTTGTCTGTACTGTGTTGGCATGCTAGTTGTGTGGCCTTGTCCTCTGTAAATGTTGGAGCATGCAAAATCAAGAATAATTTTAAATGCGGGTAATATCCTACTTATTTTACGCATTCTCATGTCTCCACTTTTGGGTTTTCCATACGTCAGCTTTGCATTTTTGTAAAGACTTGGTGAAATTCTTTAACTTCTCGAAATTCGCGTAATATACATACATAAGATTCGACACTCTACAATTTTGAATTTATTGGTTCAAGCAAGCAGCGCAGCATCCTTGTCAGCAAAAGACTAAAATGATGAATTCAATTTTGCTGACGTGAAAACCAAAACCGTATATATTATTTGAGGAATGTCTCTACCCGACACAAAGCATTCAAAACATCCTTACTACCACTCTTTTCCTGCGTCGTCATTGTCAGTGTCTCTTCCCTTCTATGTATTGACTTTGATCTTTACAGACTTAAGAAGAACTTGGTTGACTACGCAAAACAAAGTAGCGCAAAAGCAAACCCAAAAAATATAGCGGTAGCATTTTGGTCCATGTATATATGGAAATAACCACCTTTAGCGTAGAACAAAAGCAAAACCGCCTCTATCTTCCTGTCAACCTTCTTTCTCCATTTGGAAAATCCTCTTCCCCCGTTTACCGTTGGGATTAAAAAGTTTCTTTTTTTTTCTCTGTCTCTTGTTTTCCACCTTCCCTCACGGAATAAGTAGAGAAAAAGAAAGTCTTGAGCTGACTATAAAAAGTTGACAGGATTTTAAATTCTCAAAGTAAACTACACCATAGGTATAAGATAAATACGTAAACAAGAAATTGTGTAACATGATCAGAGCACATCATGCATAAATGTATATATGGACTATTAAATACTTCCTTATATTCTAGCTCTGTGGATAGCAATCGATTCCATTTCATTGTGAGGTTTTGTGACTGACTCCTTTACTTATAACCAGGTCATCCTCATCACCAATGACTTCATCCGCGGCGGTGATCTTCCCTCGAGTTCATGATATATATATTTTGCATAATAGGTACACAAAAACTGGATTTACCTATTCACCACGCGCGGATTTAACTTGCCCGTTTTATCAGGAAAAGGAAGACAACAGCAGGCAAGTTTTGGATTTGCATGACTGACTTGAGAGAGAGAGAGAGCGACTATGACAACAGTGACATTTTCACAATACTTCCTCCTGCCATTGATGGCAATGATGAATTGTTTGTTTTGTCTTTGTTGGGAAATTCCATCAGGAGAAAGTTTATATATATGAGTGGGAGGAGACGACAGGATGGATTTTGCCTTCTTCTCCGAAATTTATCATCAGGTCAGACAGGTGGAATTATTCGAATATATACACAATGACAAGTTCAGTTCAGCACAGCACACATAAGCTGTCAGCAAAATAGATATATATAGTACGTAACGTACAAACAAATATTGTATGCAATAGTTTTTCCTACATCAAATCAGTTCATTCTTCCTACGTTTTTGTTTTCCTCCCGTTTCTCGTTTCTCGCTAGAAAGTTTTGGCTTTCATCAAATAAATAAATATAATACACAGAGATAGAGGTTTTAAGGTATTTGAGGGTAACAAAGGATTATATAAAAACCTTATATAATTATCATCCTCCAACTTTACTTTACATTATTCAAAAGCATATATAATATAATACGAACATAATAATATTTATCAATACTATGCCTGCATTCATAATTTCCGTCATTCCCAGCTGATGCGCCAAGAGATTCCATTCAACATGCTGCTGCCCCCGTTTTTATTTTTCCACATTGCTCGTTCCCGTAATATATGTTATGGTATGTGGGAAACAACTGGTGCTCTTTATATTTTATCACTGATCGTATTTTAGCTCTAAAATTTCTAATTAAATTACTTCCGCTTCTGAAGAGGAGAGAGAGAGAGAAGGAGCCGAAAAAGCAAGAAAATAAAAGAAGGCCAAAGAGCATTCTCAAATTCGTTCCCATTATTTTTTCCGTCTTTTCTAAAAAAAAACTTGCTTTCCTTCTGCTGTATACCCACCCACCACACACGGCTTGGAAAAAAAAACTTTTTCTTCCCTGTTCATTGTTAGTTCCTCCTTTAAAAAAACTTTTTAGTTAGTTAGTTAACTAGTACTTTTTCTAGATTTTTTTTTGCATAAAAGCATGTTAGGACAGAGAATACTACCTCCACCTACTCATTCGACATCATCATACGTTTTTTTGTTGGTTGACACAAATTTTAAAGGGAGCAAGAAAAGAAAGTTGAAACTTTTTTTTAGACAGCGTCTTTTTAAAACTGGGAACGTTTTTTTAAAGTCAAAGCAAATACAGCAATTTCCCATTCCAGGTTTATTTTTCTACTATATGCTGTGATGATGATGATGATGATGTGGTTCTCTGGGTTTTTTTGGAAACTCACGTTTACAGTAGTCCTCTTTTCCATTTTGTTTTCTCTTTATACCTCTGCTGCTCCTTCTACACTACTCTGGGAAAAAAGGTAATAATGTCAGTCGTGCATGCATCCGCATTTCTCAATGTTCCGGTGAAATCCACTAAGCTTTTTCCATTTTTTTTTCTTCTTCTTCTCTCTGTGTGTGTGTGCAAAGTAAACTTTCAATGGGAAATCCATGCATGCACTTTACCCAAATTTCACATCGGAATCATCATCAACATAATACGATGCGGTGGTGGTGGCGGTGGCAGAGGAATAGCAGCAAAAGTGTTGGCACAGATGCGCTCCAGTGGAATGTGACCTGCTGGTCTAGTACAATAAACTCTCAGAGAAAAAAAAACGTATGATAATGCCTTCAAAGCACATAAAAAAAGGATAGTAACATGAGAGGAGGAATTGTGAGGAGCACACGAGACCCACTCCCCTGCATTTTTATATACGTTTTTTTTTATTGTGCCAAATCCAACGGCAAAGTCAACTGTTATAATAATAAATGATGACGATGATGGTATATAGAGCGGACTCGTGTTCCCCAGATTATATAGTTTATATATGCATAACATATTATATGCATGTATTCATCTATGCCGACTGTCATCCAATTTGAATGGCCATCATCGTCAATCGTCATCCTCGTCACCAGAAGAGGAACAAGAGTTGTATGATGGCATGGCGGCCAGGCCATGATCATGATGATGGCATTCCGCATACGTAATGACAATAAATATATATATCACATGATGCGAGATTGGATTTGTATTATCATGTTGCTTCTCTTGTCCGACTCGAATTCCTATTTTTTTCTATTTTCCTCATCTTCTCACAGCAACACTACTACATAGTAATAAAGGGCAGGAATGTTCGAATATCTTTTTGGGGTCAAAAAGCAAAATAGGATTCAGTCACTCGACACATTTTTTTCTTTCTTGTTGAAGATGCGAATCCAGAGTGAAAAAAAATGTTATTTTGTCTGCATGCACGTTTAGTTTTGCTTACTTACATCATTCGGCTAGGATTTTTTTGGGGGAAAGTTGACCTTTTTTATTATATTTTTTGTGTGTAGACATAGGCATTTGCAGCGCGGTTAAATCTATTCTTACATGCATGCATGGTCGACGTATGTATATCCACACAGTTTACGGAGATATTTTTGTTATCTGTTGGAAAAAGAAGAAAAAAAGGAATTGCCGCATAATGGTGGAATGTCGTATGAGGCAAGGTAATATTAGCAAAAGGGACGACGACCTACTTGTATTGTGGCTACAGTTTTTTGATTTTTACCGACATACCTACTATTTCTATATAGTAGAAGGGTATAACCTGAAAATCCGTATGGCCGTGTGCTGTCAACATACTTAAAGACATGACTTGTGTGTGTGTAAGGTTTAATTTAGAAGGTTGCCTTGTCTCAGCTCTTTTTAGTCCTTGGTGACTGGAGGCACATATTATACGGCTTATGTAGATGATGATGATGGTGATGAGGATAATAGGGAGCCAGTTTATATCTGCAAATCTGGAGCAATTGGAGAAAAAGGCTTATTTTCTTCCGAGAGGAGGGAGGATGAACAAGATGAGAATGATGGGGAAGAGAGAAAATTTTCAGAGAAAATTAAGTTGTTCTATATATCTATATCCTCTCTTTATAGAGAAGTGAAAACTCATCCCATGTCAGTGTGATCATCCTCCTCTTCCAAAATCATCATCACCATAAGATATAGAGGCAAAATGGTAGGAGCAGTAAAGCAGCGCAGTAATCTAGAAATCCCGTCCTTTTCAATTTCCTTGTGAATGTCTTCGATGATAATAAAAAATGATGATGATGATGAGAGGATCTTGATGAAAATAGGAACGTTGCGCTTGTTCTCTCTATTCCCTATGGAGATGCCTTGGTAGTCCTTGGTAGATAAGTTATGATAAGATGCTAAAAATGGGATGATGATGACATTATATCTACATTTTGGGCATATGACGATGGCTCTAGTTGGATTTGGATTTTTGATGAAGAAAGAAGAAAAAAATAGGCAATTATGTTTGTCCTCTCACTTAATCTCTAGCGGAGAGAGTGGAGTCATTCACTTTAAGTTAATCACCATCATCGCCAACTTTAATTGCTATTAGTTGAAGCAACTATATAAAGTTTGCTGTGACGACATTTGCCTGTCATTATCACCGTCGTCGTCGTCCCCATTTAAAAGTCAAGGCTTCCTTTCATCTTATTTGTTGTTTTGATGACTCTCCGAAAGCAATGAACTGACCACCCGCCCACGCAACTTGATTGGATTCCCTCTCTCCGCTGTCAAGTTTACTTTGGAAGAAACGCTGTTGTTTTTTCCAGGTTCATTTTGATTAATTGATGAGAATTTTATATGAGGGAGCTAGAGCAAACTTGGCGCACGTGTGATACGCCTGCACTGTTTTAGAGACAAATATTGTTCATTATGGGGTTCCATATATATATAGCTTATATATTTGGCCATGTACATTCCTTTTGATCATTTTTCGACAGTCAGAGAGAGAGAGAGAGAGAGAGAGAAGAGACAAAAGAACCAACAGAGAAAATTGCTGTTTGCCCAGTGTGATGATAGGGATGATGATGGTGCGTCTCTGTATTGTCCCCTTTTTTTCGCTGTTTCAAGCTTTGGTGATGATGGAATTGAGTAAATTTCATAATAAAAAATGAACATGAAAGGACCCACACGAACGAATCCTTTTTTCGCTGCTTCTGTTTGCTCGTCTCAGTCAGCTACTGCGTCAGCAAAATGTACACTCTCGTATGTGTGTGGTGTGTGTTTTAGCAAAGTCGTTGACTTTCTCTCTGCTGGCGACTCTGAAAATCCTAACCAAACGATGGCGACGATAGGTCCTGTCCATTTTTCCATTGGCCTCAGGAGATACTCCGGAAAAACGTTTTCCCCATTCTCCTATTGTTATTATCATCATTTGCCTGTGTCTGTTTTTTTCTGTAAATACATGTATGTCCATATATACATGCCTATTGTAGACTATATATAGCTCTATAGAAAATAGTGTTGGAATACCAGGGATCAATTTTTTTTTCCTCTGGGGGTTATTTTCACAGAAAAAATAGAAACAATCAGGCAACAGACATATAATATCCTCCAAGATAAACACACAGTCGCACAAAAACACAATAGCAAACTTTCTCTCTCTCTCTCTCTTCCTCGCTTCATTGCAGAAGGAAGACAATGAGCTTTTTCACACTTTGTCTCCTGTTTTCTTTTTCTATCCTCCCATTCTTCTCACTTTCATGTATCAATTACACGGAGTGTAGAAAGCAGGGATACAAATAAAAAGGGTAAAATAGCTTTGCTCTCTGTTTGTACACTTCGTACATACATGCATTATTTCTGTTTGTCCAGCACAAGCGTTTTTCCACTTTTCTAAGCATCTTCAAAAGCAAAAAAAAAGAAAAGGTTCATCGACCAAGGAAAAAAAGCAAAATCCTGTGTCGTGTGTGTGTGCGCGTCTATTTTCCCCTTTCATTTTTTTTCCTCTCACTCTCCTACTCTCTAACGCCTTCATTCATTCATTCATTGGATTTCTTTCTTGGTGGACAGTATCGTATAAGTAGAAGTGGGAAAAAAAGGCATTGCATTTTGTGCGTTTTTAGTTGTCTTGTGTCATGTCGTGTGATGGATGATTCCGATAGAACCAGCAAGCAACACTAACAGCCTCAGCAAAAGTCCTTGTCCTTTTTTTTATTGAGAAAAAAAATACAAGTGAAAAAAGATTCCACAGACGCGTACACACACTCGCCATACTTGTACCTACTCACTTTCATTTCCTCTTTTATTTTCCCGTATCTTCACCTATATAGCTTGTGTGTGTGTGTAAATGCCCTTGTATTTCATGTTGTATTTCTGGAATAAAACACGGATTTAGGCATCATGGCTTTGGCCGTTTTTATCCTTTTCTCGCCGATCCAATCCAAATAATGCAATTTATGTACGTTTCTTTTTTTTTCTCTTTCCAAACAACAACGACGACGACGACGAATTGAGGATGATGATGATAGTAAAAAAGAGAAGAGAGAGATACGTTATACCTTTTCGTGTCTGGTTGGAGAGGAGCAAAAGAGTAAAAAAAAAGACACAAAAACACGTTAGATATTTTTTTTTTGAGGTTTCCACTACTTCTATTTTTTTGGGAAGCTTGTTATTTGTGAAGAGGAGAATGGATTACTTTTTGCGTTATTTTTCTCGTCGTCGTCGTCCTCTACAAAGGAAAGAGAAAGTGGTTTATTATAATCCTGTCAAAATCCTTTATCGTCTCGTTGTTCGTCGTCGTCGTCGTCGTTGTAGAACTTGTTAGTATGTTCCACTACTACTACTTACTTGTTTGTTTGTATGTGTGTGTGTAGTTGCGTGTACATTTGTAAGCACGCATCATGATATCCCATATATCACCACATCACGCTAGGAAAAGTTAAAACGAGGAAAAAAAAAGCTAACGTGAGAAGATGATGATGATGATGTTGGTTTATGGGAGTGAGTGAGAAGAGGGCAATAAAATTCAATATGAGTGACAGGAATATGAATGAATATTCATTTGTTCAACTTTTTTCTCTACGCAAAGCAAAAAAAAATATAATATGCGTCTTTTATTGTAGAGAAAATGGAACACTTTTAGTTCTTGAGTAGTGTCGTGCCTTGTTTTCCTGTATGTTTTCCAGAGAAGAAGAAAAAAAAGAGGAAATGCATTTATATTGGCTATTTGATTTGAGAAAAATGGGAATAATGTGTTTTTCTTGGGTGGGAAAACGGGCAAAGCAATAACGAGACTGGGATGAGGACACGTCCTACTGCGATCGCGTTTATGTACCATGTCACTTTAAAAGTATAATGATGATGAGCATGTATTGCTGCTATTATTATTACCACACGGCCATCATTATTATTATCATCTCTGTTTGTGTCCTTATTTGTACTGCCAGATAATATAGGCAAGCATACAGTTTTTTTCCCGTTCCCATTTCGTAAAAAAATGGGAAAAGTGTCAAGACATAAGGGAGAAGAGAGAGAGAAGATAAGCGGAGCTTTTCTCCAGGATTTAATTTGTGTGGAAACGAGCTTTTAAACCGGAAGTTCAAAAGAGATTATTCTTAAGAAGTATATGAGGCGAGAGGAGAGAGAGAGAAAGAAGAAACTGTGTGTAAGGGTGGTGGCGGAGATGAGATGAGGAACATGATGATGATCTACTTTACTTATTCCTTTTTTGGAAGCTATCTACATATAACGTTATTGTATGACAATGATGGTGATGCCCATTCTCTTATGACTTTTGTGCATAATATCGTTTGTGTGTGGCGGGTGGTGGTGGCAATAAAATGGAACTCTTTCCTCATATCATAATATCTTTTCTCGTTTTGAGTTTTGTTCTTTTGGTATGTTCATCTTGCTTGCTCACTTTGTAGTGTGTGGTACATGAGTACATACTACGAGGCAATAGTTATGGCTTGTCTTGATGGGTCCGTGAAGTGGATTTACATGGCCGTTCCGTAAGGAAATGTGACAGTTTAAAAAGGGAACGAGGGAGCCATGTCCTTTTTTCTCCGTGTGTCTTACCAGATACGAAAAAAGAGAAGAAATAATAGCAAGTAGCAATTTGTATGTAAAGCAAAATGCAAAAAAATATATATATATCGGAGCAGCTAGCCCTTTTTTTCTTTTTTTTTTCGAGTTAAAAAGCTAGAGCAAGTCTATGCGTCTATGGAACAAAAACGTGCCTATAGCCTCAAAAAACTATCTCTCGTGTCATTTTGAGCTCAAGCTCTACACTTTCTCTTCTCTTCTTTTTTTTTGGCATGAATGAATATGTGGTTTGATCTCTGTTGCTGTCATAATATGCTCTAAAACTGGCTTTTTTTTGGACCAGCAGTAAGGAATATAGAGAAAACAAGACGTTTTATGATGATACCATGCTATCCGACTCGAACGACCATTCTAAATATATATTCTTTTAAAACTGGAAATATACTACCAACGTTTGTGTTTGAAAACTTTGCAACAAATTGTTCTGCTCCTGTATAGCTTGCTATTGTGTGGCTGTCTATCTTGTTTCGTTTTTTTAGTATAATAATATGTCATGCAGAAATCCATGAAGAAGAAAAGAAGCAAGTTAAATGAATGCGTTGGTGATGGTCGTTTCGTATACAATTCTTCCCTGACTTGAGAGTGCAGTAGTATGCATGTAAGGGCATGTGTATATATGATATGTTTATGGCTCCTCTTGCATTTTCCATTCTTAGTTCATTCGAATGAAAGGGAATGAGCTTGTGAATGGCTCATCTTTATTAGGCTGACGACTCTACATTTTTATTGGATGGGATATATATAGCATGTACGTCCATTACTACATTATGTTATAGTCGTGATGGTTGTCCTAGTAAACACGGAGCAATTGTTCTCCTCATTCATATAAGGGCTTTCTCGCTCTATGCTTTCTCTTTTCCTTTTGGCGTTGGCGTGGAGCCCTTGTTTCTTTTTTTTCTTTTGCAAATTATTCTTATATATAAGGTATCATCATCATTATCGTCCTCTCCTAGAATTTCCTCACAAGAAGAGCGAGTAGAGTGGAGAGTAGTCGTAGTCATCATCATCTTCATAGTCATGATAATCATTCTAGCATGATGCATATAAAGTGTACAGAGCAGAAGACGGAAATAAAATGGGCAGATAGTGCGAGGGAAACATGCATGGAAAAGAAAAGAGTAAAAGTTCTGGTGCAGTACACCAAACGACATGTTCATTTATTTGGGATATGGGAATTGTGAAAGAGCCGTTAAGTCTTGCTAGAATGGGCCTCCTCAGAACAATAATTTGAATATTGTTGGCTCCTCTCTCTTTTCTTTTTATTCATTCACTCATCCATTCTCATTTTCTTATTCCGCTTATACTCCCACCCAACTTGGGCTCAAACTTTTTTCCTTCAATATTGTTTTTTTGGCTAACCAAAAAGTATATATGCATGCATGCAGAGGCTTTACTCACCACTGGCCAACTTTTTTTTTCTCTCCTTAAACAAGAAACACATTAGGACAAGCATATATAGAGAGTCTTTTGGTATACATACTGTCACAATGTGACAACGATGCGAGGAAAAGCTCCAAAAAATATATAGATATAAAAAAGGAAAATGTTCACTAAGTCACTGGTTCACTTGATCTCTTTTCAGGCTTCTTTACGATATCTTCACATCTCTTTAGTTTGCCATTTTAGGACACTAGCCTTTTCCCTTTTTATCCATCCACAATTTCACCACCACCACCACCAACAAATTTCAAATTAGATTTATTTATAACAACACATTCCTCGTCTGCACCTCCCACATCAAATGGATCGCCTTTTTTTTCTTCCTATTCTAATGTTCGGTCCGGATTTTAAACAAAAAAAGTGGTATCTCTGGCCGCTTGGTATACTTCCGCATTCAATTTAATATGGACACAAGATGACAGAGGAAAATGCTACTATTTCTGTCCAATTTCTCTCTATCTTTGCTCCTTGTTGGTGGAGAACAAGTTAGGAGTGAAAGTATGCATGCATAATAAATAGATGGATGAAATGTAAAAGGGACGACGAACAAGAAAAACGATTTTGTGTGCCAATGCCATTCATGTCCCGTTTTTCTTCTCTCTTTGTGGAGAGCAGAGGCAGAGTTCAGGAGAAGAAGTAAAAATCTTCCATTTTATTTATTCTTGGTCGTTCCTTGTCTTCTCTTCTGGTCTTGCTACAATATTACGAACCAAGTCTTATCTGACATTTTATGGGAATGAGCAGAGAGAGAGAGAGCTACCAAAAAAAATAGCAAAAAGATTCCTTGCATGTTCCTTCTTCTTCCTTCTTCTTGTGCCCCTCTCTGCCGCATCTTTCGGCTCTTCTTTTTTTCCTCTTCTTTTTCCGGCGTAGAAAAAGAAAGCCTCGAGCAAGCTTTTATTCTCCTCGTCTCCTCTTCTCAACGCACTAAAAGCCTTAATATTACATTTTCTCTCTTGTCTCCGATTGATCATGGCAGTTATTGTAGAAAGAGAAGAAACAAATTGAGTAAAATACTTTTTTTTTTGCTCATCGCCTGTCGATTCCTCGTACTATTGGACCAACCAAAATATATACATGAATTTTTTGGTAACTTGTGAGAATAGCTTGAGAGAATGGGAAAGACATGTAGGCACAATCTTTTACTCTGTCTATCTCGTAAAGAAACAAAAAAAAGTAGCAAGCAAAGCTAAAGCAATGTGAATGTGACATTTTACATGTATGTCGTATGCATAAGCATATATACGTATGCATAACATGTGCCGTGCCTGGAAAACAGGAAACGAAGAAAATGGTGAGCCACTTGACTTCAACTTTTTTTTTGTTACGTAAAATTTGCTTTCCTCCTCCTCTCTCGCTCGACAATGCGTTTGCATTCGTTCCATTCAATCTGCAATCTATCTAATCATGTATCCAGAGTTTCCAGCTTTTTTTCTTCTGTGTTCCATCACCAGCAGCAGTTCAAGTCAATAAAATGTTGCAACATTTTAACAATTTCTTGTACATCTTGTAGACTCATTTTCTATTAGTTTTTATGCGTCTTTACGATCCAATGATATATGCAGCAGGATCGAAAGAAGACGCTTGACTTTTTTTTTTCATTTATACAAGTACTTTTGCTACCGAGCTCCTGTCTTCTCCCATTTCATTTTCATCAACAAAACACATAGACCCACTGTTTTTTCTGATTTTTTTTTCTGCTCAACATATTTTATTGTACTCCTTCGCTATAGTTTTGTCGTTTTTCCTCGTTTCCTGCTTCAGGATGAAAAAAGGGGTGGATGAGTGGGTGGCGGAAGATGAGAAGGAGAAAGAGAAAAAAAAAGTATAATATGTGCTTTGACAATATTAGTTAAACGCTAATACTGTTCTATGGTACTTTTTGCTATTGTGATGTTATTCTGAAGAGGAAGCTTTTCAAATATCATCTTCATATCATCGTCATCATCTCAGCATCATATTCCCCTTTCATCTCTCTTTCTCAGCGAACAAAAAAAGTAAGTATAAATACTGATCTTCGGCTTCTCTATACTTTCTCTCTGATTTTTTGGCTCCGTCTCAAAGGGAAATATTGCACAATAGAGACAATTCTCTCGTCACAAAGCAATATTATTGCTTTACATTTTCATGGGAAAAAAGTCAGAAGAGAAAAAAAAAATTTTCATCCAAAGAAGCTTTTAGGTTGACATATTTTTAGTTTGGTAATATTACCGTTTTTATTGAACCATTCTGAATGGCTGTTGAGTCTACACACAATGGGTCCATTACCATTACTTATCACTAGACTGCTACGTACTACTTTCTGCCTATGCCATTACAATAATAATTGTCATTGGTTGTCTATCGTAGGATGATGGTATCATGTTATTGCTTCATATTCCAATAAGAAGCCCTAGAAAAGAAAATGGAAAATAAGCTGAAAATGTCAATAATATTTTTCTGCTACTTATTCTCTCTCCAGTCTCTCGTTTGCTCAGTTGATTTCATTTTTTTTCTGAGCAAATGCTTTCCAAACCACACACACACACAAAATACATTGAGTCAAGAGAGTCGTTCCAAATGAAGACGCAAAAAAAAGATGAGGGGAGGAATCCGATTCCGGGAATGTGAAGGGCATATAATATTGGAGGAAAAGCATCTCTCTTTCCCGTTTCTTAATTTGATTGTTATGTTGTTTCTCCCAACCTGCTGCATTCCATGCTTTCCTTTCCTTCCTCTGCTGATTTCAATTCAACCAAGAAGATCCTATCTCTCTCTCTCTCTCTCTCTCTCTCTCTTAGCATATATTAATCCATCCAGAATCCTTACAAGCCTTTCGAGAACAAGAGTCTCAGTTGTTTGTAGTGTGTAGTAAACGGTCAAAATCAGATTAAAAGAGTGAAAACAAGAGTGGACTTTGAGCAAAGGGCAAAAGAGCAAAAAAAAGCCTTGTCATCGCATCCGCCCGCATCTAGAAAAAAAAATCCCAATCAGATCTTGAGGAAATCTAATCGTATATATACTCTAATGCTAGTTGGTCTTCTCTCTTGTTCGTTCTGGCACAGTAAATACCGTGCCGCCAAACCCAACAAATTTCATTGTCAATCCCAAACTTGCTCTCCTTTCAACAGAGCTACCTATCTTTGTATCATATATACTTCACACAGCTGTGCTTTCACTACCACACTGTATCTAAATGCTCTATCTGTTACTCTCTCTCTCTCCTTTTCTTGCTTTCTCTTCAACTGTCAATTTGGTTTAACCCTCACAAAGCCATAGGCCAACAACAGCAGCAAAAAAAAAATAAGAATCTTAAAAGAACAAGCCTCATTGTACTCCTCTTTAGAGAAACATAAGTAATCCAAGTTGAGTCTTGTTCATTTTCTCTCCACTATCTCCTTTTGTTTCCTGTTGAAAACTTTGGTTGACCAGCAGCAGCCGAAAGAAAAAAAAATGAAAAAAAAAATAAGCCGTAAATATACTACTTTTTTTTACTACTATTGCTCTTGCTCCTGAAGCCAGTAACAGGCCAACAAGATATTCACTTTTTATCAGATTTCCGCTTCAACAAGAAAATGGAACTGCAGTCGCTTTCATGTAGAGAAAGAAAGAGAGAGAGAGAGAGAGAAATGCCTCGTGTTGCACTTTTCTATTTTTTCCCTAGGATTTTGAAATTGGATCTTATATATTTCCTTTTTGTCTTTGTGCTTTCTTTTTTCCAAAAAAAAAATTACATGGGAATAGAGAGAAAAAGGAAAGGTTAACTTTGTTACAGAGACATACTCACCACCAAAAAGAAATACTCTTTTTTTGTTTTTTTTATCTTTCTTTCTGCAAGCTTCTTTCTTTGTTTCCTGCAATTTACGAGCTGGAACATGGAAAGAAAATGAGTCATCTCAACAAAGGCAGCCTAGCAGAAAACGCACGAGAAAAAGAAGAAAAAAAATCCTTCTTCTTTTTTTCTTGATAATTTTGAATCGCATTTTACTTTTCTCGTTGAGTTTTTTTCTTTCTCGAAAATCCGCCTCCCAAGTTCCGTTTTATCTACAAATCTACACACACAGCTTCTTCTTGTACAAATGAAACGAATTTTGATTTTCAACTAACTTGTTTTGATTACACAGCTGTGCTCATCCTTAAATCTTAACTTTTATACATACATTCATTTTATGTAACTTTAAAAGGATTCAGGAATCAAGTCCAGAGGGAGACTTGTGCTATCTGCTTGTTTCTCTTCCTCTCCACATTCCCTTCTATTTAATAATATCTTCTCACAGCCAAACATACAACCAAGTAGTAAGCATCCTACTACAAAAATACCAAGTTTAGTAAAATCCTTTTCCTCGGTTCAATATCCGCTTCTTCTGTTGCTTTCGCCTCCTACCCTGTGTATCCATTTTCTACGTTCTCTCTCTCTCTGCCTGTTCTTGTCTAATGAAATAAAGCCTTGTCTGGTCTGGTCTCTCTCGATTTCTCTTCTGGTTTACTTGCTGTCTCTACTGCTGAGTAAACCGCGCCGCTCTTCACTCTGTTTGCACTACGGATCTCTTCTCTTTACCAAGTCGTCATGATGATCATGACGATGAAAGCACCACTACGACTCTTGTAGTAGTGCAGCAATGCTACTTACACAGCACACCAGTCTGTAAGAATAACACTATTAATTAATAACATTACATGGGAAAGCAAAGTGTGCATTTGAATTCATTCTGTATATGGAAGTGGGCATATCTCTGTACATCATCGTCACTATGCGCGTGTTACATGTATATATCGCCTCACTCTAAAACGGAATAATAACCCAAGGGAATAATGTACAGCAGCAGTGGTGGTGATGGTGGCAGAGAGAAACAAAGCTGCATATTATTATTATTATTGTTGGAGTAAAGCAAGATAAAGCATACCAGTATAATATAGAGGCAGTCCACACAGTCACAGGCTTAAAACAATCAAATGTTGTATAACACGCTTTTCACCGTGTTCCACTATTAACTCTACTAATTCATCATCAAATGAGTATATAGCCTCCTCCAACTTATATATGCCTACATGCCTAAAATATAGTGGCTTGGCCCTCTGTACTGTTATTATTATTATTATTCCAACTAAATGGCACATTCAACAATGCGTCAAGCCAAGCCATATGTAGCTAGCAGCAGCACCGCACCACCACCCGTACCCTTTTTCATTCAAGGCAGTCAACCATACCGTGTCTGTGTGGCGTGTTGTGGTGCTCGTGGTGAAAGCCCCATGTGAACCCTTTTCCTTACGTAACACTACAACTGCTGCTGTGTGTTTCTTCTTCTTCTGTTGTTCCCTCCATTTCTTTGGTCTTGTGTGTCTTTTTCTTCTTCTTCTCTTTTTGTGTGTGCAAAACTATTCTTCTCTCTTCTGTTTTTTCGGGTGAGCAGAAAAGAAAAAGGTAATAAAAGACAGAGAGAAAGAGAGAGACAAGACGCAGCAGACGGCGTGTGTACACAACGCTTGGATGAGTTCCATCATCTTCAGCAACAGCAGCAGTAGCAGCATCACAAGAATCATCTTGAAAATTTCCTTTTTATTTGATGCATACCTTTATACATGTATACATTGATGATGATGACTGAAGGCAGTGTGCAAAGTGCAGAGAGGAGAGAGAATATGATGATGATGTTGAGCAGACTGAAAGTGGCATGGCAGGGTTTCTCTTTCTGTCCTTTTTTCACTTTTATCCTAGACACACATACCTATTCTTATAGACACACACCTTGGAAAAAAATTGGAGAGATGAGAGGAGAGAGAAATGAAAATGAAATGTGTGTAGTACCGTGGAATGCTCATCGTGATATGATCAAAGAAACAGAGAAACACACAGAAAGAGAAGAAAAAAAAGTCTCCTCTGGTCTCTGGCATTTTTCCACTCTTCCTTACTACACATTATTCTCCCTTCTGTTTACTTTTCTTTTACTTATGTCTTCTCTTCTTCTTTTTCATCTTGATCATTTTCCTTGGAGAGGTGGTGGCCGTGGTGGTGGTGGTGAGGTTTTGCTGCATTATTAGCTTTTATCCTCCTCATCACCATCATCTTCTCAAAGGAGGAAAATATGCCAGGGTAGGAAGGAAAAAGAACCCTCTCTCTCTCTGTCTATTTATGTACTTTACATTTATTCGTTTCTGGTTTTTGTGGTTTGGCCTGCCGTTTTCTCTGAAGAAGAAGGAAAAGACGGACTACTACTACTAACTGCTATTATGATTAGATATTTGAGTAGTAAGCCAATAGGTTTCTTTCTTCTACATCGTAAATATGCATGGGAAACACTCGTCATCATGTGTGTGGTTTTATTACTTTTCCCCTGCTTTTATCTTTATCATCATCAACAGCAGCAATGGAAGCAGCATGTACACTCCAAATAGCCAACGTTCATTTTGACACCTTACCCACCTAAAAATGATCATGACCACACACTACTACATATAGAGTGACTGACTGCAGGGAAAAAAAGTCCTTTTCATTTTATTCGTGTGAGTCGAGAGAGGAAGAAAAGAAGAGGAAGTAATAATGAACGTGAGCTGCTGGGAAGGATGTTCTTTTTTCGTAGTATTTACCTTTATTGCTCTCACACCAACAGTAACCACACTCCACCATTATTCCACTATAAACCATAACCACCCTGTGGGGTCCTTCCAGAGAGAAGCAGCAGCATAAAAAGTGTAGGAAAAAAAATCTTACATATTCACTCTCCAACAAGTGTATCCAAATGCACAATTCTTCATCTTCCATGATTTTCACAGCAAACCTTGTTTATTGTAAGAAAAAATATAAATAGCAGAGCAGAGCCATTTAAAAAAAGGAGTATAATTTTTCGACTTGGCAATACGCACTCCTCCATTGAAAGGAGAATATGAGAGCAAGGGAAAATTTTTATTGGCTTCCATAAAAATGTCTTTATGCAATAATATAATACACTATATAACGCATTTCATTATTCACGTGCAGAATTACACAAGAAGTCCATTGAGTGGAATAACAATATACACCCGTGCGACGTGTATACGTATGTGTGTGATGGTGTGAAGGTTTATTGCAGTATAATAACAGTATCAGAAGCAGCAACACTTGTGTGTGTGGTGTGAAGGAGAAGAGAGAAAGCATTTGAAAAATAAATGGATGGCTTAAGTTGAAAAGCGTATAAAGGTGGTAATAAAACCATGTTGTTGTAAAGTAAGTGTAAAAGGAATAAAAAAAGTGGTAGAGCTTATAGTAAGTAATATGGAAGCAGTATATTCTTCTTCTCTGCTCCTTCCAGAAAATGTATAAAAATTATACTGTTACCTACCGCTGTGTGATACTTGCTTATTTTTTGTGCGTTTACATGTGCAAAAGATTTTATGCGGGACAATATAATAAGGCATTATGTAGGAGGAAGGAAGTTTTAGGGCGAGAATGATATGGAGTGACGAGGAAATAAATTGTTAAAGAAGGAAGGAAAAAGGATTGTTGTAAAAGTCGTATAATAATTAGGCATGTGTGTGTATATGTAAGTGAAGGGGAGAAAAGCAATAGAACGGAAGCGTCAAGAGAAGAAGAGAGATAATGTCGAATTTTGTGACCAATGCGTGGTTGGTTATATAGGTATTGTTATTACCCTCATTAATAAGAGGATAAGGTGAGAAACATGTGCCGAGTTACGTGTTATTGCGATCATTATTGTTTGACAGAGGGATCTATTGTTTCTCTGTATTTTGAGACGAGCACAACGCGGTTATATAGTTGGTGGTTTATTGCAAGTAGAGAATAGCTCAAGTGGCGTTTTCAGTTGCTAATTGGTCATTAGACAGGCTGTCAAGGGAGACAGAAAACAAGTAACTCTGAGTGAGTGAAGTACTTGATGTAGTTAAAGCAAGTAATTATAGAGGGAGAGAAGACGGAGCAGAACAAGAGAGAAGAAAAAAAAATGACACGGGTTGTTACCTATCATTGTCGTCGGAACAGGCTTTTTCCTATAGGAAAACTGAGTTAATGAGATGAGTGGAAAACAATAGCATTCTATACATAGTACTTGAACAAAAAGCTGTCATTTCCTTCCGGTTCAGAGTCGTAAATAGGAAACAGCTAGAGAGCTAATGTTGTAGGGCGTTCGTTTTTTTTGCATTGCCAACAACTGTCTTTGCTTTTGCTCTTTGTTATATGGAAAAGGAACAATGAAGGATAAAAAAGCGTGACTTTCACGAGATTGCACTTTCACTTTCTGGCTGTATTTTGTTGGAATATAGGGGAAAGCGTATTTTCTATAAGATTCGCTTCAAATTTACGTACACATTCATATACGCACTACTCGTTTACTCGCAATGTCTACCAGTTTACACGTGACGAGAAGTCTCGGTCAAGTTTGTGTGATGCTTTTTTTTTGCTCTATCCTTTCTCATATCTAATTTGAGGCTGATGATCTTCCTTGTTCACGGTCGTGCCCACACCACACAGAACACTGTGTGGAATTTCCTCTTTGTATCGATTCCCATGTTTCCTGTGGACTAGTCTCATGAAATTGATGAAGGCATTTTCATTCAGCTAAGCAGCCAACAGCTATTTCCATTCACAAAACACGACAACAAAAGCAACAACCAGGAAAATTGTCTGGAATGACAACGGCAGCAGCGGCAGCGGTGTGGAATGATGATGATGATAGCTTTGCAATATTAGCTCAATACCACACAATACCTCCGTGACGCCACCAACCGCAACAGCTTAAAGCGTAGACCTCGAATAGCTTCATTATCCCCGCAGAAAAAGATAATAATAATAATAATAATAATAAATACCCGGGCATCTGATATTGGATTATCGGGCACGAATGGAATGCTGCCACTCGGCTGCTGCTGTTTGTGTTGTCGTGTTATCCGCTTTTTTTTGTTGAAATGACAGTAATAACAATGTTATACGGCGGTTGGGGCAACTCTGTGTATATGACTTTTTTTTGGTGGCATGTGGCATCTTCGTCACGAGCGTAAATGCCACGACGAAAAATGTAGAATGGATGGAATGTGTGCCCTGTCCCATAATTACAATGGTTGCTCTCTCTACATTGTTCATTAATTCGCTTGTTGAGTAAAATATTATGAAATGCCCGATATATTTTTTGAGGTTCATTACAGAGAGGCGTATATACATATGTATATATAGTGATTTTCTTGGGCACAAGGCGTCCAGGGACACAAGTTCATTTTCAGGAGAGCTTCAGTAACAGTTGCATTTATTGAATGACGACGACAAGCAAAAAGGCAGCAGCACAAAAGCAAATGACCTCATAAGAGGAAATGAACAATAAGCAATATTACCCAATGCCCAAGTAGTCTTGTTGAGATGAACCAAAGGCGTTTATTATTATCCTCCTTTCCCCCTCTTACTATAAGTTGTACTAGTGCCATAATAATAAGGCAATGTTCTTAAGAGTTTTGCTACTGTTATTACTATTAAAGCTTTAAAAACACTTTTTACTGCTAGCTGCTTACTATAGCCACTCGTACTACTGCTGCACACCCATGAAGGAGTCATAACATATTTCACGTTCCCTTGTTTCTGACAGCGTTAAGATAACGCTTGAAAATGTTAAATGGGGTATGCACGCACACACTTTAACATTCCTATTCCCTTTATGTGCGTCTATTTGTGTGTGTGTGTATATATTTTCGTGTGATAATCTTGTTGGAAAATGAGACGCGGGCTCTGGAAAAGAAAGAGGAAAAAATATACACACATATAAGAGGAAAGAGAGAAAGAGAAAATGAGAAACATCTCACTAAAGTGCTCAGACTCGACTAAACAGTATTCTTGCCCCGATGTAGTAATAACAGAGCATACATAATTAAGACAGAAGCTTTTCTCACGCTTTTCTTCCTCTTCCCAAAAATACAACTATATATTGCGCTCACTATGAGAGCGAGCATCATTATCATCATAAGCTTAATCATCATGTTCATTTCTAATGACACAGTGAAAGGCGTTGTAGCAGCAGCAGTTGGGGCAAATTATATGGGAAATGGACAGAGAGCTGCCTGGACAAAGTATTATTTTTAGTTGTCGTAGGGAAGCCATTCAACTTTTTTGTAGATTTTGCCCCCTTCTTCTCGGCTTTAGACGATGTAATTATTTCTTCGGAACATTTCCAAGTGAGATTTTTGTGGATGGAGGTATTGTCTCTGGTACAGTTGCTTCTTGAAATTATCTGAAAGAATTCCAAAAATAATACATATATAAAGATCTCGTGTATAAGCTCCCTTTTTTTGTGCTGTCTCGAAACTCTATGCTATTGTCGAGATCTCGCTCCATGAAAAATGCCAAGTTGTGTTAAGTCTGAGAGGATGAAAGAAGTTGGTAAAGTACATAATATAATGGCTGCATTATTGCGAGCGGGTGCAGAGCGATCAACTCGAAGAAGCAAGTTGCATAATTATCGTGATTGTCATCATATCGTCGTGCCGTTATTGTTATTATCGTAAAATGGTATTAATAATGCTACAACGGCAAGTAATCTCACAGTCGTTCTGACTGCAGCGGCGGCAGAAGGGAGGAACAAAAGGTTTAATGTTGTTGAAGAAATCTTAAGTAGTATGTAGTATTTCGTATATGAGTAGCATAAAGAGAATGAATTGGATGAGTGTGTAAGAGAGGATCCAACTTTTGCAGCAAGCATAATAATCGTCATGAATAACAATGCACAGAGAACTGTGTGTTCATCATTGTCCGCATCATTTTAATTCCTTCACTTTCCACGCCGAGAAATGATGAGGTTGATCACCGAGGAAAATGAGAATGACTCGCCTCAGCTCAAGTCAAGTACTAGCCAACCAAGGCGCTATAAAAGGTACCAGAGCCGAGCGAAGAGTGATTGGGTATTTCACTTTTTTGAATTCTCACAAGTTGAGGGACCAAACAAGAAAGTACTTATCCTACTTGGATGATGGCTGTGTGTGGTGAGTGAAGATGATCATGGAACGAAATCATGAAGCAGGAAGAAAAAAAAAGTTTTTTTTCACTGACTCGCAGTGACTTTGCTGTTTTTTGCTCCACTGTGATTTGGACGGTGCAACGTATTTTCCTCTTACTATGCACAAGAAATATAAAAAAAACGGGAAGATCGATAAGGGAAAGCGGTTTTGTGAGTGAAGATGAAGGAGTTAAGAGGAAGGAGAGAGAGCACACAATGTGCAACTTCAGCTGAGTGAGAGCTTCTTTTGCTGGCTTGATAAAAAAAATAGGAAGGAAGGGCTCTGGTGAAAGTTGAAAAATGATGTGGACGACAAGAGGGAAAGTAGAATGCCTTAGTCGCTCCAATCTTCGCTTTTGGCTTGGCTTGAGATGAAAAGAAAAAGAAAAAATTGGGACATGCCATGCAATCTTGATGATCATGGTGATGATGGCAATGATATGATTTTGTTTGTTGGGTGCAGTGGCACCAACAAAAATTATTACGGTCATCATCATCCAGTCTACTATACACGGTTGGCTGTCCTTCTTCACACATTATATTTATATGGGTTAATTCTGCTTGGAATATTATAGTTAACATCGCTGTGTGGTCAGTGTGTAGTGGTCTGATGAACTGGGCATTTGTGCCAAAAAATTACCACCGGTGTGGATCGATGATGAAACATTTTGTTCGCTACGCCTATTTTGCTTGCTTCTCAAGTGGAAGTGGTGGATCCATCCACACACACACACTTTCCTAGTCCTTTTTTTGTTTACATTTTGTCTTGGCAGGCCCTGTCATCATCATTCATCATGATCACAACACGATGACCACCGACCACCGTTTTCCTTGTCGTCATTTTCTTTTTAATCCAATCCAATTCACTTTTTTTTGTACGGTCACATGGTTATGGCCATCATACGTATATATGGCTCTGCCTGTTATAAAAAAAAGATATGCTTCATTGAGCAGCAGGACACCACCGCCTCCACACAATTTGATGGAATAATTGGAACACGGGTGGATGGGCGGTGGTTGTGGTAGTTTTGTTGAGCATGTAAAATGGGCATGTTAAATTACGGATGACAAATGGTGTAGATGGTTGTTGAAGGTGAAAGTGGCGAGAAAAGTGTCTTTCACTCTTGTAAATGTTCCCTATATACATTCCCGTGGCCTGGCCGGGCGCACACAGGGACTGTGCAATATGGCTCATTGATAACGGTTAAACGGCACACACATCGCGGTGTGGTTTTGTGTTGGTCGTACCGGAAGTTGCGGGCAGGGTGATGATGTACCCACATCACACGATCCTCTGTACTGTAAAAGTGTACGCATTCATGAGTTGATGATGATGATGATGATGACGATGATAATGATGGGAAAGGGCTATGACCTCGTCACACACACACACACACACACACACCAGTGTGATGAGTGAATAGTGAAGGGAATGCATCATTTCATTTAGTAGAAAGCAGCAGAGCGAAATGGGGACCGCATAATATTATATTGACATATGAACAAGCTGTGTGATGATTATGATGGCGTCGACTGGGATGAAGAAGACTGCTGCTGTGTTTGTGCGTGTTTGGATGACTGGTTGGATGAGCAATGGGATCTTGAAGGAGAAGAAGAAAAAAGAAGGAGATATGATATGATGATGTGATGGGAAAGGCAACTGACTTGAATTTGATTAGTGGAGTGTGTGTAGCGGCAGAGCAGAAGCTGACTCCGTGTGGCTAAAGCCTGTATTATGAACATGATATCATCAACCCCGGCGGGTGTTGATGGTGGCGGTGGCGGAGCTGGAACCTATTACCTATGCATATAAGCAAAGTACACACGATCATGGCCGTCATCATGATATCATCATGATTAATTCTTGGCACGATGGCTAATACTGTTCTTAGGGAGACCAACACTATCTCTCTCTGAATAAAAAGAGTTGATGTGCTGTGCTGCTGCTTCTGCGAGAAGAGAAAAAAAAATAAAAGAGAGAAAGAATAAAAAAAAGAAAGAAAAGATTGTGTGTGAACTTCAACACAACAGCTCATTAGTACACTTCACTTTTCCGTTCTTCCTTGTCTGCTGCTCTGCGTGTATGTAAAAAAATAAGTATAATATGCACGCACCAGTTTGCAGCTAGTTATTTTTATAGATGATATGATGTGTAGTCTTCCAAGTTCCATAATAATTTTTCTTGGAAGGAAGGCTCATGGCTTGGCTCATCATCTGAGAGTCTTCTTCCTTCAGTTGTGTGTGTGTGTGTGTGTTCCTGTAGATTAGCATCCAGCGTTTTTTTTCTTTCGTTGCCATGAAGCTGAAAGGAATCCGCAGGAATCTAGAAGAGCACACATGTGGCCTGATGAAGAAGAATAAAATCAGTTTGTTTCTTTGGAGATGTTGAGAGAAAGAGCGAGAGTTTATCTGCTCATGAAAAGGAAAAAGCAGTAGCGATAGCATATAGTCAGCTTGTTGAGAAAAAAAATCCGTTGGGTAAACGGTAAAATAGTTTGGAGGGAGAGAGAGGGAGAGAGGCAGAGAGCAAAATGATTAAGGTGATGTGATCACGATGATGATAAAAAAGGCAAAAGGAGTCAAGTCGGTTGAGAGTTTTTACTCTCTGGAAGCCGCTCTCTCTGCGTAAAATGGTTTCTTTAGCTTGTTCCCTGCTCTTCCAAAAAAGATTGTTAGCTCTAGCTTCTTGACTGACATTATGTAATCCGCGGCGCTTCCATCTGCGCCCATGTATGTAATGTTCCAAAATGGAGTAAAATGCTCCTTGTGTGACCGTGATGATGCTGATGATATGAATTTGTGAAAAAGAGAAGAAAATATGTTTCATTCAACAGCTGCGCTCAAACAACACTTATTTTTCCTGGTGATAGTAGTAGTGGTGCTGTTGGCACATGGTTGGATTGCACAGCGTTTTTACTCTGTTTTTCCCTTTAAAATATATCGTCTTTTCCTCTTTTTTTGGAATGAATTCTGATGATGACTTTTGTAGAAAATGATGATTTTCTTCTTCCTTAATGTCTTCAGCTTGTGTGTATTTTCTGTGTTGGATGGAAGGAAAGAGGAGATGAAGTAGCACCGTTTTTTTCTGGATTGCCATTACAATTTTTTTTTCATGTGAAAAGCGAGAGAGCGCCTCTAGGGCTGCGTGTGTGTTTTGTTATTATTGCCTGTTAACATTCCTATTTTCTTCAAGGAAAGCAGTTACAGAGACGAGAGGTAGAGAGGTAAAAAGAAACGAGTCTAAAAAAAACGCTGAAACATCTGCTTCGTCGACTGTAGCGTTTTGATGATGGCAAAGCGTGTTGATGGATCGGATCGTGGCGAAACTGATGGTGTTGATCATGTTGTTGCGAGTGAAATTGATAGCAAAACTAAACGCTCATTTTTTTACCATTTTTTTCTTTTACAAAGCTGACGACAGCAGGAATGATGAAGAGAAGAGAGAAAAAAAAGAGAGGTATTGTCGGGATTTACTTTTTTTTTCTTATTCTTGTTCAATCTTTATCTCTCTCTCTTTCTTGTCAAGATAAATAAATCCTTCTACATTATTCATTTTTTGCTCTCGTTCTGTCTCGTTTCAGTAGAAGACCAAAATAATTGAAGTGAGAAGATATGAGTGCCTATATGCGTATGTTAAGTACGTGTGTGTGTGTGTGTAGCTCTTTTGAGAGACAATAATAAATAGAGGAACAAGAGATGATGACATGAGAAACATTATTATTGGTGTAACTACATTTTTATTATTATGACCATGATAAAAGGGTAAAAATGGTGAGCAAAGTGAGAGAATAGTAATGACTGTGCTAAAGTGCCTTTCAGACAAGTTGCAGGAATTTTTTTATTACATGACACACACACTACATACCTGAATGCTTGTTTGCTTTTTGCACGTGTTAAGCTTCTTTTTTTTCGCTTTATTGCGACAACGGGAACATTTGGAGAGAAACTGATTGCTTTTGGGCTAATTTGAGATTGCTTTTCGAGAAGTGTCTGTGTATAATGAAATACTTTTAAATTGCCATTTACTAAAGTTTGGCAGATGGCACAAGTTACAATTCTATTATTAGTATGGTATAAAGAAAGCAGTTAATATTACCTTTTGCTTTGAAATCGTTCTAGAAATTACTAATTATTATTTTTTTCTTATTTGATTGCAGATTTTCCAAGACTATTACCACTTGACGCATTCAAGAGTGGCAAAGAGGAGCATCGAGCCCCACGCACATTATCACGATAGCCTGGCATCGGAACCAGCGGTAAGGAAAAAAATATATATTTTAATATTCCTGCACTAAATCACAAGAGCTCAGGAATTTGAAATTGTTTTCTTTTTATTGACTTTCTGTTTGTTTCATTATTTGCTCGTCCTTTAATCCATCAACTTTTCCAGAGTCATTTAAAAAACATGTGTAGAAGGAGGATATAACCATAAATATTACGACGTGCCTTTTTTTTGCTACTTTGTTTTCGTCTTCTTCTTTTTTTTGTTTACCATCCACACCTCATTCCTTCATCAACGCTGTTATATTGCTCTCTTACTTATAATAAATTCTTGTAACTTTCTCCACCTTTAATCCTCATTTCATTCGACGCATTATACTTATCCATCATCAGCCCAACACTTTCATCATCATCATTATTATATCCTCACACCGCCACCACCACCACCACTCTCAACAAATAACCCCCCGTGACGTGTTACGTTATATGCCAGAGTTTTGCACACACAATATACGATCGCATTGATGATTCTCAGGTGCTATGTGATGTATTACGGTGTATTATTTCTGACCCGAGGCTGATAACTTTTTCTCTCTGAGAGATGAAAAGTGTGTGCACTGTTTACTTTTCTCCCTCTCTCTCTCCCTCATTTAGCCACACTTTCTCCTTTCTTACCACTACTTCCATATTTATATTTTCTCAGTGAACTAGAAAACCATGCACCCACATAACCCACTTTGTTGCTGTGTCTATATATAGCCGTATATGAAACAAAACCAGTGAGCCACGTAATGAGCCAACAAGACGAAAAACTCATAAAGTTGGATTAACGCTCTGCTCTCTCCATGTGTGTGTTTGTGTGGTGAGGTAGGAGGGAGCTTTTTAATTCATAACGTCTTCTCTCACCATCAACGCCATGATAAGCGTCCTGCACGCTTTGTGCAAAAAGGTCCAAAGGCAATAATAATGGGAGGATATAAAGTTACATATTATTATACCCAGCAGTACGACGACGTAGGACTACTAACTTCTCAGCAAGTTTAACTTTTTTGACTGGATATAAAAAAATATATAAACCACAAAAAACTGTGAAAAATATACGGTGCACTGCGATCATCTTCTTCATATCCATGATCATCTACAACAGCCCATCAGACCATGTTTCATCATTATATCATCATCATCATCTCATATCCACACACACACACACATTGGTGTAATCTTTACTTTACTAGTGCAAAAAAGAAGCAACTTTTTTTTTCCACTGCACGTTTTAATATTATCGTGAGGAGATGAGAGAGAGAAAAGAGCACAGAGGATATTATCTGAGAGAGAGCAAGAGCATTCCATTGAGATAATTAAAATTACTGGGAATAAAAGCTGGTTGCCCATATTTCTCTCCACATGCACACAAGCTGGATAATACGACGCGTACACATGATGATGACGAGTATGTAGACCCTTTTTTGTCCCAGATTTCATAAGACCACACACACATAGACAGGTACTCGACTATTCTACTTTGGTTGTTGATGTTTGGCTGAGAGAGAGAGAGGAAGCTTTTTTTTTGGCTCTAACTCTACTACTGCTGCTGCTGCTGTTATAGTTGCTTTTGATGAAATGTGGAGTGGAATGGAATGCCAGCGGTTATTTTGCATTGTTACCATGTCTCGTTCTCTCCTCGTCGGAGAACAAAGTATTACACGCTTGCATCAAACAGCAGCAGCAGCAGGACCAAAAAAAAAATAACCAGCAAAACAGCCAACTTCCCAATCCGCATAATAACATTGTACGCTATTACTTTGTAATTCTTTTTTTTTGGTATTCGTGTTTTCTACAAGCATTCTTGAGAGTACAAGAAGTGGTGGTGGTAATAATATTGTGCAATTTGTACCAGTCGCTCTGCGGCGATGTTCACATTGAAAGGCTGGCTTTCACTCTCTCAACTTTGGAAACTAACATTTTTTGTTGTGGACCATTTTGCTTCTGATGATCAATGTAGTTCAACTTATGTACATAATGAGTTTATAAAATTTGCGACTCGTAATATGACCAATCCCTTAATGTATGGGGAATTTAATGGTGTGGTTGGGAATATTGCGTGTGTTATTATTATAGCAAGATTTTTTTTTTGTACGTAAAAATAATAAAAAGGCAAAGAAGAGGAAGGAAAAGGGGAAAGACAAGAGTTTTTAATTAGAAAAGTAGTGCACTCCAGAAGAAACTCGAACCAAAAAAACCGTGCTGAGAAGCAAATATGTTTGGTATAAGTTGCTGGAGTAGCTTTGCTACGAGTGCTGCTGCTGCGTTTGAACTTTTTTGAAAGTTTATTTTTTTCCCCTTCGTGGCAATGATGAGGATCATGATATGAGTTTTTCCTTCTCCACCACCACTTATACATGAGCACACACACACACATGGCAAAATTAAAAGGCGCGTGGCGTGTGTGCGGTTGTTTTATAATGGCTACATATTATATGCATAATATTATTATTATTTTTTAACTCTTTCCTTCTGGATATTATTATTATGATGGTTGTGTGGTGTAGCGTGGCTTCCGGTGCTGCTGGTGGAGAGAGAGGGCCAGCAGGACTGGCACATCTTGTACACGCATATTATTATTATTATTATTATATTTCTACCGAAAAACCAAAGTTTTTTGTTCCAGGAAAGCAAAGTAATTTGACTGATTGTTTTTCTTCCTCTGTGTGTTTCAGGTGAGATGGCTACGGCAGCAGACTGTAAAGCGAAGAGCAAAACGAGACTTTCTTCCCGAGCCAAGTAAACTTACACAGTCATCATCATCGTCGTCGTCCTCGTCCTCGTCGTCTTCTGGGGGTGGCGGCGGCGGAGGCCAAAAGTCAGGAAGGAGTCGGGCTGCAAGAAGAAGTAAAAGCATTGTGCTGAATGATCCAAGATGGCCTGCCATGTGGTACTTGGTAAGTGCAAGAAAGCAAGTTAATAATAATATTAAGGGAAACGGCAGAAAAAATCCCTAAGCCCTCGACTACAATGTTTGCATGCATGCTATTTCTTGGTTCCATATATGAGGCGTGGGCGGTATTATATAAATGGGTATATTTAAGTCATAAAGTATGCTAAGGCTCCACCGGGAGGTATCAAAATGGTCTAACTCTCTGTCTCTCTCCAAATCGATAAAAAACAAGTAAAACTATGATACAAAAAAGAGCGTATACCGCACCAAAGTATAAAAAAATGGAAGTTCACACACACAGTTCTTTTGGGTTTTCTCTCGATATTTTTTTTTTGTCTGATGACATCTCTCATACCACACAAGCCATGTCCAGACAGACACACGCCCACACTATACCCATACCATTACATAGTTTCCCGATTTTCTCTCCATTTCCATCGGAATCTATAGTAGCAGAGGACGGCATGGTGGGCGACTTAGGCTTTTATTTTATTTTTTCTGTATGATCCCGCTGTTATATTCCAGGATAAAAAAATTTTTTTTTCTTCTTCTGCTGCAAAAACCGACCTAATTTTCATGCATGCCGCGTGATGCAATCCTCATTGATTGGACGATGGTGTGTGGAGCTCATCCCTGTGGACTCATATAATCGCGAGCCTACCCTTAAAAGGTAGAGCACACCTAGAGATATATATAGTCACCTATCTTTCCATTTTCTACCGACGACAACACCATCCATACCTACCGCAGCGATTTCCACTGGTACATTTATGAGCGCAAAATGCGTTCAGGTCGTTGTCACTTGACTGGTGGTGGTAGTATTAGGAGCACCTTTCACAACAGTATCGCATCGCAAAAGTCCTTTCCTTTGACATCAAAATGTATTTTTTTCGTCGCTGCTGTTTCTGCTCCGTACCTTTTTTTTCTCATATTTTCTCTCTTGGTGAAAGTAGCGGCACGTTCGTAAGGTCTATTTTTGAGCGTACACACACGCACTATCATGTGTGGATAAGGTGAATATATATGCGTCATAGTTGTACCCAAATTTCATTATATATTTCCTTTTTCGTAACGTACTTTTTATCACGACCATCACCACCGTTAAAAGCACGTGTTACATCTCAACGGAAATAAAAAGAGAAAGAGGAACAGGCGCATAGATATCAGATATTACTTCCTTGTCCTGTCATTTTTGTCGTCGTGAATAAAATTTCAATATGGCAGCAAGGCAAATTAGCAGATGAGGGGAAAATAATGAAATGAAGCATTTTTTGTCCAATTGGAGGACTAAGTAACGGAATCGTATTGCATGGTGGTAATTTTTTGCAAATTTATTCTTCTGATTGTCAATAGGACGAGAGAGAAAATAGCTTCTAGCGTTTGATTCTATTCAAGGCTCCTATTTTTTGCTCTGGGTTGTGCTGTCAGTGTCACTAATTTTTTTTGGATATGTATCAGTTTCATTTGCCTCTTTGTTCGTGTCTATACGTCGAGAACCCATGTCCTCAGGTTATAGGTCATTACATATATGGTGGAAACAAGTCTCTTGTATTTATTCTACAAGTGTTGATTTTTTTTTGTTCTAGATAAAAAAAAAGTTTCAGGGAAAAGTTGTAAATGAACCATCGCGTCGCTTTGTTTTGGGCGTGAAACTGTTCAAGTGTAAAAACTAATAATAATACTAACACAAGACTTTTGTTTTTTCTTCAAAATATGCTGTGCTCTAGTTTTTTTACGCTATATGGTTGTGTTGAGTGTTGATGAGAATGGATGCGCGAAAAGAAGCATAATATTGCCATTATTATTGGGTCATTCATTCATTTTGATGATAGAAATCATATTTTATTAAATCCCTGTGCAGTAGACGCTAACAAAGTAGACTTCTTTTTTTTCTTCTTCGCGCACACTAAATTGGCAAAAGTTGTGAAGCAAATAATGTAGAAGAAAAAAAAGAATCCACTTCATTTATCGTAAATCCATCCAAGTTACATTTTTTCCTTGTGTCATTTTCTCCTAAATGGATTATAAGAAAGATGGAGTGATAAAAAAACAAGCGTGTATACCTAAAATACTTGTTTGTGCGGTATATATATGCATCTGTACGTCTACAGCACTCACATTCAATAATGAAATAGTTTTGCGCATATTTCCAAACTCATTTCTCTCGTTACAGTCGGATTCAATAATGACAATAGACGTCAGCAAGTATAAAAAAAAATCTCGCTCTGCTATTACGGAAATCAGAAAAATGACAATAAAATTGAGATTGAGTACCAAAACATTATTTCCAAAAAGAAAGCTTAATATGGCTGCTTTGAAAGGCGAGAAGGAGAAGAAAAAAACTGGAGGATGATGTTATATTCTTCTCCTCACACACACGGATTGTGATTACTATCATGAGTATTCTGTAACCCAAGACGCGCGGAGAAGAAAAAAAAATAGTTTACTACTTTCTTCTCGTCTTCTTCTTTTTTCATAGAAAAAAAAGTATTTGTGATGTTGATGATGATGATCATCATTTTCCCTTTAGTATTTCATATCTTTCGTACAAATAGAAAAAAAAGTATGAAAATACTTCTTATTTTTTCACTCTCCCAATCCAAAAACTTTTCCATACAATACCAGCACACACAGCCATAACACATAGATAACGGAAGAAGAAGAATAAAAGCTTATATATATTTTTTTTTTGGAAAAAATTGGCAATATTATCTTGGTTGCTAGAAAAAAAACTGATTTTGTTTGGTACCTAGAAGTAAAAGTGGTGGAGTGGCAAATGTGCGATTGCTGCGAATTGGTACTTTTTTCTCCCTATATGTTTGTACGAGTCATTGACTCTGAAATGATCGATTAATAGCTCATCCATCCGTGCATTCTTTCACAAAAAAAAATACGGAAAACGCAGAAATATACCATGGCCAAAATACTAAGAGGGTCCAGGCCGCGCCACCACCCACCTTGTATTCTTTTCCGCCACTTCCTTTCACGCATATCCGGTATCGTCTCCAACTCCTTTTCATTTGAAAAGAAGAAAACGTAATAAAAAGACGATTTATATTATTGCACCTTATTCTTTTCCTCCTTCTTTGCTACTCTCCACACGCCACTATTGAAAAATAGACAAAAAGTAACAAATAGAAAATGGCATAATAACTTTCTTCTGTCTCTTTATTTTTCTGTGTGGAAGAAAAAAAAACTTTGCTAGCATTCCTACATGACAGATTTGTAACCAAAAAATAGATACTATGCCGCCACGGTGTTATCATCACTTCGACATCCTTCCTTATCGCCGTTATCATCGCCATCACTATCACCATCAGCTAATGGGAAGCTCAGAGAGAAAGAATCAGAAGAAAAAGCGGAAATAGTTGCGCGCACTATATGAACGCGAAAATGATGATCGTACTATCACACTGTAGTACATACTTGCGATGCGCGATGTAAGTTTGTGATCACTTCTGAATGAATAAAATGCTAAGATTGAAGAGTCGAACAAGTTGAATGGTTATAACAACTACTACTACACATAGTTTTGCACACGCTCCTTCCTCACTTCCCGACGACCAGTCACAAAAAAAATACACAAGTATTTTGCAGAAAGTAAAACGCGAGGAGTGTCTCCTCTCTTCTGTGAGTAAACTTAAGGAGGTCATAAAAACCAGAGAGCATGTAGATCTCTATATTATATAGCCATGTGTGGGGTATTAGTGTGCATATTGGAATGTGAACATTTTCATTGTATTATTATCTGCTATAGCTTGTGTAGTAATATCAACATAGTATTCTTTTTCTCTCACACAAAAAAGTAAGTCATAAAATATTGGAATCCATGAATTCAACTCTTTACGAACATTTCTTTTTTTTTATTTATTACGGAACACATACAACCTTGAATGGTGGATATCATAGATTATTTCATGTGATATTATGATATGATGGTGATCATTTTTTTATGCTATAAAAATACTTGGTACACATGCCACGACAGTTTCGCTATCATCATCACGCGCGCTTTTTTTTTCAGCAGATTTTTTTGTGTGTATTTTTTTTTGTTCTGTTTATTATGGTGGTATCCTCTGCACATCATTTCTTTATATATATTCGCACATTCTTCTCGTTTCATCTTTATGCATCCCTGTATCCTGTTGTACGACCAATGCTGCGAAAATGACTATACTGAAGTTATGTGTTGTGGAGGCGGATCATTATGCGATATAGGATAAGAGCTTGATATTGATGCTTGTTATATTTCATAAAGAAAGAGAAGAAAGTCAAGAATTTCACTTTCTTTTTATTGCACACACACACCGTTTTAAAAACACACTGACTCACATGAGCTTTTTTGGGTAACGAGCAAAAAAAAAACTCTATGAATGTATAACAAGACGGGTAATAGTGGCGTAGCCGATGATCGCATATATACTAGCTAGAAATGGGTTCAAATGTGTAGTAGTATGTAAATCTGATGTGGAAGGAACAATATTTTTTTTCAAAGTAAACAGAAGGAAAAAAAAGCTAGGGAAAAAAAGGAAGGAGAGAGAAATGGAGTAAAATATATAATATATTCATGATTCCATGGAAATGAAAGTAGAGTGAAAAGAGGAGAAAATGTAGGTAATGTAATTGTGTGAACTGCAGCAACGCAAGGCAGCGTGCCATGATGCAGATGGCGAAAAAGAAGAAAGAATAAATAAAGAAGGCATAAAGAAAAAAGTTGATGAATTTTGGAGCAAGTACGTACATTTTTTAAGGTGTTCTGGACAAAAAAAAGAGGGTAGCCTTGAGTTTTTTTTTTGGTGCTAACAACGGATGCTCTCGTTTGTTTAAAATGATGTATCCAATTTGCTGTTTTTTTAAAAACATGATGATGCTACTTGGAAGAAGCATTTTTTATTTAAATTTTTATCCTTGTGCAATAATGTAGTACATAAGCATAACTTATAACCAAAAAAACGTGCTGCCATTTGCATTTATTCCTATAATGCTATTATAATCAACCTCATCTCTTGTTGTGTCTACGTTGACTGATGTTGTGTGGAAATCCGTTAAAGACTGTTGGCATTCGATACAAGGCTTAAAGTTTATTTGCAAGTCCACTCCTCTCGTCTTTATATATGCAGTGACCATGTGTGAAAATGTTTGGCTGTTTTTTTTCTCTCTCGACAAAGTGATATATTTTTGTTTTGTGCAGTATTATTCCTTCGGGAGAAATTTAAACGGGTGCATTTTTTCTATCTTGCCGTTCTCTTCCCTCTCGTGTTGTTCTGACAATGAGAGTACCCAACCTCGGGGCGAGTAAATCTAAAATTTCATAACTTAATCTATGTAAAAAAGGGCGCTGAAAATGATGGAACTCACAGAATCTGCTAAATGTTAAGTGATTATACTCTACGGGCGTTAATGGTTCTTAAAGTAGCCTACATGCATGTTGTAGTTCTTGAAAATCAGGTACAACGACGAATGAGTACTTACAAACAAAGCAGAATAATACTGCCATGTCAAGTTTTAATAAAACCGAGCTATGAATATTTCATTGTTTGCTTTTTGCGGGAAAAACTTACATGTACCAAGTACGAATAAATAAGTCAAAGGGATCCAATCTTGTTTTCATTTATGTGCGTCGTAAATCACTTCATTGACCAAAATTGCACCCCTTATATTATCCAAAAGGTTATTATACTATGTCGACTCTAGTGTGATAATAATTATATGTAGTGTGATAATAATTAAAAATAATATGTAGTGTGACAACTGCGTATGTATTTAGAACACCTAATGCATTGACAATTGAGACCCTTGTGCAAATGAAAGTAAACATATAAGCTCAATTTTCCTTCGTAAATACTGCATATTCATCTCGTAAAAAGGTGCTAAATATTGTCTCTGTTTCTGAAGTTTAATATATTTTATATTGATAGCTATCATATTATATTTTATCGCGTTTGAATTCATTAATGAAAGTACTCATTTGTCTTTAGCGCATTTGCAAGTATTATAACATGACATATTTGGCTACTATAAGCCTCTGTAACGCACGTATGGGCAAACCGTTTAACATTTAGCAGATTCTGTGAGTTGCATCATTTTCAGCGCCCTTTTTTACATAGATTAAGTTCTGAAATTTTAGATTTACTCACCACGAGGTTGGGTACTCTCATTGTGAGAGAGAGAAAAAGGATAGAATTTAGTCAATATACTATTCCATTATTTCGTAAGTCCACGCAAAAAAATATATACAATGGTATCTTATCCTCTGGCTTAACCAGACTTGGACGACTAGAGAGAATATGGTATCCTTTTTCGTTTTCTCCTTTCTCCACTTTATACTTTTTTAGCGGTAGTTTTTTTGTTACTGGGCTTATAGCAATGCCACCATTTTGTAAAAAGTAAAGATCGATTTAAAAGTTATCTTTGCTCACTACTACTGCCTCTCCTTTCTTTCTTTAAACCAAACATCATCCTTCGAGAGAAAAAAAAGGAAGAAAAAAATAAAATAGACCGCACACAAAAGAGATTCCATCATGGCGGTGCTAGAGAGAGAGAGATAGGGGCAGTTTAACTCTGTTTATTCCTAAGAAAACATATATATCCTTTCCTCGTCTCACCACTTTTCTCTGGCTCGTTTACAGAGAGACCTAAACTCGGCAAGAATGCAAAAAAAATATGAAGAAAAACAGGAAGAAAAGGAGAGAAAAAAAATAAACTTTTGTCTTTTTTTTCAGCAAAATGCTTCATGAACTTAACTACTTTCTCTCTTTTTGAGTCTTTTCCTTCTCTAAAAAACGTACGCCTTCTCCATTTCCTCCGTCTAGAAAATAGGGAGGATCGTATATATAATCATAATCAACAACAATAACAATAGGAGCATATTATTATCTTGAAATAGCCTATATATATTTGAATAGGTAGAGGCGCATGTATTGTTCTTTTGCAAAACAAACACGATTATTGACTGTGTGCTATTTTCCTAAAGTAGAATACATGGCTGCATTTTTTTCTATTTTTTAGTTTTTGGTGTCATAATAGTATCTAATGCACTCATGCTGCGAAGAAAATATGAAACTCCTTCTTCTCCTCCTCATCTTGATCATCTCTTTGTTGCTCCTCTTCTCTATGCTCGCATGTTTTTTGTGCTCCAATAAATCTAATAATAAAACAACAGCACACAACAATAAGCCTATATAATATGTAGTTTTTTTTTCTCTCCCTTTTTGGAAAATACACAAAAAAATATTATTTTATATATAAATATTATTGTGTATTCAAGTAGGGATGTCATAAAACTTGCAAAAATAAAGTTTGCTGCTCCTGCTGCTCTACTGCTGTGTTTTTTGCTAAACAATGTGAATACGAGTAGATTTGATATTCTTTTTTTTTTGTTTTTATCTTCCCCTTCCGTTTTTCTTCTAGTGTTGATCGCAATGTTTTGATTTCATGTTGGTATAGTCGTTATCCGAAGAAGTGGTTGTTGCTCTGAGATGGGCTGTTGTTGTGGATAGTGTAGTAGATAGCCGTGGTGGTGGTGGATAACAAGCAGAGGAGGGAGAGAGGGAGATATAATTTTTTATGGGAAAAGAAAGAGGAGACTTTAATGGTTTGTGTGCTTTAGTATGTTATTTTTTTTTGTCTTGGCGGTGGTGAAAGTCTGAAAGTGGCAGTTTTGTGCAGAGAAAGAGATAGAGTGGCCGCATGTGTGTAAAACCATGTTGTCTGCTGCTGCCAGAGAAGTTCATTGAATTGAATGGTTGTTTTATTGCACTGGCCATTAGACCCCACACACACAGACCATCATACACCATACACACATGTCCTTTTTTCTTAAAGAGAAAAAAGGTACTTACCTTTTTATTATTAGCAGCGGTATTATTTTTTTTTGTATATGTTAAAGGAAGTGAGTGCCCATATTGAGATAGAACAGAGAAAGCGAAAAAAATCCAAGATGTAGCCATTTTCTTTGTCATCAGAGTAGTTTTCTCAGTATCGTCGTATTAAAGTAAGTAGAAAAGATAAAATTATATACTTACCGACCAACTACAACAACTGCTAGTACACACTTGCATGTAATAACGTTCAATGTTCTGCAACTTGTGGGGCGATAAGTTACCATTTTCCAGGAAGCCTTTTTTTTCAAGAAGGAGGAGAAAGCAGGTTTCTATATTTTTTTCGTGTTTTAGAGAGAAAGAGAGAGATTCATGGAGTGAGCAAGGAAGCGAAACCGAGATAATGTGTAAAATGCAAGAAGGAGAGAGATAAGTTGAGTAAGTAATCTATTGCAGAAAAAAAAAGAAAAAGAAAAGCTGTGTATGTATTTCGCAACGTTTTTCTACCCATTTGTTACTTAAATTGATGTACTTGGTCGGCAGAGGACTGGTCCTAGTCGTACCTGCTGCTTTTCTTAGAAACAGGGAGAAAGCTAAAAGCTAAATCAAGTAAGTAAACAACAAGACAGTGAAAAGAGGACATGAGAATTAAAGCAAAATGCAGGGGGTTTGAAAACGGGAGAGAGAGAAAGTGGATAGCTTATATATGTTTTGTATCCATTCACCACCAGCAGCATTTCAGCGTGAAAAATAAAATGTTCTCTATCTCTTGTGCATGTATTTAGTTTCTTCCACTCTTTCCACTTAATTTTACTTCCATGTAGATTGTCCATTTTGTCTGCGGTGGCTTGCTTCTCTGGTAAGGTAATAAATGGCAGTTGTTGCTAGCGCTTTTGCTACGACCACAATAGAAGAAAGGAAAGGAAATAAAGTAGCGGAGAAAGTCATGATGCTTTTCTTTTCGAGTAATTGTAGACTTGTTGATGTTGTGAGTTGTGTGTCGCGCGTCCGAGTCGCAAGTTCAGAGCGTTTTAAAATAGCCGGGGAGAAATATCCCTTTGATTTCTGAGCGACAATAAATTTTCAGTGTGTGGACCCCAGAAGAAAAAAAATATATTTTATGCTCAAAATAATTACTGGTGTTTCCAACGATTACACTCTATTCTTTGAAATTATTGTAATTACGTGCATCCTTATACAATTCGTATGGGCTGGGTAGCAGCGTTAAAAATGTCTCATTTTACAAAAGACGACGACGGAAAAGCCGACGAGAGAAGAAGGAGGGCAAGGAGAAATGAAGAATTAAGTTTTATTATTTTTTACTATACCATTTAATTTAGCTGTTATGATGTTGCACAAGGAAAAAATGCTAATTGCGTTAGCGTTATAGAGAAGAAGAAAGGGAAAGTGTGAGGGAGAGAGAGAGAGCCAGGGAAAAAGAAAATGCGAATGAAATGAATAATGCAAATGAACTAACATGTCCACACGGGAAACTCGACGCGAAGTTAAATGGAGTCATGTCAGAACGTAATATATACATGCTTGCCTACACATATTTTTATACATGGACATGCAGATCATGATCATGATGGCAGGGCATATGCGTGTGGAAAAATGGAATGGAGTGAGTGAGTGTGAACATGGAAGTATGAAAAGAAAAAGGCGAAAGGGAAGAAGGAAAAAAATAAACTTTTCTTCCTTTTTACTTTTTTTTTGGTTTCTCTCTCTCTCTCTCCGGTGGAATATCTGGAGAGAGAGAGAGAGAGAAAATAATAATGAATCAAGTTGTACAATAAACGTTTATATTACTTTTTGCTGCTGTTCTTTGCTTCTTGGTATTAGTGTTCATGTTTATTCATGATGACGACTCCCTTCTCGCTTTCCAATTCCTGAGAACATCATGCAAAACAGGGAAGAAAAGGAACAAGAAAAGCATTGGGCATGAGAACATGCCTCTGGAGACAGAGAAGGAGAGAACCAAAAGAAGAAGTAGAAAAAAAATGTAATTTGTACTACATCCATTTCTACAATTTTCTTGATGATGAAGGAGTCGTTGTACTTGTAAAAGAAAAAGAAAATGAGGAAATAGGCGTGTCACACAGTTTTTTTTACTACATCCACCCCCAAACCTCCACACCACTGAAGACCGTCATCATCTTAAATACAGCATCGAGTTATGTTTCTTGTCCTTTATTCCATGTGTCTGTGTAAAAAAAAATTAAGGCAAAAGGAAGGAAAATTATTATGAATTTTTATGAGGAAAAGAAAGAAGATGATAATGTCAATATAGGCAGGATGATATGGATTGAAACGACTGCTTTTCGTAGAGTACGTGATTGGGAAATATTACTAGGACGGCTCTCCATACTTTCTCTTGTTTTGTAGCCGAAGGCAGTGTAGAGAAATGGGAAGTGTACCAATGTGTGTGTGTCGACATTAAGAAAGCGGCTAATTATAGATAGTAGTAGTATTAACATCTTAATCATAAAACTTTTTTTTTTCTGATCCCATCATCCCCCAAAGAAATGAAGCAGGGCTTTGACATGGCTGCAGTGTAAAAAAAGAGAGCTTCGACGTTGTCGTCGTCGTCGAGGAGGAGGAGGAGGTCGTCATTCATTCAATCTCGGTTTAATTGGCTTCGTGACAGTGGTTGCTAATCAAAATCTTCACCAAGTCTAAGAAAACCACGCTCACACACACACACGTGCTCAAGAAAAAAGATGAAAGACTATGTGTGTAGTAGGTCGTTATACAAGTTTCGAGTAGGTAGTTACACAATCCATGGTACACGTAAAATTATCATTATCATCCAAGCACTACTTTTATACTTTGTTGAAAAACTATGCAATGCTGCCGAGAGAAGAAAATCAAAGAAGCAAAAAGGATGTTCAATTATTACATGAGCTCGCGGTGGTGGTGGTCATAAATAAGCATGGCTTTTGCTTCTCTCGTCGTTTTGTGAGTGGTTTCGCGTATCATATCAAAAGGGACGTTTTCTGGTTACATTCTTTTTGAACGACTCCCTTTGCAAATGTTGTTCATGTAACGAACCTGTAATGCGAAAACAGCAACTTGGAAAAATAAAATTCGTCCAGGAGCAAAGCAAACGTAACGAATGGGCGTAATTGATGGGAACGGGAAGAAAAAGGATAAAGTTTTTTTTTTCTTCTCTGGGAAAGAAAAAAAAAGTTTTTTTTTGTGTTTAGTTGCCGGTTTGCTATAGCACACGGAATTGAGTAATTTACCAATGTTTGCTTTATTGCTTATTTTGCAGAATGCAGTGCATTTTTGTTGAATGTAGGTGTGTGTTTTGTGGAGAGAATGCACAAATCGTTTTTCTTCTTCTTTTTTTCGTGTTTGATGGCTACCTCCTTGTTTTTCTTGGGAAGAAGAATGAATTGCGTCTACATCCGTGTGTGCGCGCCAGTAAATAGAAAAGATGTATCGACTCTGTATAGCGGAATGTGAAAAATTACAAATTTTTTGCAACATTAGAGTCTCACAACTTTACTCCATCCACGTATATAAGCACTTTAATTAAAATGTGCGAAAACATATAGGCGATGAAAGCAAAAAGCCTGTCAGCTTTGATGAATGGTGACGATGAGGATGATTGGAGCTGAAGTAGTGTAGGAGGTAGTTTTTTAGGTGAGGGAATTGGAGCAGCAGGAGAAAGCAGAGAGGCTGAGAGGTCACGTCTCCGCAGTGTCGTTTTATGCAACCTGTCAAAATCACTAAAAAATGGGAGTGTTGTAGCAAAATATAACTTTTCGTTTTAAAAAGAGCATTATCTTCAGAGAGAAAAGGTGGCGAGCCGTTAATGGACTCCACGGATATGTCAAGACAAAACTGCGTCGCTGTTACATAACCTGCTGTACTTCTTTAAGACGCTTGACTTTTTTTTTCGTAAGGGCACACAGTTTGCGATAATGGGTTAAGTGATTTTTAAGTGGTTTTCGCATCTCTCTCTCTGATGGAGTGACAAGTACATAATAAATAGTCTTACGTGTGCCTAGTGTCATCATCACAATCAGATGAACAACAGTCGCCGTTGGTGTGTGGTAGTGTGACCTGTCTTAAGGAAAGTGTCACCTTTCTAAAAAAGAAAAGCCACGACACTTTTGTTCTCCGTATTTTTTTGGTTTACCGACCAGAGCGATAAGAATAACAGATTACTTTTATTTCTGGATTTGTAAAAAGGACAATGGAACCATGTTTGCCACACGTAGTTTTAATGGCTGACTCGCATCTTGTTTCTGTGCAGTCGCTTCTAGGAAATCTTTTGTTGGACAGTTCTCAGACCTCTCACACGGTTCATTTGCTCTTTTCCCTGTGCTCGTGAGATTAGAAAGGAGGAAGAAAGCTGGATATCTTGTCACCACACCAGTCCATGCATGCTGAATGGTAACGTCTTGGTACCGTCGAGATAAAGGAAGGGAGGGAGCGGACAGAAAAATGCATTTTCTTAATCAAAATGTTTGAGCGCAATACAATGAAATATATTTCCAACTAGGAACGATAAATGCTCTTTGTTGAATTGATTCAGTATCGCTAAACTACAATAATGTGTTTCATTATATCCAATGCTACTATTTGGAATCTTTAGATTGGATTCCGTAAATGATGTCGTTTGTTTTGGCATTTTGCGAGCAAGAGCTACAAAAAAGTTTTTAATTAAATCTTAATCCATATACCCCTACAAAGTTTTTGTTTGTCTTTATATTGCGTGCATTTTACTGCACTAAAAGCCGGAAGTGCATTCTGGTGCATCCATCCAAATCCTGCAGCTTCCCCTGCTTTCATGTCGATAATGAACCAATACAACACATTGCAATTGTACTCTTTTCACATCACATTCAAGGATAAATATTCTTCGAGCTGGAAGCCACCCTCCCTCCTTCTTCCAATTTCATTTCTCCCATCTTTCCTGCTCTTTCTTCCTTTCTCTCTTGTTTCTTTTCTCATTTTTCCTTGTGTGGTGTTCAGTCAGGTGAAGACGAGAAAAAGCACAACTTTCACATACTTGCATTATTCAACTGACGACAACAGAGAGATTGGGTGGGTGGCTGTTTGGCTGAGTAATGTTGCTCATGTTGCTGGTTGGGGTAACATCACAGAAGCCGAACGCATTCAAGAGGAAACGGAAAAAAATGAAAAGTTGGAGAAATATTCCATCGAAATCTTTTGTTTGTATTTTTTTTATCCAGAATAGTTTCCACTGCTGTGGTGTTGGTGAAGAGATAACATACAAGGCATATGAGAAATGAACACGCGCATTTTTCTTTCCTCCAGAGCTTTTGAAATTAAAAGAAGATCGTCATTTCGCCTCCTCGTCACTGTCATTTTACTTGTCATTTCCTTATTGTGTACAAAAGTAACGTAACACGTGTATAGACTTTCATCTCTTCCCCAACGCTAGTTTCATTATATTGACAACAGAAAAATTGTCTACAAGGGGACGACGGTATCGACTAGCAGTTATCCACTTATTTCGTAGTCCTCTGCCTTCTCATTTTTCTAGTCTAGTCTGTTATTTGCCGATAAAACAGGACGCGCGTTCTTTCTTTTTTTTGAGAAAAAGTTCCATGCTACACGCCGTGCGCGTCTTGAACAAATCATCATCGCTGCATTTGCTTGCTAACGACGATGATGCACGTCTCTTTTATTATTAAAGTCAGTGAACCATGCGGAAATGATACTCAATATTTGATAGCTTGCATAATATTACACGCGCTCTCTCGGCTTATGTGGTGGCTGCTGATGTGGTATGTTTTCCCATATAAGCGTTTATATATGTGTATTGACGGCAAATGGTCTACACGCTGCTCTTGTTGTATGTCAAGTGACAATGGCAAATTTTTTTGCATGATCGTCGTTCTTTTGTTCTCCGTTTAAATCTTTTTTTGGGGTTTTTTGTTACGGAAGACAAGGAAGGGCTCCTTCCGTGTGACCTGAGACTTGAGACATTCTCTATGTGTTTTTGATACACGTGGTATAATATATTTTGCCAAGTTGGCGATCCTGGCATTTATATGGCATGGCGATATCATATCATACGACGATGATGATACTTGATCATAATTCATGATACGTTACATTTGCTTCAGCCTCCCAAGTCTTCTTTTGCTGGTATATACCCTCTCTCTACTCCTATTTTTTTCGCAAAAAAGAAGGCGAAGCGAAAAAAGCCAGATGAACGAGGAGAAAATCCTTTTGAAGTTTATGCTTTCAAAGAAACCTCAAGAAAAAAAAACATGAGGACGGCAAAAGATGATGGCGCGGTGCTCACTGAGCTGAGCTGAACTGCTGATCTCCCTACGAATAAAAAAAATATATGATACGAGATGTGTGGTGGTTGGTGGTGCTCGCGCTTCTCTCCTTTCTTTTTTTTTATCCTCACGGCTTAGTTCTTGTTACTCCTCCATCGATACAAGTTTTTTTTTTTGCTATTCTTTATGAAAACGATCGTGATCACAATCACCTCCTTATCGTGTGTCTTTTTTGCATAAAATATAATAATAATACTAGCACCACGACTAGTTATTGTGCCGTATACCCTCTCGTAATATATCCTCATCTATTGTTTCCAGAGAGAGGAGAAGAAGCATCAATAAAAATAACGGACCCTTTAGTTCCACTGGAGCATAACGTGTGTGGTGTATAATAATAAGCCTTTTTGCTATTTTTATAGAGGAGGATCATGTCACGTAACTCAATCAGAATTGACCTATTTATGGGAAGCAATGCCCGTCGTAATACCACACACACACACACACTCACGTCAACGTCCTCGTCGTCGCCGTATGCTATTGCATTATACAATCTGCCATATTTACCTATTTATTTATCAATTTATTGTTTTTTTTTGCCTCTGACGACACAGACTGTTCTTTGCTGTTGTTGTTGTTATGTTTCAAAAAAAAATCATCGTGCCCATTACT
Organism: Sinella curviseta; assembly: GCA_004115045.4. NCBI lineage: Eukaryota > Metazoa > Arthropoda > Collembola > Entomobryomorpha > Entomobryidae > Sinella > Sinella curviseta. The sequence goes on from CM023201.3 coordinate 61,167,739, forward strand.
TAATCGTTTTTATGGGAAATTTTATAACCACACCGTGCTCTCAGGAAAAAATGATATCATGTTTCTAGTGCTAATGCCTATATATAAAACTGCTACTCTTCTCTAAAGTGTTTTGTGGCTTTCGATCCACGCTTGGCACGCTCATGTCCTCTCATTATTCATAGCATTGTAGACTGTAGGAAAAAAGGAATGCAATATAAGCTTTAGGAGAAGAGGAGGAGAAATTTGGAGAGAGAGAGAGAAAAAGGAGAAAAATGAATTGTGTCCACATTATTGTCATAATATATACCGGGTGTCTATATCCTCCTCTGCAACCGTACCTATATATATTAATATCTAGCAGTGGCGAAAATAATGGAGACTCGTGGAATCTTCTGCTCCTTCTTTCTTTCTTTCTTCGTCTACGAAAAGGAAAGAAAATGCTCTTGTTTCTCGTCTTTGAAAGAAAGAAGAAAAGGAATACTTTGTCATACTTACCGTCGTCTCTAACCAAAAAACCTTTCTTTTGAATCTCCTTATTTTTCTATGCCTTATTACTCGCCATTTTATATACGGTATATGTACGAGTATATAATGTACATATCATGTGTACATAGTTTTCATGAGGATTCCAAAAAAAAAATTTCACGAGTGACTCTCCGCTACATTTAGTATAGAATATCATGTTCAAAATTGTACGTGGTCTTTGGACGGCGGCGCGAGCGGTGTGTGTGTGTATATGGCCGGGTAATAATGATGTTATGCAGTATGTTATGGAAATTACTGGACACTTTGACAGTTTGTATTTTCCCTGGGAAGAATTATTGATACCCCATTACACATACAAAAGAGAGAGAGAGAGAGAGAGTTGGAGAGAGAGAGAGAGAGAAGGAAGGAGAGAGAAGTCTACTATATTCATGCTCTATTTTTATGATGATGGGATTTTCCTTGTGTGAGGTTCATTTTCCTTTCCTTTTTCTGGGAATAATAATAATAATATGTAATATGTATTTATATGTATGTTCTTTTTTTTCTGTGTGTCTTTTCAACAGAATCGAGGCGGAGGACTAGACATGAACGTGTTGGAGGCGTGGAATGAGGGCATTACCGGCAAAGGGATCGTTGTCACCATTCTCGATGATGGATTGGAGAAGGACCATCCAGACATTGTGCGCAACTATGTAAGTACACTGTGTGCAAACACACGTTTTTTTTTATATAATACAAGGCTATTTTTTAATTTAAATCCACCACGACCATCACATGGTGACTGGTATTTATCCTAATCGTAATGCAATCATCATCGCGCGACCAAAAATCTCCATTTTTTTTGGTACATTGCACCAACCACCACCATACCATCATATCATAATCCCTTTTGTGTCCATTTTTTTAAATAAAGAGATGAGTTAAGTGGCTTGGCTTGGCTCTTTTTTTTACTGCTCTGTCTCTTGTGAGTTGAGTGAGTGCACTGACCTTCCACCTTTTCACGGTATGGTGGTCCACATGCTCATGGCCACCAGCCAACTGGCCACTGCCACTCCTCACTTGTATATTTCCAGCCAAGAACACACAGAGAGAGAAAAAAAAGAAAGTGTATGTATAAGCTCATTTAAAGCATTTTATTTCCTGTCCATTGCTTCTTTTAATCTCTCTCCAAAAAAAAAACCACATCATCCATCCAACATATCCGCATGATGATTATATATAATATATTATTTTCTGTTTGTTTATATGTAACTCATTAAAATTCCTTTCCTTCTGGCAGTGGACCCTCTGCTGGGCATTTTTGAAGAGCCCATGGCTCGTGCTGTGAGATTATTATAGCATAGTGACAGCAGCGATGAAGATGATGCAGTAATGTAGTAGGGGAAAATGCACATTTAAAATTACGGACCGCTGTAAAAATGGAAATCGCTTCTTTTCATCATCGTCATTATTATCATCACCAGTTATTCCAAACTTGCCAGGAATCTCTCTTATAAACTTGTCTCCTCCTCTTTTTCCCCCTCATTTATGATTATGTAGTTCTCCTTAAATATCCCCTGTGCATTTGCATGCACACACACACTCGCATACCATTTCATTTCGAAAGAAAAAGACCAGGATGAGTTATGCTACTTTCGGGTATTCTATTCAAACAAGCAATTCTTCTAGGGAAAAATAATCTCGGTCTACTTTATTCACGTAGGTCGTCGCCTGGATGCTTTGGTACTGCTCCTTTGTCTCCAAAATGTTAAACGTGGGCTAAAAAGGAAACACTTTACCATTGAAATGATACTCATTCTTATTCTTTTAAGAATAAACCATTATTATTATTGAACTCTAGCTCCTCTTTTAAAGGAGCAATAAAAATAGCCAATTCGTGAGATAGAAGTTGGTTTCATAATAACGGAGAAAATAATAAGATGGCTTAGTTGAAATTCTCCATTTCATTGAGGTTATATGTGAGGTAGGGAAATGTGGGCAAATATAATAGATACTCGTACAGTTTTGTTCAATTTCTTGTGATCTTTCTTGACGTTCCCTTTCTAGGAATTTAAAGAAGTAGTCGAAAATATTTTCTCGCCAAATTATGGTTTTCTCAATACCCTTATAACCCTTTGTTAATGTGGACGAAGGAAATATTGTTTGCGTCTCGCGCAGGTTCTTCCAACTACTTGTAATCATTTCCATTGGCATCTCTGTCTGAAATCGCCATCTCAGTCATCATTTGACTGTGTGGGAATAAGCCAAGAGCCAATAATAAAAAAATAAGCTTCTATCTCTGTGTGTTTCACAAGACAGTGGAAAAGGTTCCCTTATTTTTTTTGCTTTGCTTTCTGATGGGAAGATATAGTCAGCTCGCTGTCTATGCCACAATCATGTTCTTTTTTTTAGTTTTTTGCGTGTAGTTATAGTTCAAACGGAAGGCCTTGTTAGGAATGCATAAATCCTTTTCAGTGTAGCTTTTTTTGAGGTTTTTTGTCTGTATGGACGTTTGTTTCATCTTTTTCTTTCTTTTTTTCTTTCTTTATTGTCCATACACACACGGACAAAGGGAGAGAGAGAAAAGCAAAGTCAGACAGATTCCTTGTGTCATCCAGCAACTACATAGCACCAATACCAAAAAAAAAACCAAAGGAGTATAAGGATGAAAGCCTGTTCTTTCTTCCTTCTTCTCTGCAAGCGCAAGCTGAAAAGTACAATAAGATCCTTTTAGAGATGCAGGCACACGCACACAAATCAGGATTCAGCTTTTGGACCCACTCACTTGTTTCGCATTCAAATGAAGGCTTATAATATATTATTTTTCGGAGGAGAGAGAGAAAGAAAGGAAAAAAAATGTTGAATGTGGGTGTGTGTGTGTGTGCCCGTTTGTAGGTATTATGCAGATACACACCACCGTTTCATCCTACCAGCAGTGAAAACAAGATCCCGCGATGCCATCTTCCAATATGGCAGTATGGCTGCTGCTTTGAATTCGCCTTTGTATAAAAACGAGAAAAAAAAAAAAAATAAAAAGACAATTTTTTCCCTTTTTTCTCTCTTCGTCCTTACTATTTTTTCCCTTCTTTCTTTGGGGGTAATTCATATTCATGCATGCCTGCCTGCATATTACTTACACGACGTACACACACACACACACACGGCTAATGTAATCGGATGTGATGTGTACGACGTGCGGGCTCTTGCCGTCTGTTCTTTCCCTGATTCTCTGTGATCTATATATAAGGTATGATGATGATGACGATAAGATAGCGATATGTGGAAATGTAGTTGGATATAGATGTGTCATTTGTGTATGGGCCGCCGCTGTCTCTGTTCATTTTCCCATTTTCTCTGTTTGTATCACCAGCACAAAAAACCATCAACATGATCATTGTCGTCATCTCTTCTTCATAACATAACCATTCCAATTGCCTTTTATATTGAAAATAGTCTGCTGATGCTCCACCAGTCTCTGATACGGTCGTCGTCGCTGTTACTGAGGTTGTTGTTATGTAATCTTGTCATTTTGTTGTTTTGGCTTGTTGGCTGGATGGTAGGTAGAGAGAGTGGGCACCATATGGCATATTGCTTCCTGTTGTCATTCCTCGGGTTCCGTTTAAGTGTTCTTTCAGTAAAATTATTGTAATGGATATAGTGGTAGAGGGTGGTAATAGGAATGCAATGCATGCATGCGTGCAGCATGCGAGCATGTTTTTGAGCAGAGACCAAGAAAATTGTAGATTCCAGGAGGTATTTCAACAGCAGCGGCAGCAGGAGGAGTGGAAAGCCAGCGACAGTTGTTTGTTTATTTTTTTGTCCATCACCAGCAGCAGGAGAGAGAGAGGGAAAGCATATTGGTGGAATGGAGATGGGATGAGTGTTTTGAGTATTCTGGAGAAAATATGTGAAAGTGATTGCATCAGATGAGGAAGAGGAAAAAGGAGGAAGGAAGGAAAGTAGCAATGTTTGTCCCTTGGGACTAACAACTCGTCCCATTAAAGGCAAAAAAGAGGAAGTGGATGGGAGAGAGAGAGAGAGAGGAAGAACGGCATTTTTGGACTTGTTAAGTATGTTCCTATATGCTACGTATGTATATGCATGCATATTTACAATGTCAGAAAAATATATATTATCGTTAAGAATCTCAGCGTACGCCCTGTGTGTCGCCGCGCGCTGTTTGCTAGACAAAAGAGCGGCAGACGCAGACAACAACGGCAGCATTTAAATTAATTTTTTGTCCGAAAAAAAATGGGAACAAGGCTGTTGTTTTAAGTCGTCTAGCTTTTAATTCATTTTCTTGATGATGATGAAGAAGAAAAAGATGAAGAGAAAGAGAAATATGAGCTTGCATGAAATTAAGCAGGGCAGGAGAAAGAACACACATGGGCTTGGCATGACGCTTTTTTTTGTAAAAATGGAAAATGTCACTGCCGATATGTTACACACACACACGCGCTATAAAAGCTACTGCTATCTGTATAGGCTTTCGCTCTGTCTTCCAATTCTCTCTGACAAATGTTGGTGATGATGATAACGCTAATGTTAATCAAATTAGTGACGTTTGTTTGTTTGTCAACAGAAGACACGAACATGGAAGAGGGAAAATAAAATAAACAAAAAAACGACATCTTGCCTTTTTGTGTCGTGTTTCTCTCTATCCTTTCGAGTATCTTATTTTTTTCGTAGCTTTTCATTCTCCTGAGAAAATTTATTTATGTCGCGTGTGACTCTTGTTATTGTAGTCTAGTCAGTTGGCCAACATGCCAGGATTCCGTCGTGATGAATTATAAGATACAGAGTTGGAGAGAGAGAGAGAAAGAGTGGAGAAAGGAGAGATGCTGCCTTTTTACTTCAAAGATGCGGCAACAGTCAACACAAATACATACCTTCCTACATGAAGGACCAAAAAGCATTTTCAGCTTTTCATTCTTTTACGTTTTCTTTCTCTGTGTGTGTCTGTGTGTGTATGTGGTGATGGCAAAGATTTTTTTTAGTCTTTTTACTTTTTTTTTGGAAAGCTTTGTCGTGGCGAAATTGTGTAATCGGCTTGGCTTTTGCTTTTTGAGCAGATGAGGTTTGATGATGAGGATGATGGCGTTACGGTTTTGATGGTTGTGGTAGTGGTGGATGGTGACTGGTGACGACTACTAAAAATGACAAGAGAGAGAGAGAGAGAGGATGAGATGGTCGCAAGTGTAGAACCGCACAGAGACAGCACACAGGAATGAGATGGATGGAGGATGTTGGATGTTGATAGAGAATCCTGAGAAGAATGCGTAATGAGCTGAGAGAGGGAAAAGTAAAAAGCGGACAAGACATGGAGGAGGAGGATATATGTGATGATCTGCTACTCCTCCAGGGTGAATTTCTTGGAAATTAAGAAGATCCTCTTTATATATTTTGGGGTGATGCGTTGATGGAGCAGAGGCTGACTGATGTCTTTTGTCATTCATCCTTTGAGTGAAGAGAGATGAGAGAGAGAGAGAGACGGATGAGAGGGAAAGCTTCTTTTTGGTTAGCTTTCTTGTCTCATTCTCACGTTTTTTTGGTGTTCTTAAGAAAGAAGTAAACCCGAAAAGGAGACGGGCTGATGGGTGATGCTGTGCGTATGTAACATGTGGTGGTGGTTCACTCCAACTCCGTAGCATGTAGGGATGATGATGATGATCATGATTGCGTGGAGTGGATTTTGTTGTGTACTGTGATGTGGGATGCGTGTTTGAAATTTCAGTTGCTGTCAGGATTTAGTATCATTAAAAATGGAGACAAGAAGGGTAGAAGGATGTGATGCAAGCAGAAAGATGATCATGCGATGAAAGGAAGCGCATGAGTCAAGAGTCAATGACTTTGTTTAACACTTATAGGATGGCTTTAAGAATAGTACGAGTTAGTTATCAGTAAATAGTCATTTATTTAGCTCGTATGACTTGCAACTTGCAAGAAGTAGTAGGTTGGTTGGTAAGCAAGGACAGAATTTAGAAATTAAAACTTTGGAAAATATCAATGCTAATTCTTGAGCTACTTGTTGTTGGTTTACATATTCCCATAAAGTCCCGCAAAGAGACAGATAACTGCAATTAGAAGCCCGGAGGAGAGTTTGACTGGTTTATATGCGTCATTACATCTGTCCGTGTTACAGAGACATTCTCTTAGAGGCATCTCCGTTCCGGTAATGGTCCCATTGTTAAATTGACGCATCAGTGATATAACCTTCGCATCTTCCACGTCTGAGGTGCAGTCCATTTTCCTCTTGGCCGAAACAAGCATGCAATTCTTGTAAAATCCTTTTTTACTGCAAGTCACTATACCGCTGGAGGACTTGGGGATATCGTATAAATCTCCGCACTCCACAGCCTTGTATTCTGCTGGATTATACTGTGATACTGATACGTGACAAGTGAGCCCTGCAAAGTCAAAATTCAAAAATGGAAAACAGACAATGAGATTGATGCCTTCACAATAAGTCATTAGGTTAAGGTGTATCTATGCGTCTTTATCCGTTTCACCTTTCACGTGATGACTCAGGCCAACAATACAAAAAATGGTGGTAATAGTCAAATGGAGCATTTTAGTCATTCTCATGACGAATAATATGTCAGCTTACAGTCACGGGATTGGATTGATGTGTGATGCAAAATATTATGAAGTTGATGTCGAATGAATGTTAATTTATTTGCAAAAGAAATACCCTTAGATTGAAATTTATTTTTATTTTTACTTCAAAGCTAATTTTGGCAGTAGAGTTGTTATCATGACACTTGCGAGAGAAATCAGAGTGGTAGTGGTCGAGCTTAATTTGCTTCCGTCATTGCACCTGTCCTCATCACAATAGCATTCTTTGGGAGGCAAAATCATAGCACCGTCATTGCTCTGGTTCTCCGAGTGTTGCGGTGCCCTAATACATTTCATCTTGTGGTCCTCACGAACAAAGGCACATGCCTTGTAAAATCCCTGTTTCCTACAAGCCAACTTTCCCTTCTTGTATCTCGCATTTGTGTCATTGCTATTCTCCACAATGCTCTTCATCTGGTGGACGGTAGGAAGGACAAAGATGTTTTCGCAAGCGACAACCATCACTTCATCTGGAGAAAGTTGTGAGGTTGAGACGTAGCAGTGGAGGGCTGCAAATGACAGTTTCAAAAACGGTGTAATTAGAGCGTAGCATAAAAGCGGGTCTAAAAGTTTTAAAAAAATATGTTTTTACTACCTTCCACATAATGGCCAAGGCTTGAAATGAATAATCCGACGAGTAAAATTAAGTTTGTGGCTGAAATCATAAACGTCATTGGTATGTGCAAAGGATTAGCCCTTTTTAGATTCGGTTGGTATATGTGTTGCTCGCAAATAACAGTGAAAATATTGAGTCGCATCATTCTTTGATGCTGAATATTGTCTAATTTTATAAGGATTTACAACGGTTTCACCACTAATTCTATTCCAAACAATTGTTATCATGACACTACTGCCCATCAGAGTTAGAAATCAGTTAATAATTTTGACTCTATGCGATATGCGCTGTATCACATCCTTCCTCGTTATCCATCAATTCATCTTCCACAAATTAACCTCAAAACTAGTCAAATCCCATATTATAATAAATGGAACAGCGTAGCTGCCATCTTCTACAGTTTGCTCCCATTTGTATTTTCTCCCCCACTTAAGCACGCATTTATTACCCTTCCATCTCAATAGTCGTAAGTGGAACAACCAGCCTACTTTTTCACCCTTTTCTTCCTGCATTGTTTCCATCTACTCTTCTTAACAAAAAAATATATTATGCTGAAGCCGTCCTCCCTACTGTCTACCTCCACCACACGTAAATAAACAGCAGAAAAAAACAATCAAGAAAATAAACTTTTTTTTGCTCTCCTCTCTTTCTTATTCTCCTCTCATCTCCATTCATTTTCCCCATCCCCAAAAAATGTTCCTGCCTTTCCTTTTTTTTAAACAAAACCCATTTCTATGAAGACTATGACCATCATGTTCGTTGGTTTCGCTGTCTGTGTGGGATTAATGGAATGTAAATGGGTGCATTTTGAAGACCTGACGAGCGTGCATTACTTACAGAGAAGAGAGTCGAAAACAACAAGAGCGTTTTATCCGTATATACTGCCAACTCATCAGAGTCGAATATATAAAAAAAAGAAACCCAATAACCTATACCCAATTTATCCGAAGTAGCGGAGAAAAACGTGAAAGAGAACGCTGTGTGAGCTTCTGTTTTTTTTGTATACCTTGAAGAGTTTCTAAATGAGTATCTATTTCGTTTGAACTCACACATCACGTGTGGGTGTTGCTTTATACTTGTATTTCCTTTCTCTCCTGTTAGCAGCCTCATCACGTTCTCCTTTTCCTCTCTTTCAAGCTTCTGTAAATTGATTCCACGTCATTCCTTTAATTCCTTTTTCCCTATTTTCTCCAGTGGCGTAGTAAGAAGCTTGTTTGTTTTCTCTCGCGATGTGGTGGTGGTATAGTGGAGGAGGTGGGTTGAATGTGAGGAAAATAAAAAAAGGATATTATTATTATTATCGTCTGCCTGATCATCATCAACAACATTGTTGAGGCAATAAGGAAGTGACTCCGGATATTGCCTGTAGAGCATGTTTAGAGTTCCCTGATTATTCTTATTACTTCTTATTTATTTACTGGAGAGAGGGAGCCCAGTACATATTTCATTCCGAAGGAATGAGTGTTTGGCAGGAAAAACAATGGGATGAGAGAGAGATAGGAAAAAGGACGAGAAGTAGCAGAAAACAGAAGAATGAAAGTAATAAGCATAGACCTCTCTCTCTCTCTGGTAATAAGTGATGCAATGAGAGGGAGTAAAAGGGAGATGAAATCCTATTCATGAACGAAAATGACGATGATGATGATGATTGTAGTAGGATGTATCGTATTGCTTTGCTATCAGCACAGCGGTGAAAACCTTGTATGTATTTTGTGCTGTTGTCGTCGTCGTGTCAAAATCCCTTCTAATTTATTATCCAGCGGCAGCAGGTCTGATGCTACCACTACTGAAGTTGACACTGCAGTGCAGTGTGTTGCGATGTGTGTGTGGTGTTGCAGTGAGGAGGAGGAGAAGAAAAGAGCCAGTGAATAATGTCAATCTATGCCTTCATTTATCTAGCTTATATACATGCATTTCTCTCCCGATTCTTCCTCTACCTAGCTTGCATCTCTTTTCTGGCAGGAAAAAAAAACGTAAAAGGAAAAAAGAAGGGAAAAAGTATAATGCGTGCTCCAAAAGCTTTCTCTTCTCTCGTCGTCGTTCATTCTCCAGAGAATTGTGCTAATTTAGATGGTTTAGTGCGGCTGTTCCAAAATGTACAACAGGAAAATCTATTTTAGCTGGTGCATTAGTTACGGGGCTGTTCGTGTCGACTGTGGAATAGAGGATGGGCTGTGTAAATGTAAATGTACCGGTTTAATTACATGCCAAAGGTGTTATGTGGAACGTTGAGTGTTCACGGCCCCAAAACAACCTAATTTTTAAACTCCACGAAAGATACAAGAGGAGAGAGTGTCATCATCTGCATCCTTTGTTACAACACCAGTTGTTTAACTACTACCTACAAACTATATGCCTCTTCTTTATTCTGTCGGATAAAATGCTAATATCGGTGTTTCCTCCGCTAATTTCCCATATCCATGCTGTTCATCAGGCTGCTTAAATGACAATACAAAACAGCTAATCGCTTTGCCAAACAGACAACAACAACAACAACAAGACCATTAGAAATAAAAACAATATAATGCAGACACACACAGAGACAGTGAGCATCAATGTAGGAGGAAAAACCGGTTTTTATAGTCGCATTTCACTCCCTTCAAAATTTAAATGACTATTATACTCGACGAGAGAGAGAGGATCAGGAAAATGTATGGAGGAAGGAGGGTGGGAGCAGAAGGAAAAAGGCTATCTCCGTCTTCCTTCTCTCTTCTCTTTCCTTTTTAAAAGGAAGAGGTTGACTGCTTTTCTATCTCTGCTCACTTTTTGTTTTTAATGCCTTTTCCCTTCCACTTCCATCCACCACCACCACCACCATTGCTGCTATTATTGCTTGTTTTTTGTTATTGTTCTTCTTAATGTTTTACTGGTACATTGCTTGAAAGCACGGAGAAAATGGCTTGTTGATGGCTGCTGCTGGTGCTCTGCAGCTGAGGAAGGATACAGAATAAGTAGTTGTTGGAAGAGTTGATATTTTTTAAAAAAGGAAGATGTAGAAAGAAGAGAACTCAGAGGAGGAGGACGATGATGATGATGAGCGAAAGGCTTTTTATTCAACTTGTTCGTTTTTGTTGTATTGCATGCAGTTGTTGTAGTGCATATACTATACAGTCACTTTCGCCCTCTTCGACTATATAGGCTTTTATTCTCGGCAGAGAAATGGCTATAAAAAAGATACTTCTCCTTTCCCCATTTTTTTTGGCTTTAGTGTGGAGTGTAAAATGGGGTGGGTGGCTGCTGCTGATGCTGCTCTGTTACTGGTTCTCGAGCCTTAAGATGTTGTTTTTTATGCTCATATAATTTATGTTTGAATGAGTTGTTTGTTTGTTTGTTGTTCATACTGGCTGTTGTTTATCCTTCTTCATCTTTTCTCCTTCTTTTCTTTCACTTTTTCAGAGCAAAAGTTTTGCTTCTTTCTTGCTTTCATAAAAATAAATACATGACATGGTAAAAGTAGAAGAAAGTAGGGAAAAGTGACACAAGCGATGGGATGGGGGTTGCAACTTGTAAAATAGCCTGTGTTTCTGTGTTTTTTAGTTAGTTCCAAAAAGGAGCAGAATCTCTCAGCTTTTTTTATGTTTATTGTTGTTTTTTTTTATAAAAGTTAATCTTAAGAAAGTCAACAGAAAAGTGGCTTGTCGCCCTTGGCGGACATTTGTATGAGTAGTGCCAACTTACAAGAGGAGTAAGTGAGAACAGACTTGTTGACCTTTTGTCTGAAGCCAGTGTCATTCCCAAGTTATTTTTGTGCATCTTTCAGTTTTGATGTTTGTTGTTTTAAATTATGGCATTTAATGTGCAGTGCCATGTTTACAAAAAGTACCTATTTGTATAATGGCTGACGTCAGACGACATTGTTGGCGATTGGCTAATGCCTATGACGTAGGTAGCCTTTCTTATGAATTTTTAAGATGCTTGCATAAAGAAGGTGAACATGTAATGAAATTAAACTACCTAAGGCATTTCTATAATACATATAAATTGCACGTTTATTTTTTCCTTTTTCTTTGTTGTACCTACAGCAAAGCAGCAATATATTCTCACTCGCATTTAATGACATGTTTTTGTTGTAGTTTTTTTTCGGTTCTATTTGTTGTATTTCCCGTAGTCCGTTATCTGATGACTATGTTTGGTGTTATCTTCTCGTGTAAAAAATGAAGGCCCGGATTATAATCTCATAACATCATATTATGCTTATTCTCCATGCCCCCATTACCGTTAAAAGGCTTCCAGAACAACATGTAATAACAGTACGTGCATCTTGCCCTATTGTTAGTCCGTGTGACCGTTACTGGTACAATATATACATATATGTACTTTACTATGAGCATATCAGTGTCATGCGACATGATACGACCAGGTCGTTACTTCTTGTTTTGTTGTTGTTTTCTTCCGAATTGAATTGAAAATGAAAGTGGAAACGAAAACAAGATGTCATCCCACCAACTACTACCACCACCATCATCTTCTTTTAACGTGATTTCCTTGACTTTCCTTTTTATTTTTTTTTTTGAATACAAATCGTCTCCTTTTTTCTTCCAATATAAGACCAAAACCTGCGAATCTCATTCTCTCTCCGTGTACCACTTTCACTTTTACTATCATCTCCATTTTCAACAAATAAACAAGCTTTCTCTGAAGAAAGGAAATATCTACAAGTTTTGTGTAATGGGAAACGTTTAAAAATAGAAGGAATGAACGTAGAGGGAAATGCAATCGCAAATAAGGTATACTAGTAACCTGTCCCTAAATAGGGACGTTGGTATAGATTTAGAGAGCGTGAACGTCTATTCGGTTAATATACATGTGAAGTAAATACACATGTACTTACATATTCAGGGCTTTCATGTGATAACATGTCAATAAAAAAATATACGCAATAACTGTCAATAACCCAGACGCGGAATTGCGTACAAAATTTGTTGTTCATTTTTTGCTTTAAAGATTTCACTATGTTAATCAGCGTGGTGGACCGGACCGACTTTCAATTTTTTAGTCAATTCTAATGAAAAAAGTTTCCCGCCTTTTTTAATTTCTGGGTGCGTCATGATCAGTATGTTTGAAAACGGTGTTCACCATGTTAATCGGCGTGCTTAATTGTACCAACTACCAATTTTTTATTTAATTCTGATATAAAAAATTTCCCGCTATTTTATCTTCTAGAGGGCGCCACAATCAATGTTAATTAATAAAAATGGCAAATACTGATTCTACGCATCAAAACCTATCTGCTAACCAATTTTCAACGCAATTCAAAAAAGAGTAACTTTACAAACCGTCACATAGTTTCTTCCATAATTTTACCAACATTGTTCAAAAACCGTTAACGCGTTAAAATTCGGTTAACGTAGTTATCAGTGGCAACTTGACCGTTGTAATTTCTGCACTCATAGGGGTACTAATGATGCATTATATTTCGAGTTGACGTACGAAAGGGAAGCAATTTTCACTTTTTGACCTTTGACCTCCAGTTTGGCAGTGAAAGGTTTTTAATTTCGAATAGTGATACCCCTATTGCACTTCCCCATCTTCTTAGCTTCAAAACGATACCTCGCACGTCTTTCTACGATTTGAAAGTAAAAAGTTTTAGGAATCACAAAGAAAAAATCCAATTTGTATTAAGTATATAGATACACACACAGCACGCATCCTGCTGCTGCTGATATACATTTGTCTACCTACCTACACGGTAGGTATGAAAAAAAATGAAATGGTTACGTTTTATTGGAAATTATGTGTATGGGATCATTTACAGAGCCGAAAAGTAAGCAAGGTTGTTGCTCCGACAGAAATTGTCTCTAACTCCAACTCTCTGCCTGTTTCTACTTTTAGTTGAAATGGATTTCCCTTTATTTTTATACTCGACTCACTCCTTTTTATTTGTACAAAATCCTCAGTAAAAATGATCTTCCCTTTCTGCATGTCTCTCTATTTGTTTTTGTCTACACACGGTATGTACTGTTGTGTGGGCAATTCAACAGTTATCCTTTTTTTTCTATTGTGTAATAATGCAAAAGTAGTGTGGCAAGTTTACTTACAGATATGTACATATTATTATATGCATTGCCCACTGCTTACATCATGCACTGCACTATCTCTATCTGCTCTGGTTATGAGTCCCTCCGGAGATGTGAATTATTTTTTACAAGACAATACCCGTGAAATTCCACCCTTTTTTATATTGCACAATATTGTCCGTATATAAGCCTTTGCATTACAGTTTCTCGGGAAAAAGATAGTGAAAGTACGTTTGTCTCTGAGTGTATTTTCTTATTTTATTTTGTTAAACATACTTATGCAGCTTAAGCTGCTGTTTTTAGGAAAAAAGAGGTGGATGTGTGTGTGGGGGGGACAAAGACAGAAGAAAATGGAGATTGTAGCTAAAAAAAATAAAATGGAAGAGTATAAAAAAACGAGTATTTACTGTTTAATGTCATGTTGGTGGTGGAAATAAGAGAGAAGTTGTAGATTTTCGAACCCTTTGCCTTTTCGGATATTACAAAAAAAAGATGCTGGTGATATGGTAGAGCGACTCGCGAGAGATGATCATATGAAGATGATGAAAATTAAAACAAACGAATACAATATAAAGGGATCTAAAAGGAGAAGAAGGGAAAAAATGAAACTGAGACCATTTATGGCTAAATAAATAGAAATTCCGGCAAAGCAACGAAGACAAAAAAAAAAAGAGAAGAACAAGACGAATCGTTGTTTTTGCTCATGCTATACTTTTTTTAAAGTGAGAGTAGAAGACGAGACAGTTTATTTTAAGCCGGTTGTTGTGTAATAGTGATCCCTAGTATTTTTGTGTATTGCTTGTAATATCAAGCATGATTCCGATTCCGAAATTTTTTTCCCCTTTTTTCCAAAGATAAAAAAAGGAGAAACTAAACAAAAAGCTAAACTACATCAAATCACCAAAATCCGACAATTCCTCCATCTCGAAAAGACAAAAGTGAGTGGTTAGTTTTTCATGCAAGAGAAGAGCTTTTCTCAGAAATGGTTTATATATTTGTTGTACATGCAGAGAAATTTTATATCTTTGGCTGCGACAAGAAAATAAATGTTGTTTTGAGTTGATTTCCGGAAAAAATATTTTTTTTGTTCCTTTTTTTTCTCCAGTTTTGTATTTCCAAAGTGTTCTATTTTACATTTTACTTTTTGTTCTACCCACCAGCAGCACAGCAGATTTTTTTTTGAGAAAATGGGAACATGAAACTGAAATGAATATAAAAAAGTATTTTTTTAAAGAAAGAAAGCGGAAAGATGTTTCCACTTTTTTTTTCATCTGCGGCTAAGTACGCAGGCAGGCATTGTCAGGGAGGTAGAGAGAGAGAGAGAGACCATCGTTTTATGCTTTTTTACTACCACACCCCAATCTATTCCGAATTCAAAGAACAGACGCTAAAAATTTTTTGGCCGTTCCTTCTGATTTTTTTTCTTCTTCTTCTTTTACAGTTTTGTCATTCATCTGTCTTGCACTGTGCACAGAATAAATTTCCAGGAAATGATCTTTTTTCTTGTTTTAGTAAACGTACAGTAATGTAGTCTTTTTTCTGCCACGATAATAAAAATGGAAAAAAATATTAGATAGTTCCTTTATTGTTTGTTTATTATTTTTTCTCCAGCTAAGTATTATCTTCCTTCTTAATGTACTTTTCCGGATGTTTTGATTTATTCGTCATTTTACAACGAAAAAGTTTATACTGAAGATACAACGCTGTTGTAATTCTGGAAGCAAAAATCTCTGCTAACCATGTAATCTTTTCCTAGAAGAAAAAAACGATAAAACTTTCTCAGTCATCTTAAATGATAGTTGCGCCGCGTTTCTTTAGAATTCGTCAGTCCAACAATGGTAATGGTTCTAGGGTTTAAATTGCCGCTAAACATTATTTGGCTTACATTAAAATGTTTTAACTAGGTGGGTAGTTTTATGTTTCGGGCATAAACACAGACCTTAGAATACGCGATTCATAATTTTTTTTGCTGAATCTTTATATTCTTACAACAAAGGAAGTTAGGGATGAGAGTTGCGAAATCCTATTTGTGTTTAATCGAAAATATGATTCATCCGTAACATTTACAGGGAAAAATTCTCCAAAGGGAAAAAGATGAGGAGAAAATTAACAATGCTTTCATCATGCAGAGTTTGTTCCTACATTTTGGGCTCATGTTCGGTTTTGATCATTGTAATCATCATATATCCTCGTAATAAATTGGCTTGTTGAAAAGTTGCTGGGTTAGCAAACATTTCTGTGGTTGTCCCACCGCCATGATTATATGATGTTTTGGTGTGTGGGATGCCGGTTTTGTTGCTGATGCTGTCGGTGATGATGAAAGGGAATTGGGTCAGTCGTCTAGCGATTTGTGTTCTTATGCGGCTTTATCAGTGGTTGACCAGAAGAACATATCCGCCATCATGTGTCGTAATAATAGTAATACAGACGCTTGTTTCGCAAGGATGAGTAACTCGCGAGTTTATTGAACGGCAACAAACGAGGAATCGTAACAGCTACCTTGCTGTTACTGACGCGACGGCGGCGTATGAACTCATGTGGAATGTGCGAATGTACAGATATGGGAAGATATGACTCAATATTGGCCAAATGTAATAATGTTGCGTAAAGAACGTTATGATTATGTATACGGCTGTATTTGACAGGACGCATCTTCTTTGTGCAAATTGACTTTTATGTGTCTATCGCATTCCCAGAGATATAATGGACATTTATGCTCTTCAATCCGGAATCCACGCCCCAGCAATCCTTTTACGACCAATATTGCTGGCAGTGGTCCGTTGACTACTCGTTTTATTTTTTGCAATTATCATTATCGATAAGAAACCCAGTTTTGCAGAATAAAATTTTCGTTTAAATCCGAAATCGGGCTTGGGAAAGATTTTTCGAGTGTGTGGTTGTGTGGCAGTTGTTATTTCGGATTTACACAGTTGGTGTGGCACTATAAAACTATTGTAATCGCTTTCGCGGTGACGACAATGTGGCAAAATGGAGAAAAGAAGAACTTTTCCTCTTCTTGTCCATAAATGTGTGTTGGTTTGGGAATGTAGACCCATTTCGTTATCATCATCATCACCACCACCAATACTGTCCAACATTTTAGGGGACAATTTTGCTCTACAAAGTTGGGCGAGAGTGAAAAGAAAACAAAGCAAGTGTGGGAAGGATAGATCGGTGTAAAAAGTATTAATGGAGTGTGGTTTAATCGCAATTTACACAACTTTTTATCATCATCCTTGCTGATCACCATTGCCATCAGCGAGAATGGTAGTGCTAAAAAAAGGAAATTGAGCAAAGGGAGCGCGGAGAAATGAGTTTGGTGGAGTATCAAAATAACAAAATGTAAAGCATGTTAGTTCGTTAGCACAAAAACAGAGACAGAGAAGCTGTGTGCAGCAAGTGATGCAATAATAACAGACACTTTACTACATTCTCTTTCTCCGTTTTTATTAACTTTGCAAACGCGCTACTACTACAACGACTGTGGATACTCTGATGATGATGATGATGACGAGAAGGATGATTGTTTGAGTGATAAAAGTGGATAAACTTTTTATACAACACACCATCATCATCGTCATCATATATATAGAGTCGTGTGTGTGATGTGATCACGATGATGATGTAGTTTAACTCATGTTTTCTGTTTTTCTGTTTGTTTTACAGGATCCAATGGCAAGTTTCGACGTGAACAGTCTGGACCCAGACCCTATGCCAACTTACGACCTGACAGACTCAAACCGTCATGGGACTCGGTGTGCTGGAGAAGTGGCGGCCGAAGCCAATAATAGCATCTGTGCCGTGGGCATTGCCTATGAGGCTGGTGTTGGAGGTAAGCATGTTTGTAGTTGTTGTTCTACAAAATTGTTCACACACTCACGCATAATAATAACGCGCGTACCTATTTTACTGCCGTGTAGAGTAACTACATATGCCTATATGTCTACTCACTTGTAGTAACTTTATGAGCTTCACTTTCACTGCTTTCTCTTTTATTGGTATCACAGTAGTAGCAGTAGCATCATCATCACCATCATCGCGCATTTCAAAGGTCGTAACTCGAAAAAGTAGTCACTTTCGAAAGAAACAATACAAAACGTGTGGTAATTACATGAGTGGCACGTAAAGTGTAACGATATTGGGTTAATTTCGGTTAATTATTGAAGTGATGATAAGATAATTATGATGAGTGTATGAATAAGAATTTGGGTGGATATGAAGATGATGGATAAGGCAGAATACAAGTAAATCCGAAGAGTGTGTGTGTTTTTACTTGGGTTTTATTTCTATATTGCCTATGGCAATTTATACTTTGTTCTTATAATGAAGATGATGATGTGATGTGCTGCTGCTGCTGTGGTGGCGGTGGCTTGAGAGAGAGTTGATGACAGGAATGAGATGGTAAGACTGCTCTGCTGTTGATAGCTTACATACTAGTTTTATAGGTAATAGTAATACCTATTCTCTGGCATATTACACATTACATACATACATGCTTTGTACGGCTCATTTGACAATGTATCTTCTTGCGTTCAGCATTTACATATAATACACACTGATGTGGTCTGATCACAAAGTATGGGAGGACGTTACATCCGCCCGGGGTGTATTAGCATCTGTCCACAGATGACTACAATTTAACATACGTATTCAAATAGTAATTTAAACCATTATAACAGAGACTTTCAGATTTACAAAAAAAAATCAAACTGGTTACATATATAATGCATGCAGGCATTTCAGTCAGACCAATACACATTTTTCACTTGTATCTTATCTCATTTAACATAATACTTCAGCCAGCGCATCTAAGGTGCTCATATCAACTTGGTTACATACATACTAGGCTGTTTTGGTATTAGTATTAAATACGAAATTATATGTTGGCATTGTAATTTCAGTTCGTACGGCATTATTATATTCTCATTGAGTAGCAACAAAAAAATGCTTTTTCTCGTCAGACTATTCACATACGATAAGCTCTGCATATCAGTTGGGAACAACAATAGTAACGGTACATTCAACTTTTCAAGCGTACATTCTAACATTTTCGGCATTCGCATTTCATACCATTTCACTTTCAATGCAACAAACTGCAATGAATCAGACGCATACTGAACTACTTATTTTACAATTTATAATACAGCAATACATCAGCACATGGAAGAATAGTTCAATCGTACGACGACAACAATAATGTTTCTTTCTTCATAGCCGTAAATATTCTTTTCATAGATAACATGTAAATGTGGCAGACAGTAAACAAATTATGATTTTGTTTTTACAACAACTCAGCAAAGTACATCAAGTAGTACAGCAAGTACACAGTGTTTCAGCATATATCAAAATACATATAATATTCACATTTCATATCATTAGCGTATTGACTTATTCATATTAATTCCACATACTCTTTTCTCGACATTGCAAGTTATTCTTATGATAATTTCAACTGTAGGTATGCATGTACTTGTGACTTACAAATATATTCATTTCACATAAACAGTCTAATAAATCAATCCAAATCCGCATCTCGAGCATTTCACTGGGTGATCGGTCCAACGAAGATCCTTAAGATGATCCAGGTGTTTCATTCAATATTACAATTCCTTTGGAAGACGATATTAATATAGGTATCTCTTAATTTTATCTTATGACACAACATATGGGCATTAGCATCAAACTAAAACATATAGATATTCAACATATCATATTCAATTTCACAATAATCGGTAATTAGGTATTCATACTAAATTTCAATGGTAATTACATTGTTACTCTTACAAGTTTGGAATACAAGTTTACACAATATGGTTTCAATTCTATACCTTATTATTATTATTATAACTCTATTCAATATTTCTCATCATGATTACTCAATTTAAAATTGCTCATTGTTATTACCCAATTTTACTCAATTAATAATCGTATCAAAGTTCATAATTTTCTAAATAATAATTCAACATTAAAACGTTGTCATCATATCATTAAATTATTCACCATTATATAATTTTAATTAGCATTACTTAATTAGAACAGAGGTGCTTAACGTTTCTTTATCTATTATTATTGTATTCAAATAGTCAACATTCATACTTCATTTTATTCCTATTTATTATTATGGTTTCGGTTTCGATTTGTATTTCATATTTCGTATATTTCCTTTCGTTTCATTACACATGTATTACGATAATCCTCATATTATAATTATACTGTAAAACGGAGTGGGTATCGGAAACGGAGACAATATGTTGAGACGCAATACGACAAGACATGGTCAGAGAAATGAAATCAATTTTTAATGCGCATTTTTCATTGGCTTCAGGTCTCTTGATGGGGATCACGATACATATTGATGTAGTGTCAGGTTATATAAATAATTACTCTAAGAGTTTTAATTTTTAGATAGACATCGTATCGGAATATGACACTAAAAGTGTATGTCAGTCTGTATTGTTCTATAATATCTGAGACAATGGATATTCGGAGAAAGTGTGCACAAATCACATTATTTCAAGATATTTTATTTGGCGATTGGTAGAAAATGTTTATACTCGAGTTTTTCGTTCGCATGGATCCTTTTTGTTATTTTACATAATTGGTAATTTTATTACTTCTTAAATCGGTGTTCAAGTTTACCTTACATTCAATTCATCGGAGTTCTTTGTAGTAAAACGAAGCAGTACTGAATTATTGTATTGGCCATTTTTATTTCTTGACTCATTATACTCGTATTGACTCTTTAGGCATTATTGACTCATAGGCATTTTTATACTCATTATTATAATTTCTTTCTTATAGGCATTTATATTTCTTTCATAATTTTCTTACTTTGTTTATTCATTGTTATCTTGTGTACACATGTGTTATAGGCCTTTTTTAAATATTCATTATTAAATCTGCAGTTTATTTTCTTTATACTTCATTATTATCTTTGAGTCATTAATATTTTATTTATAAATTCTTTAACGTTGCATTTATTTTCTTGAGTCATTATTATTCATTTAACACTTTATTTCTTGAGTCATTATTATTCATTTAACACTTTATTTATTATGCCTTTATACCTTTTTATTATGCCTTTATACCTTTTTATTATGCCTATTATATTCTTCAAAACTCTTGGGCTTCAACAGAAGTTTCAACTTTTATAACGACTGAGCATTTCCACAAGAGAAGGTATTTTAATTATTTTTTTCTTTATATTCCATTAATCATAAATGCTCTTGCCTATTTATTTCTTCAAAAATTCTTTGTTTCACCATAACTTCATTTACCTATTTATTTAATTCAATCTACGTTTATTATTCATTCATTTAATGTGCGATACTCGTCATTATATTTTAGTATTTATTTCTGCATTCATTACGGACGACTACAATTACGAAGACGGAGGATAATTATAGATAGAGACAGATAAAAGACAAGTGGGGTATTCGCTAATTCAGAGATTAGGTGCAACGAACCAGTGTCCAATATCTTATTGTCTGAAGCGGAGAATTATTGTACTTACACGTTTATCGAGTATGCATCAAGCTAATCTTTCAACTCTTTTACTTCATTGTAATGCAGCGATTATATTATTTATTCTATTCATTTCATTTCAATTGTAGTAAATTAAAATATTTAATTTAAATCGTGTATTCATAAAAGTACGTAAATTACGCGAAACGGAATTTTATATCGGAGTGACGAAGTCTAATAGTTACATACACTAAAGCAACAAGAGTTACTTAAAATTCTCATCAATAATTTACATTAACACTTGGCCTCATGAAAGCGATCGCAAGCGGAGTAAATTCTTCCGAGATTGGTACAATCCAAGGATCATACGAACACTCATAGGGAGCATTCATTGGCAAACTAAGGTCCCTGAAGATTATCTTAGTATGTCAATATGGAATCCACTAGGGTTTCCTAAGTGCAGTACTATAGATTAAATAACGTATTTTGGAGCGACGATCGAAGAGATTTGTATTGATTCTTTTCATTTGTGATCTAGCACGTATTCTTTTATTATTGTATCATTTGTTCTAAGCATTTCAGGTTATAAGTTACATTTAAAGCTTCATGAAGTATTTATAGTTTATTTATTTATTAAATTTATTTTAAATTCTTCTATTTGCAGTAATTCTTTCATTCTGTAATGAGTGCAAGATTAACTTTTCCAATTTTATTATCATGATTATTATCATTTGATAGGAGCTATATCTTGTAGTTGGGATACGCGAAGGCGTTCAAAGACTGTAATGCATAAGAGTACTGAGTACCCAAAATGTCATTCGGTTTCCGAAGAGTACACCTCGTCAAAACCTAGGAACAATTTTCTGGCAAGTAACGTATTACTGACAGATTAATAGCATACAAATCTTGAAGGACCAAGGAAGGGGTTTGAAGGAAGGGATAACAGTGGAATCTAGCATCGAAGTAGCAGCTCATAATTATTCATAATACATTGGAAATTATTCATGATTCATAACGAACTATTCAGAATTCATTTTTAAGAACATCTGGGAATATTAGTAATTGGTTCAGAAACATATATAAACAGTAAAGCATAATGTAAAGGATTAGTAAATAAGGAATGTAAAACCTCAATAATTGTAAAGAATAAGGAAACTCTCGGCGGCAGTGGTATTTTTAGTTTTGTTCCATCAAAACCTAAGCAGCATTTAATATACGTATTGAAAGTTACAGATTCATCAAAAGTTTTAACGGGATACTTAGTCAACATAACATTGGTATATACCTCGTTTCTTAAACGTTTCGTTCTGTGAACAGAAGGGTAATTTCATAATGCATCTTTTGGATAAATTTTTCTTTTATTTTTATACCAGTTTGAGAGAACCCGTTTTATTTGGTTTTAGATGAGTCAATTCAATTGTACTGTATTCTATGATAATATTGTAGAGTGGGAAGATAAAATCAAATCATTAATTAAAACTTATCTTAAATATGATCATAAATCGGAATAGATGACAGCATTAAATGTAAAAGTGTCAGCTTTTATTCATTTCTCAGCGAAAAGGGATAAATTGAACGTCTGATTGAGTAAAATCTTTAGTTATTGACTGCGCATTTGCAAAAATAAAATAAATATGACAGAGATAATTGATTATTAATTGTTCGAAATTAATTAAATTATTAATTAAAGTTATTTGTGATGAATAAACATTCATATTCTGTGTATCAGTGGTATGTTAAGGTGTGATAAATTTTTCACAAACGTGGGTGCACTAGTTTGGACAGGATAGCGTAAAAGCTATATTGGGGCATTCCTAGACTGGTTCATGGAGGGAGTTTCAAGTTGAGGTCGGTGGCTACAAAAGCATCTTAATTTGGTTTTATCTATGATTTGGGGTACGGAAATGGTTCAGTGAAGTGTTCTGAAGAGGTTAAGTACTTTAAGCGTTCACTGGCTATACTTTCAAGGGGTCATTCAGGTCATTCAAAAATAATGGATTTTCAGAGTGGATTTGGGTGACTTTTTGAAAATACTATATTTACGCATAAATGGGTTAATTTTAGGGATTATTACACTTTTATAGTGATTACTTGTTCTCAGTATCCCATTGCATTAGTTTAGCAAGTTAATTTTTATTAATTGTTAATTAAGTTAAAATTTTAATTAAAATGACGTAATTAAGAATTTACAATTTGTATATAACTTTTATCACGAGAAGAGTATTTACTGAGTCTTTTAGCAAGGATTGAGCACGTTAAAACATAAAAATTCATTAATTTAATTTTTGACTTAAATTTTGGTTAAATTAATTTTTCTAAGGCAATTAAAGGAATTTCAAAAATTCGTCCGACAGTTTTTGCGGATATGATATTCTGTATCTAAATTGGAAGTCTCGGTCGGATATCATGTTCGGAAGTAGGAGTTCGAGATTTTAATTTTCAAAATTTTTCAAAAAGTTAATTATTGGACTTTGGGCTATTGGAGCATTGAATAGGGAGCTAGGAGTCATATTTGGTATATAAAGTGCATTCGGCTGATTTTAATAGCATCATTAATGTAATTTCGGAAATTATAGCAATATCACGCTAAGTTAGGCAGTGACATGTGTTATGAGGAAATACAGAGATTTAACAAATGAATGATTTACCTCTACGGGCAGTCAATTTAATATAGAAATAACGCACTACTATTAGTTAGACTATAAATTCATACAATTAAACACATTAGCTTTGTGTATTAATTAACATGATTAGGATTCAAGCAACTAAGGATGGATTCATTTTCATATTATAGAATTTTATGCATCTTTATAGCATCTCATATAATTTAGCGATAATTTATCATCTCTGCTAATAATTTAGCAGAAATGTTCAAAAGCAGTTAATTTCATATGGTTCTTCTTAATAGGCAACAATTACTTTTGTACATGTAGGTTGTAGCAGTATTACAAAGACAGTGAAAAATAATTAAGTGAGAAGGAAAAATCTGCAGGAATTGTTATTACGCGGTCTATTGGCATATTCAACAATAAAGCAATTATCGGGTATAATAGTTATGTGCTTATAGATAGGATAACAGCAGAACGTCAGTAGGGTTGCAATAATAATAATAAAGGAACAAAGTTGTTATCAAAGAAATCAATGTGGCAAGAAAATCATATAGATAAAGCCTATACATTTAAGATTGAATCTCAGCAGGATGACGCCATAAAATGAAAGTGGGATTGACCTGGCTCTCATGTACGTTGTTCTCAATAATACTTGTTTCTTTGCATGGTCACGGATGTACATATACCAAGCAGTTGCACGCTCTTATTGCCTAAGGCAACACTAGAAATCTCATTAATTCAAATTAAAAATGACAGCAATAAATTTTGAGACGTGACATGCGGTGTAGTGAGTTTACAAGCCTTTAGAGCCTCTAGAGACTTGCATGCGGAAAAGGAACAGTGAATCTGCAATTTCTTGTGATAAATTATAATCATATGCTGTGCTACATTTTATAAGTGAATTATTATTCTGACATGTTGAGAAGGGATTTAATTGAGAATGAAATGATGAAGTGCATTAAAGAAGGTACAATTTGAAAGTGGTCTAGACATGTTGAGCTACATCCTGGTAAGTAAGTAAGACGGAATGTACGTGATAGGTAAATAAACATATTGAGCGACAGGGCAATGTAGTATATTTATTAAATAGGGGAAAGGAACTATAACGGTGTTGAATTGAATAAGAATTTATATATATAATTTGTAGCTAGGTAAAATGTAGGTTGCCAATGTGCATGGTGCAGGTGTGCAGCTTTCTAGTCACTAGGTATATACGTAAATACATAAGCATTCAATAAATAAATAATGAGGTCAACGGGGAATCACAAGACAATAAGGGAAGGAATAAGGAGGTGAAATCATGATTTCTATACGAACTGATTAATCCACTTCAAAAACATCAAGGTAGTAAATTTTTAAAATATGGAAATTTCTACAGTAACAATTTTGACAATTTATGTAATACGGAGGCCGTACGGATCGACATTTATGCTTCGGTAAGTATTCCGTTATTGCATCAGTAATACGGTAGCAAAATCTACACTCGCAGTTATTAACTATGCCTAGTAAATGATATCTAGAATGACCTAATAGCGCCTCATCGAACATGACTAAATGAGTAAAAACTAAATCTAATGAGCTTGGAATGCATTTAATAAGGTTTAGGTAATTATTTTTATAGGGCTCGGCAAGATATTTGCCTAATTGTGTAATGGCAAACGATTCGGGCAGGTCATAAGTTTTTATGTATAATCTATATTTATTTATGAACGTGGCAATGCTAACATAACCATGGGGAAAGGTTAATGAAAAAGGAGGAATGACTGATTCAGAACTCATTTCTGCGTTCTAGGTAAACGTATTGGTCAAATATAGTTATAAAATAATCAATTTATATTTATATTTATTGTTAATACCTTAAATCCTGTTACCACAACGTCGGATTATTACCGTGAGAGACAAGGAAGGAATTTTTTTTGGTATGAGTAGGCGAAAAACAAGGAAGCTCACACGCGCACACACAAAACTGTTCGACCCGAACAGTGACACACAGGAAGTGACGCACAAAATAAGACACAAAAACGGCGGGTTCGAATTAATCGGTCACCATGTAACGATATTGGGTTAATTTCGGTTAATTATTGAAGTGATGATAAGATAATTATGATGAGTGTATGAATAAGAATTTGGGTGAATATGAAGATGATGGATAAGGCAGAATACAAGTAAATCCGAAGTTGGTTTGTGTGTCTTTTTACTAGATTTTTATTTAGTTATTGCCTACGGCAATTTATCCTTTGTTTCTTATTATGATGATGATGATGTGCTGCTGCTGTGGTGGCGGTGGCTTGAGAGAGAGTTGATGACAGGAATGAGATGGTAAGACTGCTCTGCTGTTGATAGCTTACATACTAGTTTTATAGGTAATAGTAATACCTATTCTCTGGCATATTACACATTACATACATACATGCTTTGTACCGCTCATTTGACAATGTATCTTCTTGCGTTCAGCATTTACATATAATACACACTGATGTGGTCTGATCACAAAGTATGGGAGGACGTTACAAAAGAAACCTAGCCTTTTGTTTCGTTGATTGACAGTGAGGAAAATGCAGAGAATGTTATTACTTTTGGTTTAGTATTGGTGTAGCATGATTGTATTCAAGACAGTAAAATCCGGCAAGAACAATAGGGGAAGTGAGCTTTTCCTTTCGTGTGATGCATTTTTATATGTTTTTGAAGATTAGTGTTTGCGTTTATAATGCGACTGTATATTAGGGTGGTAAATTGAGTAAAATCGTAGAATATATTAAGTTGAGCTAGATGAAATGCAAATGGATTCGGTTTAGGAGATGAAGTGGTGGTGGTGATGAGGATGATCACATCACGATGCTCTGATGTTGTTGTGATGGAAGAGGCTTCTGTGTGGCGATAGTCGTGTTGTGTTGTAAGTAAAGCGCAAAAACAGAATGAAGATTGACAAGAACAAGAGTTGTAGACATGCAAAGTTACAAAGTCCCCGTAGAAATGCTTTCGCTTCGTGTTTTAGTCTCTATGCACATTATTATATGCTCGCGCCGCGAGACTCACATTCATCTTTTTCGGGAAATTATATAATATACGAAAATAGTAATAGAGATAACTAAACTTGTTGGTCGATGAAATGTTGTTTTTGTTGCATGTTGCATGGAGTGCAGCTGAGCACAGAGCACACCTCTCCAGATGGAGGAAAGGGAGAGAATTTATGTTAGAAAATCAAAATGCTCCTGTGAATGAAAGAGAGTCAAGATGGTAAATTATTATATGGCTGTAATAACAGATGGATGGAGCAATGTAAATCTGACACTGTTTGTTATTATGGGAAAGGAGAGAAAGTTGGCGTTTGTCGTTTTATGGTGTGGGGGTGACCTGAGACACGTTTTAAAAAGATGCCGGAAGTGAAAGTGGGATGGGAAATATATGTGTGGGACGCACTTAAGCAGTTGAACCGTATGATTGTGATGATGATGTTGTTGCCATCTCCTATTTGGAATACTATATATTGTTGATAATAATAATAAAAGTGTTCATAAATATGGAAAATAAGTATGCACATTTGTCAGGAGAGGAAAATGATTTGAAGGAGAGAGAGAGTGTGTGAATAAATTGGTTTTGTTGACGTGGAAAGATTGAGATGATGAAATGAGAGATGAGCTGTTTTCCAAGATTTTCTTTTGTGTGGTTACGGATTGGCTCTATATGGCTGACTGTGGAAAGGTGGATGGTTGTTGTAGATATCTGTCGGATCTCTCAGAAGAGAAAACCACTTTGGCAACTTATATCTTTCGCGTTTCACTTGAAGGGCGTTCGCCACCACGTCAGTATTTGCTTGCTCCTCTGTTAAGATAAACTTATCAAAAAGTAGTATGTCAACCAAAAGTGCGTGTGTAGTAAAGTTTGAAAGATAAGCTAAGAGGGTGAAAAATATGAAAAAAAAGTGGTTCAGTAGTGACGGTGATGGAGTTGTGGAGTGCGATAAATAGTTGGATGGATAATAGATAGGCACTAGTCAATGTAGTGTGTAGTCATGAGATGGTTCAGTCACGTGGAAAGTGTCTGGAAGTGGCATCGCGGGCCAAGAAAAGAAAACATGAGAATGATGAGAAAGTTTTTTTTTTCTTCTTCTTCGTCGAGTTGACAAGGCAAGACGAAAAACCATTTTGTGGGTGACGAATGACGACAAGTGGTTAGTGTAGAGAATACAGTTTAGTTATATATACGAAAATTTTAGTAAATCATTTTGTTATCCAAAGTAAGATGTATAGGTGCTTGTATTATCATCAGCAGGGAAAACCAAACAGCCTGCAGAACTTTCGTTTTTATCATTTTCTCTTCCTTGTAGACATTTTGGTATAGATTTTAAGAATACTTTCACCTTTTCCATTACAAGCCATGTGTTAATCTTTGAACATGATGGAAAAGGTACTCACTGGAAAAAAGGCATCTTTCTGCTTATCTGTACGTTAGGTTCCTATATAGAGTGCTTACCGTATTGAAAGTCAATTTGAATTCATTGAATGCTTGCGGACAAATTGACGATCTTCATCGGCCGTATTATGTTTTTTGTTGATTAACTATTCATGAATTAACGATGATGAACATCTTTTTTACATTGACTATGGCTCTCTTTCTATAGATCATCCACCACGATCATGATACCAATGAGAGCAATTGTATGTGGGAGAGTTGAACTTTTTCTTTCATTTCTCTAGTGTCTGTAGTTAGTTTTTAAACTTCAAAAGGGAATCAATAAACTTGTATGTAACCGTACGTTTCAAATAAGCATCATGTCATGTCATGTTCTCAGGTCGTTTTAACCAAAGTTGTTCGTGTCGTTCAGCATGTTTTTATGTTGGTGGTGATGATGATGATGACGATAATGATGATCATCATCACGATGATGCTGGTCGTCAAACCAAAAGGGAGTAAAGCACGAGTCAAAAACTTTAATTTCCCTTTTTACTCCTAACAACACACCCTAGTGACTTTTTTTTGCGTACGTATGTGTGTAGTTGCGAAACGCTCTCTCACTCTGAGCCCATGTACGTGTGGTTTTGTTGGCCGCAGAAAATAGAGCCGTTTTCATCATTTTTGTTAGCGCGTCTCCTCTCCTCCTCTCTAGCTACGTGACATGATCAGCGCAGTGTTCAGACTTGACTTTAGAGCAGCAGCAGCACACAAGTTGAGTTGAAAAAAAAATGTTTGAAAAATGACGAGAGAGAGAAAGAAAGAAAGTTTGTACATATATTGCGCCGAAGCTCTCTCTCTCGTATATTATTTTTTTGTACTGCGAGAGAAAAGGTCGTGCCGGCACAAAAGCCGCAAAAGTAGCAACTCATTTTCATGTCGTTTGCCAAAAAAAGAAAATTTGGGAATGAACAAGAGGGCAAAAAACACAGCTATTTAACTACTACGCACATATATATAAGGTGGTTATAGATAATCTCGCATGATTATATGGACACATTTTTTTTTGTGCTGCAAGAGAGGTTGAATATTCCCTTTCAGCTCTTGTGAGTAAAAAAAAAATAAGACAGAATGATCATCGCTGCTGCTACGGTATGGCATTGAATAATAGAAACAGGGAGCAAAAAGCAGGCGGATAATAAATGACGAGAAAAATGCCATTTTCAGCAGCAGCAGCAACAAAAAAAGGGAAAAAATAGACGAGGAAATGTCTAACGAAATTTGGGTATTGTTATACTCTGCAACAATTTTTAGCAACGACGAAGATGACATCAGGGAAGGGGCAAGTCGGTGCTGACATCATGAGACTATATATAGATATATTATTATTTCGCCTTATATATTTGTCTGACTCAGGCGAAAGCACAGTTTAGTATTTTGACTGCTCGCTATATCTACTACTCTATTTGTTTGTTGGAGACGACGACACGACACCACGCATACGGCACACGATACGCGAGAATAAGGAAAGCTTTTTGCAAGAAGAAAAACAGCATCTTTATTTCTGAAAAAAAAGAAACAGGAAAATATATTATTATTGCAGGGCTGTCACTTTATTTTTCCCTTTTTTTTCTGCGTGTGTCGTTCCTTCGTTTGCTGTCTCGCGTTGCGTGTTATTTCTCCACTGACTTTTTTCTTAGTTTCCGCGTCTTTTGTGTGGAAGCAGAAAAGAAGGGTCGTGACACAATTTCCCTTTTTGCATGTGCGCTCAAGATGATGATGATGATAGCAGTAGTAACAAAATATATAATAATAATAATAATAATATTGTAAAATTGTGTAGCGTGTTGAATTTTTAAATTGTGTACTTTCACCGTATAACGTTGTATAATGGTATGTACATGTATATATGTTTATTTTTGTATTTTACAGGAGTGCGGATGTTGGATGGAGATGTGACGGATGCGGTGGAAGCACGCTCATTGTCCCACAATCCCCAGCACATTGACATTTACTCTGCCTCTTGGGGACCGGATGACGACGGAAAGACTGTTGATGGACCTGGAGAGTTGGCCACGAGAGCTTTCATGGAAGGGGTTACAAAGGTACTCGTCCCATTCTTTCACCAACTTCTTCTTCTTTCTTGCTTACACTTTCTTCATTCAGTGCACAGATGATGATTATCTTGTCCTCTACTCGTTGTCACATTTGTTACTGCTACACACACATCCATTTAGGTGGCAATAGTAATGAATAATGGGATTACTTTTTTTTGTTACAGTTCCTAAAAAAATGAATATTGTCTAACATTTTTGCCACAAGTAATGCGAGCACTAGATAGCTTACCAGTAATATTTTTGTAGACCGATTTGTAGTTTTTTTTAAAGGTAGTTTGCAAAAGCAATTGTATATATTTATTGTGCATTTTTTTTCTAACTTGTTTCGTTTGCAAAAAAAAATGGACTGTCTCTTGTTTGTAGTTTGTTTCGTTTTTTTTTGAGTGACAGTGTCACATTATCATCACACTCTAGCGAGTTACCACAAAACTTTTTTCCATTTTGTGTGTCCTCTCCAACAAAATAAGGCACATTACAAATTTCCACAATGACACAAGAAAAATTTTCCTTCCCAGCTCTATTATATTGTCTGATTGTTGTATTAGTTCACTTGCACGCGCGCGCGCGCGCACAGAGGGCAGGATAATGATGTGAAATTATTACACTAGTGGAGATTTTTTTTTTGCTTTTCTCCTTCTTTTCTTTTCACTTCACACATGTCGTGCGTCAACGCACAATTTTATTTCCCTCATATTTTTTTTGCGGAAAAAAAATAACTAAAAAATGTGACACCTCTATATATATTCCTAAACATTTTTTGCTCCTCTATAAAATGGATTCCTTTGCTACTTTTTCTTTTTCATATCTTGTCTTGTCAACGGTTTTCACCATGCTCATGTATGTAGAAGAGGGAGTGAAATGACGGGATCTCTGAACATCATCATCGTCATCGTCAAAATTGCAGTTTTTTTTGTACGTGGACATTATGCCATGTCGTCGTTGTCGCCTTCAAATATTATTTATATTTATGTCATCCGCCACATAGCAGTAGACACTATTGCATTTTATATAAGTATTTTGGCTGAGAGAGAGAGAGAGAGAGAGAGAGTGAGTATATATGGCTGTCGTTGGTCGTTTACCCGCGACATCATGTCGATGAAAGCAAGAAAAATATATATAAAAATTTTGTACACGGCTCGTTACATATTATATTTCTTGCCTCTTCTTCTTCTTCCTCTTGACAGCTTTCTCCTTTACCATCATAATGCCATCCTACGCACACCAATCATATTACTTACTGTTTGATATTATTAAATGGTTAATAGCATTATACGTATCATTTTTAGTCTTACTATCCATATAACTATATGGCTTGTATGCACACGCGGAGAACGTGGAGTAGTAGGTATAAAAGGACCAAGTATAACGAACGAACCAATCTGTGTTTCCACTTGAGTTGCCTGTAATTATTATCCTTCGCTCCGTCTGCTTTCCCTCTTTACTTGCCTTTCCATAGTATTGGAAATGTCAGTGTGCCTGTGCCGTAATAGAGAGAAAGAGAGAGAAGGAAAAAGATGAGAAATCTTTTTTTGAAATGTAACGACAACAGACAGTCCGAGGAAAAAAAAACCTTTCACCATCTCTAGTAAGCAAGTAATATTTAATGCAGAATGTGTGGCGGTGGTGGTTGGGTGATAGAAATGGTAATGCACTCGTATTTCCTCTCTCTCTTGTCCGCACATTCTCTCTTCCGCAGCTATTTTCTATAAAACTTCAAAAAGAGAGTTTGCAGGCGCTGATGAAATGGGAACATTTCAGATTTCTGTTCTAATTTCTAAACAAGTTGCTGGAAGGGTAGTTACCACACTGGGGTAAAGTGATACCAGCGAGAAATTTGCAGTGCGGTGGTTTCGACGGAGAACCTGACGCCAAAAAAAAAATTGCAGAGGATGACACAATCTTATTGCTATCATCATGAGAAGGAAAGAAATTACATATTTTTTCCCGTTTTTTGTGTAATCGTGGTAATAATAAGCCATAGTATACACTCCTTATTATTCCTGCGTTTTTTTTTACAAATAATGCGCTCACTCAACTTAAGCTATTTTCTATCTCTCTTTGTTGTACAAATCACTTGGCTCATTAACTAACATTGGATGGGATTTTTATTTGCTCTCTTTTTTTCCCTTCTTTTTACTCCTTCCTCGTCTCTCAAGTTGGAGTCTTCATGAATAGTTAGTGGGGATTGTGAATAAAAGAGGAAGGAAAGAGAAGTAGTAAAAAATGAGAAACGATCTCACATTCCCATATTATATTTGCTCTGTCCTCTCTCTCTCTCTCTCTCTCTCCGCCATGCTTAATGCTTAACTGGCTGTCTGAGAATAAAAGCTAATCTTTCCACCAAATCGTCTTACATTACTTTTATACTTGATCAATTTTTTAAAGCTCTCTCTTAGTCTTCTTTTCTTCATCGTCGTCATCAATGAAAAAAGGAGAAAATCCAATTGAGGATGATATTTTTTTTCTCGTGTTTTTCTCTCCCCTTTGTTGTCCCGTATTCATTCTAACAAATGGCATGTATCAATGCATCAGATAAGAAAAACTTGTTCTACGCACAAACAAGCCTTCTCCATAAATACAGATAAAGTGGAAAATACACATCTATATATTTAACCGATATATGATGAGAGATATTTATATATCCTTTTTCGTGATGTTGTTGGCTTCTCAACTTCTCCGTCTTCATCATCATCCGCTTTTTAGTTTGCTTCAGTGGTGTGGACTGGACTGGACTCCCCCTTTTTGCATTCTTCTTCTTCTAAGGCTTCCAGGCTCAGAGAGAGCAAACTGAACGCTGCGAGCAGCAGAGAAGAAATCCCGGAAGACGAGCTAATGCAATGTCCTTATTTTTCTCTTCTTTTTGTGCTCCACTGGATTATGTATTTGACTAACTCGCTCTCTCCTCTTCTTTCTCTCTTCTATATTGCCAGTTTACTGGGCATATACTGTGATGATGATGACGATGATGATGCTCTGCTTGATCAAACTAGCTTCGTTTTCTTCCTCTTCTTCTTCGTCGTCGTCGTATTTTCAGAGCTTATTAACTACCGAATACTTTGTAAAAGTATATATAGGTAGTTAATGATTCGATCTCCCTGTCTGTGTGTGTGTGTGTGTGTGTGTTAGTCTGTGTACACGATAACTCAAAAAATACTCAACCGATTTGGATGAAACTTGGCATACCTATTCTATGGCAAAAAAGTAAGGTCAAGTTCGTTAATCAGCCAAATCGGTCAACGTTTACCGTTAGAAACCGTTACAACTTCAAAATTTTCAAATGACAGCATATGCACATGACACATGATTTAGGTTCCATTTCTGACAAGGAACACTAATCTGGTGTCAGATTTTCAAAATTCGAAATCGTTACCGTTTGAACGGCCGTTATATTCGGACGGTCCGTGTCAGGTCAATTGTGTTCAGAAGGGTGATATCGGGCTGAAACTTGGTATACAGGGGTTTTCGATGACGGAGAATTCAATGAAGATCATCTCATGATACAGTGACTTATGACTTCGTCATTAACAATATTTGAAAAATAGTTCTTCGTTTGATGCAACGTGTATTCGGTAGTTGTCTCTAAAGGTTTTACACCTTTCTCGTTTACTTAGTTTTTGTAGCTTTTGCTAACTTGGGCTCCTGTTCCACACCAGTGTACTGTCCGTCGTCGTCCTTGTCTTCGTGAACGACGAACCAACTCCCCAGTGAGACGAGTAAAATGGCAGACTCCAGTATATCCAGTAGTCCAGCGAGACTTTCTCTCTTTTCTTTTTTTTTCTCTCCTTTTTTTGAAATCCATTATTGAGTTGACTTAACTGTGCATTATGTAGCTAACAACTGAGTGAGTGTGGTAGAGCAGGCAGCAGCAACAACACAGCAAATAAACAAGAAAGACTGATTCAACTTTTATTCATGTAGCAATAATAATGCTCTCTAGCGTTGTTGTTACTACTTGTTCTATTGCTGCGATGATGATTATGTTCTTACTCTAGATATATATTGTATGTTTTTTACTACTCGATATGGGAATGGAATGTTGAATGTGAAGAATTGAGAAAATCAGAGATGTGCAGTGATGCGTCAGTCGATTAAAGCGGTATATTTCCTTGTGATCATCATGAAACTGGATGGAAAGGAGAGAAAGAGCCTTTACTTCAGCTACTATACTTTCCTTTCCAATTTATTTGTTGTCAGAAGAAGAAAAAAAAAAGTTCATTAAATGGTTCATTCCATTATTGGAAATGGAGAAAGAAGAGAGTCGGATGATGATCATGATGATGATTAGGATGAGAATAAGTAATACTGCCAGGAAACAACAACACACGTTATAATAGATCCACATAAGCGAGTATACATTGTAATAATGGAAGAACTGTACCCGGCTCTTGGGTCATTTTCATGCGTTGAGGAATAAAAGTGCCTATGAATACCGGCGGCGGAGGAGAGAAGGAATGCTATTAAAAATCTAAAATAAATAGAAGGGGAAAGGTCTAATATTATATGGCATACATGATCTTTTCCCCACACACACAACTTTTCTTGTTCCGCTGCTGTATATATACTACTTTTGACTTTTTGAAGAAGCCTTTTTGTTCAGTGATGCAAAAAATGTAAACATCATTTACTTGTTTGGGTCGTTCGTTCTGTGTGTACACGGAGCGAAATAACTATTTTTGGCAATACTAATGCTCTTTATTCCGTAATGACCCCATGAGTGAGAGAGAGAGATCAGAGAGAGACTTCCTCTTTTCTTTTACTTTCACTGCTCGCGTTACTGCTATTGCTGCTGCTATTCCTCACTCACATATTCTCTCTCGTTGATCTGATTTGATGTATCAACGAAGAGAAACCGGGATTCCCAGAGGAGAGAGCTGGAGGAAGGAAGGAGTAAGAAAAAGTGGCGTATAGAAACCGGCTGTGAAGTGAAAAGTAAATTTTCAATATGTGCTTTTAAATTGGCTGTTGGAAGAGAAAGAGGAATCCAAAAAAGATTTTTTACTGCTTCTCCGTCAGTAAAATTCGATTTATGCCCGATTTCATTCATTTGTTAAATTAACGATACTTTAATGTTGTTTTGTAAGAGAAGAGATGTAAATTGAAAAAGAGGAAGGGTGAATAGGAGGAAATTATTTTAGTTTAGATTTTGTTTAAAGATTAGCTGTTTGTGAAAAGAAAAGTACACCAGTGGAGTATATGTTATAGCGTACCATGCATTTTGTAATACAATCATCAACATTATTATTAAGTTTGCTTGAGCAAAATAAAGTCCAATTTTTTTTGCCTTTTTCTTCTTTCCGCTTCATTTTCATTCTGCACTAGTATTCCATATGAAACGGTACAGTAGCACACAGACGCATTATAATATTGTAATGAGCTGTTTTCCTTTTTTCTTGGTTGTGTTGATAGTGGAATGATATGCGTCTTCTCTTGGAATTTATACCAGAGAGGAACATCGATCCAGCAAAAATATTGACAGGGTTCCTCTCTTTTTAAAAAAAACTGTTTTTTTTTGTTTGCTTTGAAGTATACTTTACGCTGGTTTGCCGGCTGAGTGAAGTAAAAAGGGAGAAAGCATTCCCGTTGCTGTTTGTTGTTTTGCGATTCTTTTTGAGAAGTTTTTTTTTTCTCTCTCTATATTCTCGAGAGAATTTTGTATATTATTTTTAGATTTGATTTGCTTGATAGGATATTAAACAGAGTTATGGTCGGAATGTGAATTCAAGAGAGAAAAGAGCGAATGTATTTCTAATGTAAAGCGAGCAGCCATTCATTAACGCGCGCCGGCCGACTTACTCCTGACGTAACTATAAATTCTTGTTTATTCTCTGATTGCAGGGTCGTAGTGGGAAGGGATCTATTTTCGTGTGGGCTTCTGGAAACGGCGGCCGAGACCACGATAATTGCAACTGTGACGGGTACACCAACTCCATTTGGACGCTGTCAATTAGCAGCGCGACGGAGAATGGATTGGTTCCTTGGTACTCGGAAGCGTGTTCATCAACCTTGGCCACTACGTACAGCTCCGGAGGAACTGGAGAGAAACAGGTAAGAAAAGGAGAGAGCGGAAGCATAATTGCAAATAATAATGAAAAAGGAACACACACAAGAACAATATAAAAAAATATGATATGAAGAAGTGCCTACTAATTTCCCGGTGGATCATGATGATGTCGAAAAATCAAAAAGGAGTAATTTATGCTTCTCATTATTATTGTTGTTTACATTTACATCATTCTTTAACTACACTACACACAACAATGCCCAGGCAGCAATACGTCAAAGGAGAAAACTTGGGAAAAAAATATTACTTTTGCCACTTTCGATCTAAAAAGAGAAAGTATACTTATGTAACAGCGAGTAGCAATTAATGGAAAAGGAATGTTCTCTTTCCCACTCTCTCTCTCTCTCTGCCAGCCAGGAATAACGAATACCTCTTGTTCGATACATCATGCATTCCGTTTCAGTGGATTTTTAATGTAATGTCGGTTATTGGTGTTAGGGTGTGGTTTTCGAAATGACCACCGAAAAAGCCACATATATACGCACAACATCCAGTTATTTCCTTCTTTGTCGAGAGGGAGAGAGTAATTAAACAGGTTGGTTTTTTGCATGTCTCCTATTCCCTGTCTCATTTGCAACGGGAGAAAGTGGAGAGAGGAGGAAAGCCGTTATTAGTATTTTACGTGCAAATGATTTTCAAATGACGACGTTGTGAACAATGTAGTAGTATGTTGTAGACGAGCAGAATTAATGTAGAATAAGCAGGAAGAAAATGTGTGTACTTTAAACGAAAAAAGAATATATATAAATGATTGACTGAATTGGATTTTTTGGAAGGGACAGGAAACTAGAAAGCATGTGAAGGGAAAAATCAGTGCAGTGTCGTGTCAGGCTTTGTGTCAGGATTTAGAAAATAGCCAAGCGGACAAACATTAACATGCCAATGCCAGCAAGTGAAAGTCAGTTTGAACCTAGTAGCATTTTCCTTGTTTGTTATGTACGAGGATATACGCTGGGAGAGGCGATTTCGTTAGTAAAATGTGTCTAAAAAGCATGTAAAATGCGCGTGCATTTTGGAGAAAGTGGAAGGGCAGCAGCTGCCGCTGCTGCTGCTGTGGTGTTTTTATTGTAATTTCCTGAACTGACTCGCACTCGTAACTCTGCTTTCAAAATTGACATGTCTCGTTGTTAATTCGCGAGCGGTATGAAAAGCATAAGAATTTGGGGCTGTACACTTGCTACAAGTTATCAATACAACTCCACAGAATTAAAGAGAAAGTCATTATTTTCACTGCTTCAAAAAGTGAAGCGTAGGAAGTGAAGAATCCCAAAATATTCGACCGTATTTGGGAGCCGTTTCAAATTTGATTTATGGCCATATACTCGAGTAGGAGTAGGGCAGAAACGGGAGAATGGAGGAAAAATAAAAATAATAAAATGTAACGTAACATAGTACACCACCACCGCCATGCCGCCACCACTCCATTTGATTTTCTCCGACTTCCTTTTTTTCTATCGCTCCTATACTCCTTCATGGTCAAGTGCTGTTATTCACTCACAATTGGCATCAACAATGTAGCCCTCTCTCTCTTTGTATGTATATTTAAGTGCACGCATTATTACAATGGTACGACACACAACAAAGATGAATCGGTAAAGTAGAGGAGAGCGGAGAAGAAAAAAAATTGGTTGAGTGGAGAGGGCTGACCTCCTTTTTCCTGTGCTGTGCTGCTGCTGCTGGTTCTCCAAGTGGTCCACTTATTATTACTATTATTATTTGCTTTGGCAATCTTTTCTCTTTGTTGTTGTTGTTCAGCTATTTTCCATGTATTTCCATTGTGAATCCTTTTTATGGCCGGGAAGAGAGTAGAGAGAGAGGGAGAGAAGAAGAAGGCGGAAGAGAAAGAGGAAATGAAATGTTTTTCCTATTTAACGATACATCATACAATCGCTGTGCTGCGAATAAATAAATGAAGCAGTAGTAAACTTGAGAACTGTGTGTGTGTGTGTGTGTGCACCACGTGTAACTTTGGTTGTTGGAGAAAGTACTAAACAAAGCAGCATAACATGAACCATTTTTGGGAGATTATATTGCAGTTATGTGATTTATGACGATCACTATGATAATTCCCCGGGATTAAATTGTGGTCTAAAAATTACATGGGTATTCATATTATTATTATTATTACGGAGCATAACAAGGCGCAGTGGTGGTGGTGGTGGTGTGTGTATTCCTGCCTCTGGTTTTGTCTCACTGACTGGTTGGCATGAAGTAAAGAGATGGATATTTTTGGATGGAAAATTAGAGAGAGAGATGGAGAGAAAGCGAAAGGAAAAAATACAGCGAAACGAGGAGAAATTTTACCCTTGAGAGCAGTTAGGTTAGTTATACGCGTGTACTTGTGTGCTTTTTGTACGCTCGTGTTTAGACGTGTGTACTTAAAAAGTATTACTTTGCTAACATCGCGGCTGTAATCTGGTTAAGTAATAGAAAGGGAAAAAAATGTGGGCGGGAGTGAAATTGGAATGATGTGTGAGGGGACTTGTGTGTCAGGCGAAGGGAAAGGTGGATCTGGTTCGTTTGAAAGGAGAGAGGTCGGTTTTGTGAGGAGAAAAAAAAAACTGGAATTTGGAGTACGCTGATATGATCTTCTTTTGTTTTGATGAAGACAAAATAAGCAAGAAAAAAATAGAGGGAATGAGGAAAAAAAAAATATGTTACGTTTTTTTGGCAAGCGGACAAAGTGGGCAAGCCAAAAAAAAAGAAGGGAAGCAAAAAGAAAAATGGTGGAGTTTTGTTGAAATGATGGGCTTGTGATGTGTATATTGTTGCTATTATTTTTGTATTTTTGTGTCCACTTGGACATGGAGAGGATTTAAAAAGGCTGATATATGTAATAGCAGCGAAATAAAAAATATGTAGGAGGAGGTTGATGATCATGTTGAAAAGCAAAGTGGAAGGCGTGTGTTTGGGATGTTTTTTTTGGAAATTTTTAGTACAAGAGGGGCATTTATGTTGTTTATATATATTGTTTGCAGATTGTGACGATAGATCTGCACCACTCGTGTACGTCCAGTCACACAGGGACCTCAGCTTCCGCCCCGTTGGCAGCTGGAATCTGTGCGTTGGCCTTGCAGGCGAATACCAACCTTACTTGGAGAGATATGCAGCATATCGTGGTGAGGACGGCCAGACCTCAGCATCTTATTGCCAATGACTGGGCGACGAATGGGGTGGGGCGAAATGGTACGAGAACAAAAGAATATATCATAACTTTGAAATTTACACAAAAAAAAGAGAAAGTTACTTGGGAATGAGTCATTTTTATCATATTTTTTTTTTTGCGAAATAGTGAGTCACTCATTTGGGTATGGATTGATGGATGCGGGTGCAATGGTGAAACTTGCCAAGAAATGGAAGACGGTGCCTGCTCAGCACAAGTGTGAAATTAAGGCACCATATACTGATAAGTAAGAGAAGTGCATAGAAATGATCTTTGGAGAAAGTATATGAATGGCGTATCGAATTTGATTTCATGTGCATTGTTTCTTTTTGTGTTCAATCGTTTAGGAACATTCCATCCAAGAGCAAAGTCACGCTTGATCTCAAAGTGACCAACTGCCCCAATGTCAACTACCTTGAACACGTCCAGGTACAGGATAACAACCGGCTATATAATATATTTCTAATTCAATCCAGCACGCGCGCTGTCTCAAACTGTCAATTTTCTAGTCATATAAAAATATGTAATTTCATTTCTCAAAATCCCATTTTCCCCCAACAGGCAAAAGTGACGCTGACATCTGGAAGACGTGGTGATCTCCAAATATTCCTGATTTCTCCCTCTGGAACAAAGTCCCAACTTTTGGCGCATCGTCGCCACGACTTGAACAGAGCAGGGTTTACAGACTGGCCATTTATGACTGTGCACAGTTGGGGCGAGAGTCCAATGGGCAAGTGGACACTGGAAATTCACAATGAGGGTCGTTATGCGGGTAAGATGATGAAACTGATAATGAAATACATGCTCATTTTAATGGTGATGTTGTGCTTCCGTCACTCATTTTATTACTCACGTTAATGGGCAATTCTAGAAAAAAATAATGGATATTGTCATACGACGTAAGACATGACAGTGTATGTATCGTCATAAAAATCGCAAAGGAATGTTACGATTTCTTATCATTAACTCAACATTCAGACATTTTACGTTCCTTGTCCATCCAATTTTTTTAGCACATTTTGCCATAAAGTTGCATTAAATATCAAATATCCTGTCGTTACGATACAATGATGATGATAATACGATGCCACACTGCTACCGATATATCCTCTTAACATTCTATGCGCGGACGGGTTTTCTTTCCAGTGGTCAATATTTAAAAAATGATCCATTTTTCTCTCTCTTTTGCTTATCTATTTTCTCCTGCTGCTGTGGCATATGGGTTCTCTCTCTGGGTTATCGCATTGGTGAACGGTGTCTATTTTATTACTTCTTCTTCTTCTGCTGGTGACGGTAAATTCTGGCCAAAAAAATCAATTTTTTCTCTTCATCATGTCGCCTGATGGTGTCTATTTCTGCACAACACAATGTAATAGATACGAAGGGTAAGCTATAAACAGAATAAAAAATAAGTACACCATCAAGTTATGTAATTTTCCGAGATGACCATGATGTCCCCTTTTCCCATTAAAAACGCGTTTTATGGGAGTTCCACTCTCTAAAAGACATGGTCACTGCTGGACAGATAAGAAATGTATGAAAAAATGTGTATATGTTGTATTTTTTCTCTTGTTGCTGCTGCTGTTGCGATGATGGTGGTGGTTATTGGGTTGCTTCTTTTGGAAAATATAAAATAAAAAAGGACGGACAGTGTTGAAGAGGTGGTCGCTGGTCTTCTATGGAACGGAAGAGGATATCAGTATCAATGCAAACTACAGCGGTAGCAATAAAGACGGCAAAGGGTCATCCTCCAGTCACAAGTCCGGAAGTGGAAATTCTGAGGGATACTCGAGTTATGTGTTGTATACCCCTCGAAACAGCTCGGCAACATCCTCCATAGTGGACATGATGGAAACGAAGGGAGATGGAGGATCCTCTTCTGGAGGAGGAGGTGGCGGCGGCGGTGGAAGGAACAAATCTGGTCGGCCCAGAGTGAAAGGAAAATTGCTTTCTAAAAAGCAAAAGGGTGCCACTTCAGCCACTCCAACCGGAAAGCCATCTCCACAGCTTCAGCTACACGCAAACAACTCTCCATCCGAGAGTCACGTTATTATCACTTCAGACGATGAGGAATTTCGACAATTCCTCCAGTCAAAGTTCGGTCTCGTTCGAATGAGCACTAGTCTCCTGAATGGAGGAGCGTCTGGGAGCGGTGGTGGTGGTGGGAGCAGTAGCATCGGCACAAGCAGCAATAGTGCTGGCAAGAGAAACTTTGGTAATTGGACCTCCGGTTCGTCCGTTGGAGTAAGTGCGGCCCATTCCCTGGTACCTATCATTCTCCAGTCTGAGCCAAAAGATGAGGCGAAAGCTGCTTCGCATACCTCATCATCCTCTTCAACGTCCACAATGACCAGAGCTTCGTCTTCCTCCTCCTCACAAGAGCTACTCTCTTCACCCAATTTCGGGCCATCCTCTACAACGCCGTCACAAAGGCCACCACCACCGCCACTTGTGGTAAACTTGAATAGTAATAACCGAGCTAGTGCTTCATTACCCTTCCCCGTGCCCAACAATGGGAACTCCACATCGGCGGCATCAGTAGGTGTGTCAGGAGGTACCACCGAGAGGAGCAGTGCCAATACCAATACAATATTATCATCCTCCTCCTCCATCTCGAGTGAAGCTTTCACCAGAAATGCTCACGGCGATGATAAAGCCCCATTTACATCCTCATCTTCTCCGCTGCCACAATCAAGTCTTGCCAATCAATCGCAAACTGAACAAGGTTCCACCTTACTCTTCTCTCTTTCAATTTTGCTGGCTAGAGTTTTTTGTGTCTTTGAATTCTGCTCGCTGTTGTTGTATTGCGAATTCTTCATGTTATTTTTTAGCTGGAATATTTATTATTTTCTTTGCTAATATTTGCAGTAAATTTCTACTTGCTGCCATTATATTTTGATTTGCTTTTTGGAAAGCGAGAAAACGTTATATATTTTTGGGTTGCATTGAAGCAGAAAAAAGTACAAGGCTTTGTTGGTAGATTTTTGTTGGCTGCGTATTATTATGTATAACATTTCGATTTCATCCTTGATTTTTGGTTTTGAAATTTGGTAGATTTTTTTTTGAGTAATACGTGTTGTATGTAGATATGGATTTTTAAAATTCGGGTGAGGATTAAAAAAGAACCGAATTAATTTTTGTCTTGTAATTTGGTTCCAGGTAAATTGCAAACTTGGTCCCTGATCGCGCACGGAATCACCACGAACCCAAACGACCTGGCCGACGGCAGCGGCATTGGAGGAGGAGAAAACACCGGAAGCGGAGGAGGAAGAAACAGCAACA
This sequence comes from Sinella curviseta, assembly GCA_004115045.4. NCBI lineage: Eukaryota > Metazoa > Arthropoda > Collembola > Entomobryomorpha > Entomobryidae > Sinella > Sinella curviseta. The sequence goes on from CM023201.3 coordinate 61,210,522, forward strand.
TCAACACTAAAGAAGACTCTTCCGCATCCGGCGCTGTCGTCGAGCAGTTTGACGGAAGTGACAACACGATCGCCGCAGCGGACTCCTCCTCCCTGCAGAACAGCGGCGCGCCCCTTCCAGCGCATGCGGGTGTGGCCAAACCAGTTTCCATTGTAGGACGACCTTCCGCCCCGGCGTCATCCTCCTCGTCTGGAGCAGATTGTGCCAAGATGTCCACACGGGGACAGTGTCTAGGTTGGTGCCTTTTACTCCTTAGTACACTGTTACTACCTTCGCTTCTATCTTGTTCTCAGTCAGAGTACCCCTCCAACAACATGATCAGTATCATTACTACAGTTCTCATCCATGTACTCCTATTCACTTGCCAAGTCCTCTTTTTCCAGTTACCATCTTTTCTACTCGACACCACCACCAGCATAGTATTTAGCTCGTCCTCTAGAGTCAGTATTTCTAAGTCTCACAATAGACCTAGTAGAAAGTCGTCAACAACAACTCAGGTTGGTGAAAGCGAGGAAAGAGGTGAAAGCAGTGAAAGGAGTACACTGAGCAGCTACTGTATTATCGATAATAATAACAATAGCGAAAATAAATGCCAATTATCTGTACCGGTGTCCACCCAAAATCCACATAGTCAGCAGTATCATCCTTATCACAACTCATCTTCCTGTCGATCCCTTCCTCCTCCACAAGAATCAAATTATTCTAGTAGTAATCATTATCAAAGTAAGTTTGCAATTAGTCAGCATAATTTAGAACGAAGAAGAAGAATAGGTACGAGAAATAACACTAATGATGACGGTGGTATCGATGAGTTTGTTCAGTCCTATTCAGTGTTGCGCACATGAAATGTTTTTTAAAAGCTTTTTCGGTGCAACTTTAAAAATGGAGTAAATAGGATATAATCAGTTTTAATAATTGTAGTGATAAATAATGCAAGCAGATTCCAGATTTGCTTGAAAAAAGCTAAAAAAATGTGGGCCGTGTATAAATATATCGATTCTCTCATTGTTGATATGATGTGTATATTATATAGTCAGCTAGTTATTCTTGTGTAAAAAAAAGGTAGCTCTGTAAAAAAGTACGCCAACAATTTTAAAGAAGGTAGTTCCTCATGTTGATCTTACATATTTAGTTCGTTTATTTGAATTGAAAATTTTAATTGTTTTTAAAAACCATTTTAAAAAATCTTCCTTCTGAGAGGAGAGAGGAAGAAAAAACCTTACGAATGTGGATAAGGCTGAAAACTGAAAAGAATTATGCATCCTGCTGTGAATTTTTAAGTTGTTTCTCAAGTTTTTTAATAATAATAATATGGATATATAGTAGAAGCCTTTTTTATTCTCATTTTAATAGCATTTACAAAAAAATTTTAACTTGATAACGTACTTAGCTCGAATAATGGTTACTCGAAACTGGAGTGCTAAAAATAATAATTTACGTACGTTTTTGTATTGAGAATTTTAATGTATCTATGCAAAAGTGTTGCAATTTCACGAAGAACTGGAGGAAACCGTGATTTTAAAGAATATTTACTCATTTTAAATTGTCATTTTTTAGTAATTATTACGAATACTACACGATACTTCATATACATAAGTGTAAAAAAAAACTATATAGAGAGCATAAGCATGGGTCCATTTTGTCCATTTGTCGCATAACAAAATGTAAAAAACTTGTACATAAACAGGATAAACGATATATATAAAAAAATGTGTACTTAATTTTTAAAAAAAACTTATACAATCTGATCTGGTCATTTGATTACTTATTTTAGAGAGCAGGGGGGAAAAATTGGTAGTTGATTTTTTGTACTAAAAAATACGATTGAATTTATTGAGAATCCTAAACAGAATAATACGAAGGATTTAAAAAAAAGTGCGTATTTATTATTATAATATAATATGAAATTAGTAAAAACATATCGAGAATTCGGACGAGCAGTTAAAAATTTTTTAATATTATTCATTAAGGTTGCATGCATAATAATGGGTAATAGTAATACTTACATATACGAAACAAAAATCGATCGCATTTTACTCTATACTTTTATCATCTTAAAATAATAAAAACCAAATGGAAAGTATGTCTAGTAGGTTTTTATATAACATAAAAAACCAAGTTGATATGAGGATTTGTAGGGGAGAGGTATCATTATATGATGATAAAAAAAAGAATCGACTGTTGTACTTGATTTTTTCTACTTAATTTATTCTTGATAATAATGTACTGTTATTGTGAGGATAATGGAGAGAAGCACTAAAAAAACTGGAACTGTTGTTTTCAAGTAATTACAAAGTTTAAAAAAATAATTATACTGCTGACCTTTTGATTCTGTGAGAATGGTTAGCAGCAGCGGAAGATAACTTTGTATATTTTAAAAAATTGTGATGTTTGTTAGGGTTTACCTACCTACTTGCATAAATATAAATATTAATACTATAATTCAGAGGATGATAGCGAAAGTAATGCAATTTTTCTTGCCAACATGATATGCAGTCTTAGGTACTTAAAATGTTATAATTTACATGCTAGTAAAAAAACGATCCTATTGTGTGTCTCTAATTTTAAGTGATATGATTTATCTTTGCAAAAAAAGTGTGACAAAAAAATGAGCATCGAAACGACTAAAAAAAGCTCTACGTTTCTGGGTAAATACTTGAAGCCAAAAATAATACTATAAGCATTTTAAAATATATATCTGGAGAGTTTTTTTTAGTAAATTGTAACTTTTTAAAACTGAAGTCGTCACAAAACCCACAAAAATAATCACACACCTGTCAAACTCTCTGTACTGATGTTTCTAACATGCATACAATTTTTTTAGTAGATATATAAATGTGTAGGTAGAATTGTTCATAATGTGTTGTTGATACAACTGTAAAAAGATAAAAAATATTCAATACATTATTATTATTATTATTATTCACAAATTTTTATTACCTATCATCTAGGCTAATTTTTAAAAACGAGTACTTTTTAAGGTAGTAGGAGTATATATGACGGTTTTACACACGATAAAATACGCTTTACGCTGCTACGACGAAAAAACAGAAAAGAAACGCATTCAAAGGATTTCGGTGGCGAAAGGAGAAAGTAAATTGAAGGTTTAGTGAGATGATCAGAAAGGATAGGACACGGGGTGAAATGTTTACTACTACATACTATACATAAATACATGGTTAGTTTGTAAAACTTGATAATAAGTTAAAAAAGTTAGCTGTAAGATAAACGATATTAAACTTTATATATAAAAAACTTACTCTTGTTGTACATCACTCTCCATTAAGTACTGTTTAAAAGGTGGAAAAATATACACGATATAAAACGGCATGATGTAAAAAAAGGACTTCATTCATACATTTTACGATTAGGTTCTTCTTGCAAAATATTTCATTTGTTCGAAAATGATGTCGTGTTATTATTATTATTAAAAAACGGATGTCTCTATTGTTTTGTTTTAAAGAGGACATTTGGTGGCAGCGATAAAAAAATTATATCAAAATATTAATTATTATATATTATTATTATTACTACTGATAAAGAATAAAAAAATCATTTTATGATGCAAATATTGGCAAGTTTCATAATGTCGCGAAAAAGATATATAATTCATGATGATTGGGCTTTTTTGTTTAATTACTTGTTTCTTTCTTAGCTTGCTTGACAAATTTATAAGTTTTTATACAAAACATTTTTTTATTTGCTTGTTGCTTTTTTATCGTTTCTTTTAAATGTTCCATGTTTTTTCTTACTTCTTTGTTGTGTCCTTTTTTATACTAAATTTTTATACTTTTTTTATCATGTATGCAGCAATTACGGCATTGAGAAATAAAAAAGACATACTCTCGGACATATAGATTTATCATAAAAGTCACACACATCGTCACAGCTTTCTTTCTACTTTATTATTATCTTTGGGGTTATGTGATACAAACTACTTTTTTCCGTGTTTTAATGGCTTTTGTAGATTTCTAATTAAATTTTGTGTTTAACTTTGTCGAGTCAATAATACGCATATACCTCCATGTTTTTGTCTACATAAACTACATATTAAAAAATATTAATTGTGCTGTCATTTTCTCAAACTTGTTTAAAGCTTTTTTTGTTATTAATTGTCCAAGAGTGCGTCATGCGGAAAACGACGCCACCGTGTTTTTTAGCATTTAATGTTGTTTAGGTGCGTCCATCTCGCCAAAAAAATCGAAATACGTATGCGCATTTTTTGTCCGTGTTACGTTGACATGACCTGCTGCCCTCTCCACTACTCCTTCTACTGCTGCAGAGCTGTTGTGTATTCTACTACACACAAAACACACTTGTTAAGGTGGGGGTGGTGATTCACATTGATGGTGGTGGTCATTGCTACACACAGTACACATCGGGGTGAGTGCTTTTTAAACGGTTTATCATTAAAATTTCTATACCTTTTTTTAAAATTTAGAAACCAATGTTTTGTCTTGCATGCCTAATAAATAATTCGGAGTATCATATCAATTTATATATGTATCTTGACACTTTTTATTACGCTTCTGTGTTCATGTTTGTTTTTGTGATACATTTGTTCGTAGTATCTTCATTTATGTGTCTGTGTCAATTTTAAAATAATCGTAGTAATTAATATTTATAAAGAGTTAATATGTAGATATTTTGCAGCAGTATAAAAATATGAGCTTATATGTGTCAACGTTTGTTTGCACGCATATGCATGCATGGAGTAGCGAAAGTGCAATTTTTTATACAAAATTATATTATAAAAAGGCTTATCATTCAAAAGTATCATTAATAGAAGTTTGAGCATGTAAGGTTAAAAAAATTATGAGTTTTATCTTTACTATTAACTATTCTAAGTTTTACTAGAATATGAAATTTCCTTTGTAATGATAATTCGCATGAAGTACTTGAGAGTGAGAGACGTTACTTTGAAAGGGACTAATTCAAATTGAGTTTATTCTGAAACTAACTTGGGTGAAATCTCTTGATTTGTATCTATCTTTTGCCCGTCCTTTTAAGTGAATAACAACACACACATTTATGACAATTACATATTATAAAATTAATCTGACAACTTGTCTAATTTTGCAGAATGCGTGCCTGGACTAGCCCTACTTCACGGCGGCTGTGTCTCGCGCTGCCCCGAGACTTTCTACGTGGAAAGCCGAGGTCAACCCAGTCTCCAGCCCGACTCTGATCTCGACTCTTCCAGCATCCTTCACTACGTCTGTCTCCCTTGTCACTACTCCTGTCAAACCTGCTCAGGTCCCAGCGATGACGAGTGCGTTAGCTGTCACAATGACGCAAAACTGCACCGCATCACCACAGAATCCACAAATGATCCTCGCACAACCACAGACAAGGCGCACTGCTACCCAGTCGTGTTAATGGACTCTTTGGATCGGAGCGATCTGTCACACCGAATTCTGCTGGCGGTTATAGCCCTCAGCATCGTATTCATCATTTTCATCTTGTCATTCCTCTGCTGTGATTGTTGTCGAAATCGGATTGGGGCAAAGGGAGACTATGAGCACGACTCTGGCTTCAAGAAAGGTCGTTGGCGACCCAGTGCTCTGGGTCAACAGCCGTACAAACGGATCTCACATGAGGAACTTGACGATGACGACGAGGAGGAGGAGTACTATTCCGCGAGTTCCTCCAAGGGTGGAGGTGGGAGTAAAGGAAGGAGGGGAATGCACAGCAATCAGACTCATTTGGAATTGATTAGCGAGGATGAGGAAGGGGAGGATTATGGGGAAGATTTTGAGCATTTGAGCGCAACTGAGCCACTTGCGAGTGGAAGTAGAAGTATACCTAAGCAGCATTCCGTAATTCGTAATCCTTCTGCGAGTAACGTGATCCCTCCAAAAGTGCCATTAGTTTTGCAGTCGCATTCGTCGGGGAGAACAACTGGTAGTAGTAATAGCGGAAGTAGTAGTGATAATCAAAGTGGTAGCAATAAAGACAATGGCAGTCCTCAACAGGGCCCTTTAGTTTAACGGCTGTTTTGTTTAAAGGATTATAAATAATAAAAATTATAATTTTATTATATAAATATATTATATGTATTCCGTTTATTGTATAGTGAGGGGTATTGCTACTACACGCAACACTATATAGTAAGTAGTAGCAAAGAAACTGAAATGTGAGATTTTCTTTGAAGATGCATCAAATTAAAAAGACTGCATTGTGGCCTTATAAATATTATTTTGTATTATATACTATATAAGTCAAAGTATTTCCCTTTCTCTGATGATCTGTAATCTTTAATTAAGATGATTTTACCGTTTCCATCCATTTGCAATGTACAATTTTCATTTTGTGTTAAGTCACAGAAAAACTTCATTTGTGAAAACGCAAGGCTTAGTACTTTTAAAAGTGATAATAGCATGTAAACTCGGCGTAAGTATTGTAGCATAAAAATGCATTTCCTAATTTTAATCCGGCAGTTTTTATCGATACATAGGTAATAATTTATGCGATAAAACTTGAATTTAATGTGCCCTAGATTTTTTAGTTAATTCTCATTTACATTGTAGTTTAAATTGATTTGGCATAATATGATAGCTTAGATGTGTAGTTATTTTTTGGCTACAGCAAGATTTCTTTCAGATGGGAATTTTGTGATGCTGTAATGTTGAAAACTTTGTGATTTTTCTTGTTGTGCTATTCAAGTTGCTAATTTATTTAGCGATTGCAAATTATATGTGACCGAAAATCATGTTCAAGAAAGCTCATTATTGATTCAATTAAATCCATAATAGTAATAGTTGTTGTTGTTATATTCCTATGTACATAGTTTAAGTCAATCTATACATTCCAACAGATACACATATTATATGATTTTAAAAAATGTTCATTTACGCGTAGTGTAATAAAAGTTGAAAAGAATAAATAAACAATGCTAGACTGAAAAATGAAGTGAATTTTGTAAACTGTAAAATATTTATTTGTTGGTCATTTATGGTTTGTTACGTACATTTGGATTTGATGGCTAATTTGCAGTTATCACTCACCGAGTTTACAAAAGGAAAAAGTTCAACCGTCATTTTTTATATTAAATAATAATAGATATATTCATAAATACATTAATCACCACACCACCTTCACTGCATTAAAAATTAATCAAAATTCAAAAAGTATCTAATCAGGAAAACGACGAATGATGCTATCCTGCTCCTCCAGGTCCTTGATGACTTTTTTGCGCATGTAGAAAATGGGACAATCACGACTGCAAACACAACACATTGAGAAATTAATTTACCCAACCGTTTATTTAAATAAAAATAGTAAAATACGTGAGCACTTAATAAATAATTATAATACCTTGTGCAAAGGATGTCTTCGTGAAGGGACCCCTGGCATCTCTGGCATTGGGACCACAATCGATTGAACCTAGTTTCCAGTTCTGATAAGTTGGAAATTTCCTTCATGAAGATCTCCGTCTCCTTTGGAATACAGTAATCACATAAAGCAGCAGTTTCATCCTTCAACACAGACCGACATCCGATACAAGTTGCCTTCTTCTTCGTGAACATGGCCAAGGCACCTACTTTTGAGGTTACGAGGACCTTATGACGAGTGTGATCTCCACCTATTAATATAAAATAACAATAAATTATCTTAATTCAAAATCTGCAGTTGCATTTTCATATTTATGAAAGACGGCATTTTTAAAAGAAACTTACGGAGCAAGTCCGATTCAGTCTTTTCCCCTAAAATTGGCTCAAAGATACGCGTCAATGGCTTGCTCAACTGATTTTCCAGGTAATACTCTGCGTCAATTGGAATGTTATTTTCCAGTACATAAATGGGATCCTCTGCCTTCTGATAAGCGGGAGTATTCTTTGCGGCTGCAATGATTACGTAAGGCACGCGATCTCCCAATTTGGGGGCTGTTCCGGCATCTCGCTTTTTCATTTTATTTGCCAACTCCACATGAGCCTGCTTGGCCGCATACTCCTTCTCGGTCTTCGTCAACTCCTTCGTAATCACCAACTGAGAAATGTCCATTTTATTCCTGAGTAAATCGGAAATGACACTTTTGGCATAGTCGACAGCGCCGAGGGGATCTCTCTGTACCAGAATGCGTTCCAGGCAAGTATTTAAAACGTTAGCCACCAAAGGACAGTTGTCCCTTCTCACCGTTTCCAACCCCTTGCAGTCCATCTTGTCGTGAATTTCCGGTTTCGTAAAGTACAGACCAGCATATCGTTTCTTGTTGATAAGCAGGTAAGGAAAGTAGACTTTTTCAAACTCCAACTTGATTGGACTGATAAACTTTTCAGACACAAACTCCGCAGCCTCCTTCCCCAAAACCATAGCTTCGGCCACTGTGTTAACACCGAACCGGACCATGACGGAATCAGTGTCTCCGTAGATAACCTTGGCGTCATGTGGATAACCTTTCTCGACGCAGAACTGCTTCTCCACTTCGTTCTTGGTTTGCTCAATCATCATACGTCCGAAAGAAGTCACACTTTGACTGATTTCTAAACAAGGCAGCTTACCCACTTGAGCTCCCGTGAATCCGTAGACCGAGTTTGCACTAATTTTCAGCGCCAACTGTCGACCATCCAGAACCTTCCGCTTGAATGGATCCTTCTCATTCTTCAAGTCCGTCTTGGCCCGTTTTCTGGCCGCCAATAAATCTTCCAAAATCACAGGCAAGATTCCTTTCCTAACTGTGCTCTTGACAAAGTAATTGTTTGACGGGGTGCGAATGAACTTGTCCGGGTCCATTGAATTGGTTTGATTTGGTCGAAGAAGAGTGGTGTAGCAGAGATTATGCGCCATCATGATACTTGGGTACAGGGACGTAAAATCCAAGGTTGCAATCGGCACGTCGTAGTAGCCACGAACAGGTTCGATAACAGTAGCACCTTCGTACTGCTCATCTGTACCACTCCCTTGATAAGTTGGCATAATGTAATCGTGCTCCTTCGCCTTTCTCAGAAGCTGCGAAACGACTTTGATTTGCTGACCACGGGTCAAAAGATAATGAAGAGGCACACCAGTGACCCTAGCCATTTCCATGTAGTTAATGACGCACATGAGCTTGTCCAGTAGACGAAGGGGGAGAAGTGCGTCCTTGAGACAGTACACGGCCAAACGACGCCGTGTCTGCTCGTTACCATTTTGAAGGTCCGTAATAATTGAGTGATGCACGTCTTCTTTCTGTTCACCCAAAAAGTGGAAACTCACAGAGTTGAGGGTGTACGAACGCAGTTTGTAGTCACGGACGAGAACAAGGAGGAGATCGAAAATTACACGGCCCTCAATATTTATCGCTTTATTTTCACGACGGCCCATCTGCTTACTCTGTAGAACAACATCGCGTACGGCAGACTTGATGTTCCGAATACGACCCAAGAAGTGAAAGTTGAGGGCTTTCAGGTGAGTGGCGCGATGGAGAAGGTACCACAAGTCAAAGTTGTTAATGTTGTAGCCAGTGATTAGATCAGGATCAACTTTGCGAACAAAATCGCCCCACGCTTGGAGCATCTCTGTTTCATCGTTGTAGCTCAGTACTTGGGCTTCCATGATGGGAGCACAGGTTTTCAACGTGAAAATGGTCTTGATAAAAGGCTCAGTTTCTCCTTGCCGGACAACCATGTTTGCGATCTGGATTACGGGATCCTTGTCCGGTTCAGGGAACACTCCTTTCCTACCGGCACACTCAATGTCGAAGGAGAGGATTCGGAAGGGAGCTACTTTTGACCACTCTCCGTCTGGAGCATGAGAGATCATTTTGTCGTACGCGATATCAGCTTCTACTTGACATCTGGACACAACAGAAACTCCACGTGTGATATCTATAAACAAAAACAAACGAAGAAGACAAATTTTATAACATCTTTATATAAAGTTTATTTTGTGAAAACACTTGATTTTTCTAATTAAGTATTTACATACCATTTTTATTTGATGTCAAGTCAGTATTTCGAATGGTATATTGTCCAGCAGGAAGTTCAATCCAGTTGCATCCTACAACATCCCTATCAACCATGAAACGAGATTCAAAATCCAAATTGGATTCAAATGCCTGGTACGCACAGCTGCCCAAGTTTGGAACTGCCACTTCAGATTTTTCTAACAGCCTCTTTGCTGGAGCGATCAGTCTAGTAAAAAGTAGTAAAGGTGGAAAGAAAAAACATAAATTCATTTATCCTTTTACCAACTATTCAATTATAAAAAATTACTAACAAATATGCACTTACTTTGGGAGAGCCAGTGTAATTTTGGCAAATGAAACCTTCTGATCCCCATGATATCCGTAAATGTTCATTTTTTGCACAATCTCAATCATCAAAACTGGTTCGGCAATCTCAAGTTTGTTAGATCGCATGTCCCTCAGAATGGCTTGATTCAGCGCAGTTTTCAGAGGGCCGCAAAAGGAAGCGTTGAACTGCGCCGGGAGTGCCACGTAGAAATACGGGGAAAATCCATGGACATGACAGCAAATCGAACGCCCATCCTCAGTCACACCGAACAACCTGGAAATAAGCATTAAATTTAACTGACGATTCTAATAAACACTGATACATACATATAGATTCTTTCCATCGACTCTTTAAATTTGATTTTTACCTGATGACGGGTACAGGACCAATTCTAGCGCCGGGCATCCCCGTTATCGGAGTAGAATGAATGTAATGATCCACATCAATCTGCTGAAAAGTTATCTTGTCCTTCTTGGGCGAGAAGTCCTCCTTCTTAATCACCGGCCTTTCCCACTTTGCATAAGTAATCGACTTTGCCGTTTGATCCTCCTCGCCAATCAGCCCGGCCATGTCATCGTCCATCATTTCACTATCCTCCATAAACGCCATCTCCATCTCTTCCGCCATGTCCATCATCTCATCATCCTCTTGACTGTTGAAATTTGATTTTGGCTTCTTTGCATTGTCACCGCCACCACCAAAGGAGTTTCCACCTCCTCTTCCAGCACCTCCACCGCCGCCGGATTGTTTCCATGATCCTCTGCCAGCACCACTTCCACCAGCTACTCCAGCTCCACCTCTTTTCCTATTGTTCCACTGCGACATTGCGATATTATTTCGCAAACGGCACTACTGCTCGGGTAGCAAATTGTGACAATTTACTTAATTAATCACAACCAAATTTAGTCACTCAAATTTCCACGAAATCTAACACCAAACTATTATGAATGAACACAGTTGACTTGACAGGCAGTAGTGTACACATCACAAAGGCAAAGATTCCATAATTGTGTAGTAGTCAACAAGTTGTCTAATTACTGTTAACACTCCAATTAAATAATTACTAAACTTAGTAATAATAACTGCGAAGAAGGTTTTCAAATTTATAAGCACTGCTTTGCCTGCCTGCACAAACTTGAATGCAGAGGTGCATAATGTGTTGTGTTTGCGTTCAGGAGACGACAAGAAAACAAAAAAACAGAACGAAGGCTAATGCGCCAGAGCCGTTCTCCCGCAACTTCAACTCGACTACCTCCTTTGTTTGCACTACATTCTCAACCTACCCCAATGCCCTTCCACTCGAGTCTGTACCCCTTCCAATGACGCGTATGAACTTATCATTCCAGTCCAGTCGAGACGAATGCACTTATCTTGACCAATTGGCTTGTACATACCCTTATCATATTATCGACAAGTCCAAGTCGGCAAATTGTCAAGGATTCTTTTGTGCTGTGAATTATGATGAAACTATGAATTTTTCGTCGTTATCCTCTCTCTCTGGAAAAACAATGACCATATTATGACTTGACTGACCCAGTGAGCTATAAACATTGGACTGACCTGGTGGCGAGTTAATTCCATAGAGTAACTAATTAATTAACTAATTAATTCTCTGGTTAATTCATTGGATGCAGGTGTTTTACGAATAACTTGTTGGAACAAAGTGAATTTTGAGAAAATGGCTGAACCTCCTCCAGCAACCAAAAAACCAGCAGGTGCACCTTCTTCCGCTGGAAAGGATCCTCCTGAACGTCCTCCAGGGGAGAAGCAGCAATCTGTTGCTGGAAAAGATGCTCCGGAAGATGCCAAATCCAAACCTGCTGGAAAAGATGATGCGGATGCTAAAAACAAACCTGCTGGAAAGGATGACAAAGATAAGGACAAAGATAAAGACAAGGATAAAGATAAGGATAAAGACAAAGATAAAGACAAAGATAAAGATAAGGAGAAAGATAAAGATAAGGAGAAAGATAAAGGCAAAGATAAGGGTAAAGACAAAGGTAAAGATAAAGATAAGGACAAAGACAAAGAAAAGGCAAAACCAAAGCCAGTGGCTCGCCAAACCCAGCATTCCAAAGAGCTTATCAATGCATTCAAGCCAATTAAATACTTTCTCACCATCATTGGCCAAATGCCTTTTGTCATCAAGCCCAAAAAGGACGGAACCTACTCCTTCAAGTTTTACAAGTTTAGTGGTCAATTCTTCATCTACTTTTCCGCGTTCTTTTTGTCCACTGGTTTGTATTTGTTGGTCACACTGGGAATTCTCAGCTTTATCCTGGACTCCGTCTTCGCTTACATCAGGCCTGAACACACTGTCATGTAAGTAGTAAATCTAACAATAATTTATAGATATTACACTTTATGTTCCATAAAAAATCTTGAAAAATTCTCATGATAGTTGCAATTTGTTTTAAAGTGTGAAGGATACGAGTACAGGACTGAGCGAAACGTGGAAATGGGAGCGGTACATTGTCCGGCACGAGATGGTGGCCATGATAGTCGTTTGGTCGTGGCTAACGGTCGCTTGCGCCGGAAGTTTGTACATTGTGACCAACTCCAAGTACTACGTTCATTACATGAATTACTTTAATCGAGTAGTTCAAATTATGGACATGGACATGACGCCAGGAGTGAGCGCATACCTTTTCGTCAACAACATTCTTTCCCTGGTGGTCGCCGGATTGCTGACAATCGGCTTTATATTTGGGTTCCTTGCCGACTTCACCGCGGTGACAAATACGTCATCCGTCATCTCCAACTTTATCTTTCGCCTGTTCGAAGTGGAAATAGAGAAGGATGTTGACAGCAAGACGTGGTACCAGATTCTCGGCTTTTGCATCATGGCTTATGCGCTCTTTGCCTCTCGGGCCAATGTCATTCAGTTCCTGTTCTTCAGTCAACTTCTCAAAAATGGGAGCAAGATTTGGAATGAGAGACTGCGCAAGGTTTTGACTCACGGTAAAAACTTTTTAAAATCAATAGAAATGGAACCTAAGCTATGGTAGTAGTGTAATATTTAATTGTGGAGCTTATTTAATTAAGAGAGCGCTATTGACGAGGATGACCAGTTTAGCCGGAGGTTGGAACCTCGTCTTATTTACAAGGACCACTTGATGATCGTGCAGCTGTATCAAATGACGGAAAATGTGTTTGGAACCATTCTCTTTTCGTACTACAGTTTAACGGTACATTTCTTATCGCTAGTGCATATATAATGCTTCGTTTTACCGTTGGATTATCCTAGCTAAAATTAACTATCTCTTCTTTCTATATCTGCCTATTAGATCATTTCGGTTGTAATGGAGCTGTATCAATTAGCCGCACTCCAAGGCTTCGGGACAGACAGCACTGTCAAGAATTCGGGAGAAGTCCTTTCGGAACTGGAACAGGAGAAACAAAAGCTTATTGAGGACCGGAAGGGGATCAGCGGTGATGTGGATGAGTCGCATGAGCATGAAGTCCTTGCTACCGCTGGCGTCTCGCTTCTTCTTTTGACACAAAATGTCTTCTTTTGCTACAGAACCACTGTGGACGCTGCCAAAGCTTACGAATACGTACGAAATTTTAAAGGAATAAAAATTGAAATGGAAATCAGAATCCGGCTATTGTATAATTATAAACAATTTTATATTTTTTGGTAGGCAATGAAAGGTTTTGACATTTTGAGACGCCATGGACTGATGTACTGCAGAAACAAAACGGATCGAAACTTTGTTCTCAGTTTGTACTTCAGCTTTGCCAAAAACAATCCACTTCAGCTAACTGCTGGTGGTTACTTTGCTGTGAACAAGATTCTCCTTGTAACGGTAGGTTATTTAACCTAATTAGATTAGAATGATGAATTATAATCATTAATCATGATAGCATAATATGAAGAAACTGACTTATTTAATTTGTCACTATACTTTAAATGGATGTATAGATGTCTTCTACAATTGTTAACTGGGCTATATCGATTTATCAGACGAAAGTGGATCAATGGAAATGATAACTAGTAACAGAAGCAAAGGAACTTCCTTGGTCGTAGGATACATTAAAATTAATTATCATTACTGGTAGATTTAATGTTAAATGGTGAAAGTGTGTATTTTTTTATAAAAACGCTATTAATTCGTGTTGAATTTGTGAAATTAAATTAACTTGCAAGTTTTGAACAAGTAAAATAAGTTGTGTGATTTAAAACGTTTTTAATCGCTTACTTGCTTTTTCAAATTCATACAATCTATTTACCAGACCAGCACACCTCGCATCACAACTAATAATAATATTCATATCTATTATTCCGTATTGTTATGAGTAAATTACAATGACTGAACTGAATGAATGAATTGGTTTTGTGTAGAAAAATCAATACTCATACAGAATACATAAATTAATCACTTATAGTGAATTCACAAAACAAAGTTAATTGAAGACATCATTACTTCACAAATGCAAGTTCACAGGATTTAAGAAAAAAAATCAAAATCAAATAAATACAAAAAGTATGAACATGAACCACAGTTAATTAATATGTTCCTGTTCTTACAATGGCGAATATCTAGTTAAATTAAAGTAGTCACCAAACTGAAAGCACGCTTAACCGTGGCTTCAAACATGGTGAGAAGACAAAAAAAAGTACTAAAGAAATAGCAGTGGTAGCGTTCACAGACGACGAGTTAGAACTGCTTAAGTGCTTCGTCAACTTCCGGGATGATTTCCTTTAGCTTGCGATACTGTTCCGCGGAGAGACTGATTCCTAGCGAACGTAAAAAATTGCAAGAATAAGTGAATGGCAAATTTTATGATTTGAAATTCAACCTACAATTAAAATGTGATAATATTAACTACTAAAAATAATAAATTTGCACGTACCCTTTTTCCCTGGCTTGAGTTCGCCATCTTTGTCCTCGTAATACTCACGAATGTCGACAAAAACTCTGCCCCTGAATTCATTGATTTTAACCGCACGCCGCTTATCTAGCTGCCAAGTATTATCATCCCCTCCTCCCCCACCTCCGCTTTTAGATTTACTGGAGCTGGAGCTTGACTTTGATGCGGCGGGTGCGGAATCCGTCTTTGGCTTCTTTGAAGGTGGATTTCTCTGTGGTCAACAAATAATAAGTAAATCAGTTTGTAAACAGAGACAAGCCAAAAGAGTTACTATATTTAACTTTGTTGTAATTTGTAGTAGAACTAGAAAAGTAAAAGTGTCCAAAAACTACGCCTTCCTTACATCTCTTGGACCTGAAGAGTCCGAGTCGGATGAAGAATCGTCGGAAGTCTTCTTGGTCTTTGGCATTTTCACCCGAATTTGTAGCTGACCGGTGACTTGATCCCGTGTGACTTATCTGACAATTAAGTGGCTGAGTGACTTTCAGTGAACACTGGACACCGTGAGATCTGTAAAATGTTAAAGAAACACAGTGTATTAAAATATAATTATCCTTTTCATAAGCACGCTTAGCGCATTCCTTTGTATAGTTTATAAACAATACTTCTAACCTGCACATTAACTAACAAGTATGACCTTACCAGTAAAGATGTTCTTCAAAAGCTCTAACAATCTCAAAGTCTGATAGCCTGTGACAATACCAATTAAAATTAAACTGATTAGTAAATGCACCACAAAAGCGAGATGACAAGAAGCCGACACGAACCAAAGTGTTTTTGTGTGGAAGGGAAATAGCAAAAGAGAATCTACTACGACGCACCATTTCACTCAATCAACACATCTTCCTTTGAATGCCGCCTTGAACAACTCAAAACCCAATCCAGCATCTTCCCGACTCCGACTCCTGTTGACAAAAATCCTTAGCCAGGTCCATTCCATTCCATACATCTCACATTACCCCATCTCACACTTCAAAATGTGAACGGTTTAAAACATTCCAGAAATTTTCATATACATGTTCGCAAATAATGTAAATTTAATAGTATTTAATCATTCGCATTATCTCATTCTTTAACCTAACTAATGTCGGTAGTTTGAGTAAAAATGACAACCTGAATGTCCTGAATCTCTTTCGCTTTCATTCATTAAATCCTATTCCAAAAATGAGCAGCACTTCCATCTCATTTCGCCCCAGTGGTCATTGTCCCATGTAAAGTGTTTTGCATACTAACTTGTTATATGGGTGTACAATGGGCAGTGATAAAGTGAATGCTGATACTATAAAAACTATACCATATTCGCTACACAATCTCTACATTTACTATTATGTATTACAGGTTAGATGATAATTAAATTGCGACGACTTGAGAGAGTCTCCTCCTCCCGACGTCTTGCCCATTATACTCAAGTGCTATTCTAGAGCATAGAGAAATGTGAAGTGTGAAGAGTGTGAACTCTCTCAAAGTTTTTTGACTGACGATGATAATATTTTGATGGAGTGAAGAAGAGCAAAATTGAGGAATACAGTCACATACACACTCACACAACAGAGGCTAATTAAAAGTCAGTCGTTTTTTTTACTAGAACACTTTTTAACTTCTCTCAGAAGCAGAAACAACAACAACTGTAAAGGTAAGCGGACTATTATATATTTTGCATATTTGCTTAAATATTAACATTTTGTTACCAATTTTTTGCACTGGTTAAGTTATATAATAATTAGTTTCGATATTTTTTTTAAATGATTTGTGTAGTTCTGACTTATTCAAAGTTTTTAGCAAGACAATAGCACAGATTTGTTTGTTCAGATGGCAAAACTGCCAAATTATATATTCCATTTTCATTATTGGCGTAGTAGTTTTTTTGT
This sequence comes from Sinella curviseta, assembly GCA_004115045.4. NCBI lineage: Eukaryota > Metazoa > Arthropoda > Collembola > Entomobryomorpha > Entomobryidae > Sinella > Sinella curviseta. The sequence continues at coordinate 61,227,479 of CM023201.3, forward strand.
GGTTTTATTATTTGTTAGATGCTTTGTGCGTCAATAGGACAATTAAACAATATTTTCAAGGATAATGTGATAATGACATAATACTTTATGAACATCAACTGAGAATGTAGTTAATTTAAATGAATAATATAGGTAATTATACTAACGAATAGTAGTATATAGTAAATTTTTAACTTCCACTTTAAGTTAAGTCATTGCGTAAATTTGCTGTAACAGAATAACAGGTACGCAGTTACGTTTCCTTATCGCAAATTTGTCTCTTGCCGATATCAAGTTCCCAAATCATTACAACTAGCTGGAGCGAACATATTTTGCATTAATATCGATGATATGCAATATGGTCTATTATCTCATTTTTGTGGAATTAATCTAATAAGCACAACCAACGCTTTTTTCTTCTTGTCTCCGTAGGTTGAAATTTCCTCCCATCAGGCCCTAGGGTCAGTCTCGTATGTCGACTCTCTAAATTGGAGTATTCGTCAAGAAGGATTCTTCGTTGTAGCTAATAATTGGACAAGACCTTGAAAAGCTTTAATTGTCACCTTGCCCGTTTTTTGCAGCACAAACTAATACCCTCTGTGCGCATTGCAGCCTTCATTTCGCAAACATGACTCGTAAGTATTTTCCTATTATTGACTACTATTGATAAGTAACGTTCTGTCACATCATCCAGAAGAATCCAGATAAGTAATTTAATATTTAATTTGGAAATAGGTGGAAATCAACGTGAGTTGGCTCGCCAAAAGAATCAGAAGAAGCAGGCGGAACAGGGGAAAAAGAAGGGCGCCGACGATGGTCTCACCCTGGAACAGCGACGACAACGGTATTAAAATTAATGAAACATTTTGAAATTACGACGTATTTATCGCCAGTTTAATGGCAATTAGCAATGGAAATAAGCGTAACTATTCATGAATTAATTTTTATAGCGATGCTGATCGATTGAGGGAGAAACAACAGGCGAAGCAGCAGCCTTCTGGGTCTGGGACAGGTGACGCAAACAAGAATGGTTGAAGGATTTTAACAAGTCTGATTGCTGACTGCTGTGAGGAGTAAAGCTGCTAACATCTGAGGAATTTTGTGATTGATGACCTTTTAAACATCGTTATATTTCGTGTATATAATATCTTGTTTTTTATCGCCAGCAGTCAGCAGAGAAAGGAAGAGGGAATGGTAAACACATGAGCATAATAAATCTTCTAATTTTAATACATATATTCGCGCAATATTTACAAAACCATCAAACAGACAACTGAAAAATGTTACGAAAAAATACGTTCTAATTAAAGACAAAATTTGTTACTGTTGCTTCTTTTTTTAAATCAAGAGATGGGGGAAAAATATATAAAAATATTGTTAAGGTCGATAACTGGTAATAAGTTTGGTAACAAAACAAACTGATTCTATATGTAATCTTATTCACTATTCTCATTATCAATAATTTAATCAGTTCAGAGTAATCATAATATATAACTTAACACACTGCACTGTCTTTTTATACTTTGCATGATGCGTTTCACATTAATTGTGTACTTAACAGTTAATAGTATTAGATAGATGATTGCCAGTTCATTTTATATAGTGTAATCTCCCTTAAGTTAATCCAAAACAAGGATTTGAGTTATAATGCATGCTAGTTGCTTACAAAAGTTTGTAAATTCAATAATTCTTTTGTACTTGCATTTGGTCCTGATTCAATAATTGGTGATTCGTACACGCACCACAGCGTATAAAAATTTTATTTAAAAATATACCGTATTTACTTTAATACTATAAAGTAATATCGAACAATTAAGACATCCATTCAAAGAGTAATAAAAATCTTGGATTTAAGTATACCAATTTATAATTCATCTAGTAGCACTTGCACCAAATTTTTTACGCGCTTGTCATCATGATCTGAAAGACTCATCAGGCGACTTTTGAAATTCTCTTCGTTAATCATGTCTTTTATGTTGATTCCATCGTGCCACGAAGATACGAAGTTAATTAAAGTTGTAACTGCTGATAGTAGAGTACTAATGGAGGAGGATGAATACACATGACGTTTCACGATTGGAAGCCCCTCTTTCCTAAGAATTTCCTTTTCTGGAAAAACAGACAAAAAATATACATACCTTAGAATCCGAATTAAAAGGAGGCATTATTTCATAAGCTATTAATATTAACTAACGTATTCTTCTGTCAGCGGAACAATTGCATACACCAGCCATGGCAAACTCGGTCAGCGTTTCATTCCTATTGACGCTCAATTCCGCAAGGAAGACGGGAATGACGCCAAGTTCTTGGAAAATGTGGTAGTTGTACGGATCATATCCAAAGTTTGCTAGATTCGCAAGCACCTGCTGCTTGCACTCCATGACGGTGGTCGTTTGGAACTCCTGTACCAACTGGTTCAAATAACGGCGTCGCTCAAATCGATGCTCAAATGAACCTTTCTGCACCTTCCCCGAATGACATTTGCCCCTTTTGATTAATTTGGCGTCCGGTTCAGCCTCCGAATTGGTGCTTCGCTCTGCACTATTGGCCGAAAAGCCCAGTTTTCGCCTTTTCATTTTATATGACGAGAAAATACGGGGTTACAATAAAAATCTGACGACCTTTAAAGATAATTAACTTCTTAGGGGAAAGTTGAGATGTCCTGCACGCAACGCAGTAGCAATTAATTAAATGATATGACTAAAGTAACCGACGCTGAGTTCAAATGCCCTTAACGAGAACGAACGCGTGAAAATGACAGCCAAAGATATAAATGATTACATGACATTATAATTGGAACAAAAGTTATCTCGTCATTCAACGATAATGATAACCATTTAGGCACTTTGTAAATGTGCGTCACTTTTTTGCAAGCATGGATTTGTTTATGTTTACTTTGGCGAATGGAATGCTGTTATGAACAGACACACAAACAAGCTGCACAAGCGAATCGATAGCAGTTTTCCGTATCAGCTGCTGTGCTCCCCCTCAAATATCTTTTTGTTTCTTGGCATGCTGTTAAAATCATCATGGTCTTAATAACAAGTGCTCTTTAATTACTGTCTTGTGTTTAATTAGTGGTGTTTTTACGCTTTAAAAAATCATTGTTGAATTAGTGACTGTGGTTCGTTTGGAGGAGATGCAAAAGTTTCAAGGGATGTTGTTGGCAGATACTTTTGGATAAAAATAGAAATTTTGGAGGGGATTCATTACTCCAGTAAAAAAGACGTGCTAAATTTAAGGAGTAGAGGGGACCTTTCGTGTAATCACGAGAGGATATATTATAATTGTGAAAATTAATTGTAGATGAAGGAGCAAGTTCATTAGGAGTAGTGTGGTGTGTGATAAGGGTTACGTTACAAAGAGAAACTGTACTCTGGTTAACTACTAATTAAACGGGAAGAAGAATGTCTTGTAATTATGCCGAAGGGCTGTCGCCGTATGAGCATAAGGGAAAGCTTGGACTACCAGAGGTAACAAAATTATCATTATTAAATCATTGTTTATGTTAAATTGGATAATTAAACTGTGAACCCGTACAGGGTATTTGAAGCAGGATATGGAGTCAAAGCAAGATGTTATTTAGTTCATTGTTATTTATAATTGTTCTGTAGATTTTCGATGATCCAGGAACGGCGGATGAGAAAATTGAAAAGTTAGCTGAGTGGATTAAAGCAGCAAAGCATGTGGTGGTTCATACAGGTACTTGCATCGTTTCATTAATTCATTAATTAAGGTTTTTGGAGTTGCACTCTACATAAATTGTCCGTTATTTTCTCTGCAGGTGCTGGTATATCCACTTCCGCAGGTATACCAGATTTTCGAGGACCAAATGGTGTTTGGACGCTGGAAGAAAAAGGAGAGAAACCGAAAATGAATGTCTCATTTGATCTTGCTGCGCCTACATTTACTCACATGGCACTAAGTGCTCTGATCGACTCAGGTATTGTTCGTCAATTAATCACAAATACTTGCTACATTGCAAATCAGTGCAATTGAAGAATGTGTTTTAAAAGATTTTCGTGTTTATGTTTAGGTTTCATTAAGTACGTAATTAGCCAGAATATTGACGGCCTTCATTTGAGATCTGGTCTAAAGCGATCCAGCATGTCCGAACTTCATGGCAATATGTTTGTGGCCCAATGCTCCTTTTGTGACAGGTTGGATATTTTTATTTTTGACCTCTTTTGTAATAATTTAAAAGCTGAGTAGTGGTTACCTTAATATTACAACAATCGACAATCTTTGGGTGAATTTACAGACAATTCATTCAAGGAAACGCAGTGCCTACAGTCGGACAAAAGGAAATGGGATTGAACTGTCCATGGGTTAAAGCCGGTGGACGTGCTTGTCGTGGCAAACTTCACGACAATATATTGGACTGGGAACATAATTTACCAGATCGTGACCTTGATATGGCGGAAATGCACTCTACGTAAGATCATTGCATTATATAATTAATCACTGTCATTAAATGTAGAAACGGTGACTTAATGTGTTGTATTTACTTAAAATAGACTGTCGGATTTAAGCATCAGCTTGGGTACAACGTTACAAATAGTTCCCGCAGGAAATCTTCCACTTCGTGCCAAAAGAAACAGTGGCAAAGTCGTCATTGTTAATTTACAGCCTACAAAACATGTTAGCATATATTTTATGATTAAATTCTAGAGATGTCTATGCTGTTTTTTCTATGCTATGCTATGTCAAAATATTTTTATATTTTTTATATATTTTGTTTTACTTTCAGCACAAAAAGGCAGACCTAGTTATACATTTGCAAGTAGACAAGGTTCTCCAAAAGCTAACGACGATGCTGGGCATAAGAGTGGCGCCCTACACTCCAGACGTTGATCCCACAAGACAGATTAAGCGTAGTTTAGAAATGGGACTTAAGCCGAAAAACATGGATTGGACCATAACAGGTGAAGATGCAATACTACAAAGTTAAACCTCTAAAATATCGTCATTAGTTCAAAAATCAAAGTTCAATAACCAAACTAACTTTTATCACTATCTAGCTTCTTCCATAACCAAACTGAAGGCTTTGTTAGAGGCTAGAAAAGGTAAAACGGAGACCAGTAATAAGAAACCCCGCAATACTCGGAAAAGACGTCGACCCGTAAATCAAGACGACGATTCTAGTAGTGACGAAAGTGAAATCCCCAAACCAAAGTTTACCGTTAACGATGAAGACACTTTACCGCAACGGCGGTCCTCATCTGATCGAAAAGACATGTTGCAGCAGGTTCCTTACGGTGTTCCTTTGGATCTTTCAAGTTCCGTGCCGCCGCCGTTGCCGGAGAAAAAAGAAATCAAACTAGAGCAAGAGGAAATCAAGGAAGACAAACAGGGTAGTAGTAGTAGCAGCAACAGTAATAGTACAAGTGGCAGCAATAATGTTTTGCCTTTGCCTCCATCAATACCTTCCTCTGCTTTTCGCTCGGTGAAATTAGAGGAAATCATAGTTAACTTGAAAAAGGAACATGAACTGAATGAACAGAGAAATCAGGAATGATCGCTCTGGTTTTCAACATAGTTGCCTCTATTAAAAAACACAATATAATATACTCTCTAAGTCATGTCATTCTTCGTTAAAAATTAATTAAGAATAGTGTCACAAAAATGGCATCCCTAAAATGTGCTGAGAAATGTGTGTTTACTGTTTAGTTGTTAGTTTACTTCAGTACATGCATCGTTGGTTGGTTAAATATGTATGATCTTATGTAGTTCTGTAAAAGTGTATCTACCAACTGATATCATGTTGATGCCTAAAGCAGCAGCTCTCCTGTGTTCATTTTTTAGCGTTCATTGTTGTTTTAGTTGTTAGCCAATAATATTTGCATTAGAATTCTCTTATCCTACATCCTGATATGTCCATAATTAATTACTTATTACAATTATACAACTTTTATACGCAAATGGTAAATTAATACATTGCATTGTATGAATTGGTACGAATGATTTGTCTGTTTGAAAAATGTTGCGATAATTATACCATGTCTGTGTATGATGAAATTACTGCTATATGCAAAACAATTATGCCCAAAGCGCATTACGTTTTGTGCCGCGTATAAAAAAATTGCAGTTTCATTATATATTATTGAGACATGTTTGCCTTTGTAATCGTGAATTATTTGTGACAAAAAGTATTAATGTTAATCATTAAAATTACATTTTCATATAATAAGCTGGAAGATTTGGAAATATTTATTTGGTGAAAATTTTCAGTACGGGACAGATTAAAATGTGCAATTTGATAAATTAATTAGGTTCTAGTCATTAATAAATTACTATCCAACGTAGATTACTACACAGAGCTAAACCATTCACAAAAAATCCAAAAGAAAAGCACGTTCATTAGTGGAACGTCTCCCTAGTTTGTTCATGTTTCTTCGTGACGGGAACAGCAGTTCTGTCGACTACGTACAAATTACCGTTAAAGCACATAATTATAATATAATATTGAGTTAGAGTCCTACCAGAGGATTTATTTCATCGATTGCATTGTTTTTCATATTATGTACACAATCAACATTGTATTGCTGGATAAAGCGGAGATTTTGGTGACCTTCATTATTTAGATTTGGAAATTAAATAATTTATACTACGCCGATGTGCTGGTTCCTACTAGTATCGTCCTCCTTGCTGTAAAATGACAAAGACAAAATGTTAACAACGTAATAAGGGCTGAGGATTAGGAAGTTTCTACTTTAATTAAAGTAGTTCAGGTAGTAGATATGATATACTTACATTAATAGCCTCCACTTCAATTTCGTCAATAGGGCGACGACGGTAGCGGGCTGGTAACTGCCAGTCCTCAATAGTTGGTAACGCTATTGTGGCATTAGGTTTCATAGGACTAGCTGGTGCACTGGAAGATGGAGCTCCTCGAGATGCAACGGCTGCTGGTGAGGAAGGCGCTGAAGCTCTAACGGTGGTGGAGTGACCTGCAGCTTTGTAAACGAGGATAAATGAATAAAAGTTATAAATATGATATTAAACTATATAACGTCAGTAATTTTATTGTGGTCAATTATCTTGCTTACCTCCTCCATATCTAAACTTGATCATCGGAGCGTGTGGCTTCATTGACTAAACAGTAAAACAAAATAATATCAAATTATTAATTAGCCATTCACCTTTACACCTCTCGCAAAAGATAAAATATAATTAGAAACAATTTAAATATAGATTAAAAATCTCGCTTCCATTACCTTAATAGCCTGAAACACGGCGGCAGGCGACGGCTTCATCATGGACTTGAAAAATGTCTTAACTTTTGACGAGATTGACTGCGACATTGAAATTATCTCAAAATGTTAAACATGCAGCTTATGCATGCCTTTCTTGATAACACAATCACACTCTCACACGGGCACACTTTCAAATAAATAGATTTATTCCCCCTTCAAATAATATTCCTTACCAGTCACACCAGTAGCAAGAGTCACGAATAAATGACGCGCAAGCAAACTACTGTTCGAACTTCAAATTGATTTCACAGGCTCTCGGGGGACCACCACCCACCACCGTTTCTTTCCAAACCTATTAGATTATTTGAGAAAATCAGAGGAGTATGCAATTAAAAACCAAAAAAAGACGTAATACAATTAAGGGATTTATAGGGACAATTAAAATTCCAACCTTGTTAAATTTCCGTCGGCCAGAGCAGAGGACTTGTTTGAAGAAGGACAGCAAGCAAAAGAAATAGCAGCAGCTGAGTTGCATTTATGTTTACAAGGTGCAAAAAATACAAATACACACGAGCATCTGCAATCTTCAATATCACCTATTTGTGCTGCTGTGGATTCGTGCAAGCTATGCTGACGAAATTGGAATGCAAAATGTTCTTTGTTGCCTTTTCCGTTGAGTATCGTTGTGCCTGGAATTTCCAGGCTGGAAATGGAAATGACCACCTTCCATGAAAATCATCAATTCATCTACTCTCGTTATCCCGTTAAGTTAATAACTTTTATTATTTTATTAGCACTTTTACTGAAATAGAAACAAATTCAAAACTTAGTAATAAGTTTGCACGTTATCGGAAACCTCTGTTGTAATTTCGATTTTATTAGTTATGTTACTGTAAATTTAATTTAAGTATAGGTAAATAAAAGAAACTATCGTATATAATTATGAATTAAAAATAACAAAATATTTTTACAAATAATATCGTCGGGAGTTAGTAAAAATGCCATTATCATTTTCAAAGTTTGGTGGAGAATATAAAACTGGACTTAAATAAAGGTAAAAAAAGTTGTTTCGTTCAGGTTAGCACTACAATTCGTCGTGTGACGTGTATACTGATTTTTTAACATAAGTAATACATTGGTTGACCAGTCTTAAAAATTCAGGAATGTCAAATTCATAATCAGAATGTTTCGGGAATGGACCCTTTCCTTCGCGAAAATTGGGATCTTCCTTTCGAACAACTTTGCTTTCATCTTGCCAGGTTAAGTATTTGAGGCCACGTAATCGTGCCAAGTCAGCGTAGCAGTGAACATCACCGCAGTTGTGTCTAAATTTTCCCAGAAACGAACACGATTTATAAATTAAAATGTCTTCAACGCGGTAATTAAAATGAATAATATCAAGTGCAAATCATGAATGGTGGCATACAATTCAAAAACTGCTGCCCAATCAGGAAGAAAAAGCATGTGTGTCAGTCCAGCTCCATGAATCCCAATTAATATGTCTGTATCAGAAATTATCTCTAGCTGCTTGATAAAATCCGTCTTCCAAGTAAACGCCACCTAAAACCGACGTTATAATTAATTCTTTGTAAGGAATGATTGTCTTTCAGACAAATAACAGCCAACAGCGCTAACGGTATATACAAACTTACTCTGCGAACTTCGATATCAGGAAGGTCGCGAAGTTTCTTTAACATTGCTGCTTCATTCAATACGTTGCGATACTTTGTTTCTCTACTTAAAACTGTAACTTTCAGTTTCTTCAAGTTCGGCCCGGTACGTTGGTCCACGTGGAGCCGATGTAAAACGAATTTTGAAAATGCATGGAACAATCCACTATCACGGCATCCCCAAACCTGAAAAACGGTTTCAGTAAATGAATAAGATGAATAATCTAACACACAGCAATGCTAATATCATTCTATGGAATGAATTTAATTTTAATTAGTAGCTTACCAGTGGGGTGTTATAAAACAGTCCAAATATCATCCGAGGCAATAGTGGAAACACCACATTCTTAAAGCACACACGTTTGCCCGTGAAATCATTCAAGTTCATAATGGGATGGGATGTAAAAGCTCGAAAGACACTTTCAAAACTCGACGAGTACGGATACGTTCTCCAAATCAGTACTTTGACATTAGTGGGAAACATGTCAACGTTATTCTGCGTAGAATTGACAAACAAGGAGGCAAAAAGGTTGGCAAAGTCGCAAAAATGATGATACATATTCACCGCTAGAGAAACGTAAAAGAAGGTCAACATTAATTAATTATAATTTTCTTATGCATGTGATTTCAAAAACAAAAAAGGTTATAATATGCAGGATCGTCTTTTTCTTTTTGCACTACTTACTAGCATCGATTTTCATAATATATACAGGAGTATCGATAATCTGATCACAGTGGGAATCAGGATCCAACATGACAGAATCTTTTATTTCAACAAAATTTCGAAGCTCTGGCAGCCACGTCTGTAAAGAACTGAGACGACCAACGTTTGCAGTTAAGGCATCGGTGGTAAGTTCACAATGTCCCCCAATGTCTCCTGGATTTAAGACATCCATGTCATACATAACTGGCGTGGTGCGATTAGCCAGTGCTCGAAAATCAATCCTAATATTTCTCGCCCGGCAGAATTCAATATTTTCGGAGCATTCTAAAGCGGCGTCAGTCTTAAAATAAGAAAACACAATTTTGCATTTAATTTTATGGGATCTATCTGAAAACTGGAATGTGTACGATATTAGAAACAAAACAACATTGATAATGCTTCTGTGATTTATGGGTTATCCATACCTGCAAATCAGGTTTGCATATAAGTCTCATTGAGTTTCTGTAGTGCCTCACGTATCCAAAATCTGCTTGTCTGTAAAAAGTGTCGATCTGCTCCTTCTTTGTCTTGACCCAGCCTTTGTGATCCCCATCGCAAATAGGACTGGAAAATCTTTTGCTCTCATTACAATTATCTTCAAATCCCCAACATACATTTTTGTCCAAATGAGCCTAGAAATAAAAAATGCAAAGGATTCATATTAATCAATTGAAGTATAGGACACCTGTCATAATCTACTTAAATTGACTACTATTTGCATGAAAGCGAATATTTTAATACACGTGAAACCGCTAAAAGAGAAAGCATTTAACCTTATATGGACAAGACTGGTCACTTTTACATTCTTCAGTTAGTTTCGGATAGCTGGCAAAAAAGTATGGTAAAAGTGCGTCTGGCAAGTCTACATGTCCACATTTACAAAAAGTCGCTGCCCAAAGACATGCGAAGAGTACTGACGCACTGAATCTCTTCATTTTATGACTCTTTACACGTTCTCATTAACTTTAATTAGTATGAATATAGGAGTAGCATAGCACAGTATGTATTATGTATCGATGTAATGTAGCTCTCGCAGTCTAGTCACAACAGGTCTTTGTTCCAACTTTTTGCACGGTTTGTCAGCATATCATCATAACATAACTGAACATAAGAAGGTGGAACATATCACCATCAAACATCATGTCACGAGTCAGCACGGAAAATTATTATAGTCATGTAACAGAAGGCGCTCCAGGTGGATTGTAATCCGACTTTTTAATCAAAGTGAACAGTTATAATATGGTAGTCATGAATGGCATGCTAATTTGTTCTTATTCTGCAACCTTGCTATCGATATTCAAGTTATCTGCAAAACTTGTTTCGCACAGAAATCGCATTTACGTCTCCTGATTCTGATAAACTTATGTTCACATATAATGCATTTAAAAATTTAAATGGTCATTCAGGTACGTAGTATAGTCAAGCAAGCCACAGACTCCAGCAGAAAACTTGTCGCAATTGCATGACATTAATGAGTTGTCTTCCCACTCCCACTGACACCATTGTATGCCGACATTGTCTTGCTTAACTGACTACTAATAGTCCAGTAGTCTACTAGCTAACTAATCTAGAAAAACGAGTAAACTGTAATTTTTCATGCAAGATACAAAGGTCAACTGACCAAACTCAAAGTCCGACACAGAGAGAAAACCGCATACTATACTTTTCATTCATCACTTGTTAGTAATGTAGTAGGTGCGTGCACTTCCATTCATGTTTCTGCTATCTGCTCCTCGACACACAATATTTACATGTATTTGGAGGCTATGTGCACAATAGCAGCCGGGCCAGTCATATGAGCGTGTAGTGAAATCAGCTGACGAGAACATGATCTCATTCTCCTTCTTCTTGCAAGATGATTGCGTGCTGTGTGTGTGGGTGAGGGATTACGATTATTACGACAGACAGAAAAGTAGAATGGGAAAATTGGAGTGTCCTCTATAATTAAATCCTTTTATTTTTACGCATTATCTACCAATCTTAATCAATTTAGTTACTTTTCATTTCTGTCTCTGTGAGAGAATCTTTCTTTCAAGTAAACATTCCAACGGGAAAGGTAAATGTTTAAAAGAATACATAAATACCTAACGTAGTTTAAAAAATATTCCATGAGTAATTTAGTTAGCTTTATGAACTAGTCAGACATTTAGTGGAAAACTACGATAAGATCAAATAAGTAGCACTACTAGTACCGTTTGTTTGTTTATGTTTTGGTTATGTGACACGGATGAATCTTTGCCGAGATCTGGGCTGGTTAATTTAAGTCAGTAATTAAAAGCGAGTCTGACTCGATTGTATATCGTCGTGAGCGTCAGCGCTACAAATTTACGGTTTTGTAAAATGGGCTTAGTACGCATTCAAGCGTTTGTTAGAAAGTATCCGATAGTTAAGGGAATGGCGACCTACACCGTTCTGTGGCCTACATCAAATTTGGTCCAACAAACGATACAAGGGCGTGAGCAATATGACTTTGCAGCGACGGCTAGATTTTGTGTATTTGGCACATTTTTTGTAGCCCCTTCATTATATGCATGGGTGAAAATAGCAGGGCGTTTGGTGCCTGGGAATACCCTTAAAGCTGCCGTAACAAAGGTATAGGTGAAATTCTATTTTAAAAGTAACAAATTAATTTCTAACAAATTTCTCAGGCACTCCATCTATAAAATGTGTCAATCCACTTGTTGCCTTTCTAACGACACGTCTTTGTTCTTTATTGCGTGCACTGTTGTGTTGCATGTGCATAGGCGGCTCTAGAACAAGTTTGTTACGCTCCATTTGGAATTACGCTTTTCTATACGGGGCTGACGCTTCTTGAAAATAAATCATTGGAGGATGCAAAGAATGAGGTGCTAGCAAAGTTTTGGCCAACATTCAGGGTAGGGAAATCATTCATACGAGTTTTCTTCTTTAATCTGTTGTTGTTTGTTGTAAAATCACTTCCTGTCATGTAATCTATTTTTATTTGCAGACCGGAATGTGCATTTGGCCGATTGTACAAACAATGAATTATGCATTTGTAAAGGAAAGAAATAGAGTGCCCGTAACCAGTGTTGTTAGCTTTTTCTGGACAGTATTTCTTTCATACATGAAACAACTAGAGAGTGATAAACTCAAGACCAAAAAAGTTGCACCGCCGCCAGTAGTGAGATCATTTTAATGTTAACTTATATATTATGTACTCGTGAATTCGCAATTAAAAATAGTCAAAAAGAAGGTGCTGGCTTATTTTTGTATAAATAATTTTGTTTTATTTGGAACAGTGTTCAAATATTCATAGTTCGAATCTCAGGGTATTAAAATACAAAAAGTTATGTGTATTTACACGACACGATATTACAGTAATTGCTACTTATGTACATATTTTAACTTTGAATTTGTCAAGTGAAACAGTCAATATTGAAAAATAAAAAGTTATTGAACACCTAAATACTATAATTATCAACATCTGCATCAAATTAGTTCTGGTACTACACGCTCGTATTTACAGAACAACTTTGAAATTCCAGTTGATTAATAAACAGCACCAATTCGGAGGGAAACTGGCTCACGGAGTAGAGCATATTACTAATTACTATACTGAAATTACTGAACTTGACTAGAATTTATTGATTGAAAGCGTTTACAAAATCATTAGACTAAAACCGCATTAAATATTACTCTGGCCAATCAGTAATCACAAAATCATATCCCAACGATAGTGTTCTACAAGCCATTACAGCACAAATTACTCTAAAGCATTCATTTCATTTCTGCAGGTATAATTTCTGTTCAACTGTGGTTATCAGACCGCTCGCAAATACCATACGAATCATGAGACCAGCAACACAGCCAAAGCTTTTGGTAACCCTCGTTCGACAGTAAGTACTACGCACACTTAACTCCAAACATAGTGTCTGCTCTGCATTCATTTACATACACGCACAAACTCTAAATGTTAAAAAGCATGACCTTTTTTTAATTTGTCTAAAATAGTGGCGAGACGTTCTTGAACGTTCAAAGGGTTATGCAGGGTCACTCGGACAATCCTCTTTCACAAACTGGTTTGGAGCAGGTATTTAAATAATAACTCTTTGAGTTGGCACAATTCAATCAAATTCAATGTAATCCTAATATATGTATAAACGCTTTCATATTTTAGGCCACGAAACTTGGAAAGTACCTGAGTGGGAAAGTAAATTTTACAAAGGCATACGCAAGCGATCTCCAGAGAGCTCACAACACAGCTAATCTCATTCTTGGGGAAGCAAAAGGCGTTACTCCGACTTTGATTAAAGATGTGATACTTCGTGAACGCGTAAGTTCAGTACACACACACTTAAATATAGCGTAATACATGTACAAAGTAAATATTTGTACGACTTAATTACAGTGTTTCGGTGATGCAGAAGGAAAGCCATTCAGCGTATTCGCTGAGAGAGCAGAGAAAGCAAATCTAAGTATTAACGAATTCATTCCTCCTGGTGCCGAATCGCCTGACGAGATTCGTAAACGAGCATCGGATTTCTTTGACGTATGGACAGACAATTAACTACCTATATATATCTCCGTGCATATTTGTCATGTCTCGTAACGAATATTATATATTGTATTTCATTTCCTACCCGTTTTTTCGTCTTGTTTGTAGAGATTATGCGAACTATCAAAAAGTGCAGTTAACAACGAACACATTTTGGTAGTTTCACACGGCGGCTGGATACAATGTTTAATGAGATATCTAAATGGAAATACTGCGAAGTTTCAACTCAAGAATTTTTCGCCGTCGGAAGCGATAAGGATTCATCACAACACAGGAGTAACTTTTATGGGCATTTCCCCAATTTCAGAGAACGGGAACGACGGGCACGTGTACGAAATTGAATTCTTTCAAGTGAATAACACTGACCATTTAAAGTAAATCATGGTACTTAATACTGTTGCGTCTATGCCAGTGTTCAAGAGAATAAAGGCAAAACTATTTTAACTACATAAATTTTCTTCATATTCCTAAAACTATTACATACTTTAAGCTCCTTTTTCTAATGATCCTTTCGTCAATTTCAACAAGTCTGTCATTGTTAGACCTTCACCGAGAGGGATTCCATATCCTGTCGATAATCCACCCGGATTTGATGGCGTTACACAGTCCTGGGTTACTTCTTTTCGTAATACTTTGTCTATATCCACGCAGCTGAAAAATGCCACAGACTAGAAAAACAAAACAAGCACATTTTAAAATTATTTACATTCATATCATTAACATGCATCATTTTTATCAGTCAGAAATCAGAAAATTGCCAATTAAACTGCTGCACTTACCATAGGAAGATCCCTCATTTCTAGCTGATGGGCACAAAGAGATCGTGTCAGTAAATTTGTAATCTGCAAAGCAAGGGCTGCGCGATACCTGTCCTCAGCACTTACAATGTACCTTATCTATTAATGAAAACATTAGAGCATATTATATTTGTGAATACTTATGAATACTTTATTTTCTTCAAAAATCGTCTTTGTACTGTACCTCATCATGAACACTGATAGAAAAGCGCGCATTAATTTTGTACTTTTCGATTAACCATCTCATACAAGTAAGCATCAAATGAAGGTAGTCCACAGCAGAACTTTGAACCACCCAGTTAACCCGACTAGTCATGAACTAAAAAGAAAAAAAGATGCCATAATCATGATCATCATTTCTATTTTAATATACCTATAAGTCATGCTATAATTACATATTTTCACTAACGTCATTATGCACCACGGACGGAATCAACGACCTACTAATACTACATCCAAGAAACGGCGTTTGCGGGCAGTCGGTTTGAGCGATAGCTTCAAGGCGGTTGAACATGTGCGATTCAGTTCCTCCATCCCAAACCAGTTTATCAACAAATTCCATCATATTCTAACAGCATGCAAAATAAGGATGAGAGAGTGCGCAGAATTTTCATAGCATGAACAAAATTAATGTTGACAAAGTAGGCCATACTTACAGACGGAGGTATATCATGCAAGTCCATCAGGTAACGGAGCTCATTCCTAGAAAATGGCTGATATTTCCGGTCGCGAAATTCATCGACCATGTCGCAAAGGCTTAAACCTTCTCCATTTAGTAAATACCTACGTTCCCCCTAAAATATTAAGTAAATTATTTATTCAAATTAAAACACAAGCATACCTTATAGAATAGAGAAGACAGTTATGCGGACTGAACTGAATACCTTGGTCATTTTGTACATTGCTTTTGCTTTACTTTTCGCCTCGACAGAACTTAACTGCTTGTTAAACTGCGTCAGTAGTCGTTCTGCAAAGCTGACTCCAGCACCGTATATTCGAGCGTAATTGAGAACTTTAGCTTGATCCCGACCCATGCCAATTAAACTTGCCGTTTTGGAATGCATGTCAGTTCCGGCGCTTTTATTTCCCTGGAACAAATACCAAATTTCATGGTTAGCCCATGTTTCATTATGTAATTTAATGATGAAAAATGCATTCATTGTCGGCTCCAACCTGAAGTGTCATCCAGCCCAATGCAGTTGATCCATGAATACCCGAGAAGGAGGCATCTCCAATAATTGAGGCAATCCACAACTCTTGCGAGTCAACGTCAGCTCCCACGAAATAAAACGGCGGTGGTGCTTGTATCATGCCCTTCAATTCCGAACCAATCCTGTCTTCATAAGCATTCGACGCAGTCATCCAGGTGGGCTCAACTGCTCTTCTCGTCAACGTTCCGGAAACGGCTACCTACATTTCGAAAACGCTTTAAATTATACGAGACTTAATTATCAATATTTAAATAGTAAACTCGGTACAAAAAATACAACCTGAGGTAATATTGCTCCATATTCCACAGTCTCATCTGTATTTTCGATGTAATCCTTTATTTCATCAGGTTTAAACCAAACCGTCATTTGGCCAAGAATTCTATCACGATTATTTTTCCAGTAAGAAATCGTCTTACTCAACCTTACAACAAGAGAGATTACTATAGCCTATTCAACTTCGAAATTATAAACTTCTTAAAATACCATGATGGGTTCAGCAAATTACCGCACGACTTTGTTTGCCACACTGCTGTCATCTGCACTTGTAAGAATCCCTTCTTCAATTTTGGCTAGAAAATCTTTCGCCAACGGATTTCCCACTTTATTGCTGGGTCCATCCTAATAATAATATATTATTACCTTTAATTATTAGAATATTCCATTCCTAAGGACAAGGACTACTTTTACGATTGCTAGTAATTGGAACCTTATGTGGCAGTGGAATGAACAGGCATTTTGGATGTGGTGCACAATCAACCAAGACTCCATCCTTCTTTTTCTTCTTACTAGACCATCTGGTTATAATAAGCGTTATCATTTAATTTTTATGATTTATTGTCATTTGCACCCATCTCATCAATAATGAATTGCTGTAGTAAGTAATAATTAATTCTTACATTCCTTTATCCGCCAGCGTTTGAAGGCCCTGAATGAAATCTCTCAACTCTGCTGACTGTTCACTTTTATTAAGAAGCTCTCCATTGTGCAGGTCGTTGGGTGATGAATTTGAAATTTGTGAACTTTTCAATATCTTCGTTTTTGCTTTATCCCAAATTTTGAGCCACTCGCTAAAATTAGAGAAAATTAAATATGTGTAGTGATCTAGTGATACATAATATTATAAACCGGCATTTCCGGTAATGCAAAAATAGAGTGCAATATAAAACTGAATCAAAACCTGTATGGAAATGAAGACGTTTCCACCTCACAACTATCTAACGTTACGAGATCAGAATCCGCTTCTGAAGCGTCAGCAGGTAACTCTGTTTCTTGAACGTTGTTTTCGATCAAAAAGCCCCAACCTCCTTTTCGCGAGTGATGCAAAGGAAATCCAAGCCAGCTAAGTCTAAGGAGCTTTGGCACGATCTGCATAGACTGGCTAATTTTTGCAGGGCCTGGCATGTAGTCGGGGTCACTTTCCTGGATAAACAGAAAAAGAATAGAACCTATTAGAATTACTTTAATGCATTTTTTATATTCATGGTTCTTGCCAGGTAAACAGTCACCCTTAATACTTACTTTGTACAGTAACTTGCGATACCAATTTGGGTAATTTTCTTGAGGCTCTGAAGCAGACTTTTTAGATTTGCGTTTTTTGGGAACTTTCCAGTCCAAATCCCACAACCATGGATCTTCTTTATACCTGGTTGTAACAAGAGAGCTCATTATTCATATCTTCAAAAACATACTTCCATTAAATATTTTAAATTAATGTAGTAATTAACGTAATTTACTTTTCGCCCTCCAATAGTTTCAACGCTTCATCTGCCTTTTGCATTAAGATGGATTTCACTGCCATTTCGTGTTCGTTAAAAACATGTTCTGATCGTTCAATGTACTTCTTCCAGTTGGAGTTAATAGGCAAATATGTCGTGCCCATCTCCAAAGTCCCCGCAAGCGTTACTGGATGCGGAAACCTGGCAAAAAATAGGTAATTTTGCAATTTGCAACAAAAGGCTATCCATGTATAGCGTAAGATAGCTAGTTATAATTTAGCATTGATTGGTTTATTACCTTTCGAGAAACATTGGAAAAAGCTTGTCATACACCTTCTTCGTTGCTTCGACATCATTCGCACAATATTTGAATAAGTCTTGAAACTCTCGTCTGATATCCTCAAGGGTGCCTTTTACAAACACGTCTCTTGATTCTTTGTCCAATTTCTCATCACAATATAACTGTAAAATCCGCACAAACATTTTAAAAGTTTTCCATTTATGAAAACATTTTTACTAGTTTTATGACTTGTACAAAAGTGTAAATTATATACAGCACCTTATATACATCAGCCAAGTTGTTCAACGAACTTTGATCATTCCATTCAAGAAAGGTCGACTCCAAACCATATTTTCTCATCTGTGTTGGATTAATGGACTTCATGCCAGCCTTTGCTGTTAATTTCAGAGCTCGTTGATAGCTCGTTATTCCGCTTACTGAGATATGCAAAGACATCGTGTCTATGAATCGAGTTTTTGATCCCTGTAGAAAATTAAATTAAATTATTAGACACTTACACTTTGAACTTTTGCAAACAGCTAATATATTAAGGTACTTATCTTACCGTTAGAAAGTACTGCTCCTTAATTCTGGCTCTATCGTAGCACACATTGTGGCCAACAACGACTTTCTCCTTCAGCCGATCTCTGGGTATTACGTGTTCGCCTGTGAAATAAAGTGAAACAATTGGTCAATTAAAAATAAGACAAAGTGTCAAATTGTGCAGCAATAAAACAAAAACAAAATACCCACCTGAGATTGTCTCCAACGGTATAAGTTCATGCAAAGAATTTTGACTTTGTCCATTCGTTGACGCTGTTGAGTCTGCTCCACTTACCAACGATTCCGAACACCAGGAGTACCTGTTATATAATCATTTCATATGAAATTAAATACAATTTAGATTTAATCATTACAATCTCGCAACAATCGATTATATAATTTACCAAGCTTCTGGAGTGAGAGCACAAGCAAGTGTGGGAAGATTTCCGACCGGCACGCATACTTCCACATCAAAAATCATGGCATCTTCTTCCGGATAAGGAACTGCAATTGAGGTTCCATCGCTCAGATACTTTGTCCATCCTCTCTGATAAACAGTTATAATTATTATCAATATTAAACTTAATTAATCACTCCGTCATGAGAATATAAATTGAAAATGATGTTTTTCAGGTACCGTAAATTTCCACTGGGTGGGTTTCACCGGGACTTTGGAGCTTAGCAGTTGATCCAACAATTTCTTATACCGAAAAGTTTGCTGCAAAGCTATATTTCTAAAATGGTCATTAATATCCACTCCTTGAAGTCCCGGGATAATAAAGTCGGATATCGGCAATGAGATTGGCTTAACTTGCTGACCCCACAGAGAATGTGCTTCCAAATGTTTCCGACATCTCCCAATCACCGCCTCGTCAAATTTTCTAATCCGATAAGAATCCGTAAATATTTGACTGTGCAGGTTATCTGGAATCATTTGAATGTTGCAGGGATTCCAAACGACGCTTCCATCATCCTCCTCCTCCTTCGCCTTTGTTGCAGCCAGTTCCTTTTTGGAAGCTGCTGCAGTGGACTTCAACTTGGGGTGATGACCATGTGAAATTACTGGCGTCACATGATTTTTAACGCTTATCACTTTCAACTTTGCATGACAAGCCGTTCGCAAAAGTTTCGAATGTAACATTGCACTGGAGTATATAACTGTCAATTAAAGTGGGAACAGAACAGTACACAGTTCAGCCCGTCCCGTAGCAAAGTACTAATTACTGTAATTAACACAAATTGTGAAAAAATTTCCAAGTCATGACAGATTATCGCAAATGCATGTGCTTTCATTGTTCATCTTTTTCATGAGCCGACTGTTTTTTCATGTGTTTTATGAAAACACTCGCCTGCCGCCGCTGCGTTGAAATTTATCCATGCACTATGGCTTGTGTGAAAGATGGGCTTCCAACAAAGTATGGTGAAACGAAGAGCATCATAAATCATACAGCATTTAATTAGCATTTTAATTGCAGATGTGTTGAATGTTGAATCAACACTGTTGATATGTATGAGTTTATGATGCATGATGGTGTATCGGTATATGAACTACGATTGTACGATCCTTTAGGTGGCTGAAAATTGCGCTAATTAATTGGTTTGTAGATTAAAGTCTACACTTGCTTGTTAACTTCATCAAAGCTTGAAAGTTTCCGGTGTGATGTTTTAATGATAATTTTGATGATGAGGCTCTTGATATATGCACCTGTTAAACAAATTGATAACGACGACTGATAACCGTAATTATGACGTTAGTGAGTTGATAACGGTCTGGTAGCAAATTATCTACACAGGAAACGCTGTACTCATTGTCTCATTTCATTTCACCTTGCACAATTCTCACTAAATTCTGATGATTAAAAAAGCCAACTCGCTCTCTCTCTCTCTCGAAACCTCTCCTGCTAATTAATTTCGAAATTCCAAGTAAAGTGGTGCAACAATTATGAATCAAGGAATGTCGTGTCACTCACTGTATGTAGTACTAAATGTTTGTTTTATTTTTGTTTCACCCATTCAATTCATACAAGCAGAAATTAAAAACGTTGAATAATTACAAATCGCCAATATATATGCTTACATAGAATACTAGGTAGTAATCAGTATAAAATCTTGATGGGGTAAAAATTGAAATTTTACATTTAATAAACAGATATCGGACTGGACTAGATGACTGAATGGTGGATGATAATAAGGTGATAAGGACGACGAAGAATTGAACGGTGGTGATAAGCTCATCTAACAACCTGTGATTTAACTTAAAACCAACTCCGTTCCTAATGAAAAAATACAATTAAAAAAACTTGTTCTGCGCATTTGGGTTGCATGCAAAACTAAAATTACGATAAATATGCAATAGAATAGAAAATAATTGAAAAACATGTGGGACGACTTGTTTTAAACTTCCATGAAAGTATTTTTCGTGATTCATATTATTTTACACATTAAAAATTGAGTTTCTATTGTATCATCGATAATGGTCATTGCTTTAAGGTACCACACCTTACAATTTACACAAATAACGTACCGGCAGTACGTACACATCCGCGTTCCATTCAAATACGATTTAACAAAACAAAAATTTTATCTACAACCTTATGAATTGGAGGTTGAATGTTACACACAGAGAGATGTAATTTTGAAAACCGAAGTAAATGTTTTTTTCTCTAATTGAGTACAATGTTATATGTATTAAATGTTACTGTTCTTGATATCTTCTATTGTAGGAAACTGTATGTTCTACTTACACATAAAATGCAATTAACTTACAATAAAAGTAGCAATAATAGCCGAGTGCGCCTTGTAAAACATTAATTTAATATTTAATCATGTACACAAATTTGTTCTACGTTGACAAACTACATTGAAGGTTCCTACTGTTGAGCACATCCTACTCGTGCTCCGTGGGGTTCGTCATCGTCATCACTTTCTTGAGTAGCACTGAACTCAGTGGGGTGATGATCGTTAAGATCTACTTCTTCTACATTGTCCCCTGTAGGCATTTCAAACTCCGGTCTAGGAGGAAGTAGCGTTTCCAAAACCTACAAAACACATCAAATTGTTTTAATCAGGAAATCACAACGCAGACAGTTCATCAAACAGATCAAAAGTACCGAAAGTACGCCTACCTTCAACGTTGATTCATCTGTGAAATGGTTTTCTGGAAATTCCACTTTGAATTTAATCAAGAGATGACCTTTGTCAAACGGCCGCTTGTACTGGGGCATACCCTCACCTTCAACGATCTGTACTGAATCTGTACGATAAATTAATCAAACAGTTAGTTAAATGATGCATTGTAAATCAGCAGCAGTATCAGATAAAAAGCAGTGAAGATAAAAGGTAAATCCCTTACCTGAAGGCACTACATGACCAGGAGCGCGAGTTATGACGAGGTCCCTACCATCAAGATGCCTTATAACGAATTGGAAACCACACAGCGATTCGCTTAAAGTTAACGTGTGCTTCATAATAAGGTTTTCCCCTTGTCTCTCAAACAGCGCATGGGGTTCTTGTTGAACGACGAAAATCAAATCACCGGGTTGAACTCCAGGCTGCAATACAAAACAAAGAGAACAATGAGTGAGTATATAAATACCAGTAGTAATTAATAAAGATTCACTCGAATAGTAAGCTCGTCTGCTACTTACTTCTTCGTCTCCTTCTCCGGTCATGGTAATCTTCATTCCATGGGTCATTCCTTTATCGACATGAACTTCGATTTCCTTCATGTCTTGCGCCACTTTCTTCCCTTCACAAGTTTTACACTTGTCCTTCTCGGCTATTACATTTCCTTGTCCACTGCACTTATTGCAAACCGTTTGGATTTGCTGTACTAACCCAGGTCCCAACTGACGGTACTGCATCTTAAGACCTGCTCCTCTGCAGTCTTGACACGGTTTAGCCGATTTACCACTCTGCGTTCCGGAACTAAACACGCATAATTAAACCACAAATTAGCTAACTACCTACCACAACATTAACAATACAGAATGATTCCAAGCATGTCTTGATTTTATTACCCGACACAATCTCCGCAAACTGCGTTTCTGGTATGCTTGATCTTAAAAGACTTTCCATTGTAAAGGTCTTCCAGCGTCACTCTTTAAAATAAAATAGAAACAAAGTTTATAGTCAAAGTTTTCCCAACTAATGCTTCCATTCCCCGTCACCTCTTTCAATAAATTTGTTTGCTACACAAGTAAAAATTGCATACTTAAGAGCCTTCAACGTGTCTTCTCCTTTACGAGTCCTGCTGTGTCCACCGCCACCGCCTCCAAAAAACATACCGGCACCGCCGAAAAATTCCGAGAATATATCACCTCCAAATCCGCCAAACATGTCCTCGCGACCCCCTGCACCTTCTTGCAAACCTTTCAGCCCATAGCGATCGTAAACGTCCCGTTTCTTCTGATCCGAAAGTACATCATATGCGAAGGATATCTCCTTAAATCTGTCTCCAGCGTCTGGGTTCTTGTCAGGGTGGAATTCCTTTGCGAGCTTATGATACGCCTACAAACAACACACCAAAATTAAAAATTAAATTTCCATTCAGCAGTTAATTCAGGGAACAAAATATTGATGCCTCATATTCTACTTACGCGTTTAATTTCTGAATCCGAGGCCGTCCTTGGAACGCCAAGAGTCTCGTACAGCTTGGAATCTGAACCTCCTCTTGCAGCCATGTTTAAACAAATTTATCTGACACGAGATGCGTGTTAATTAGATTAAAACTGTTAAAGTTGATGAGTAATACTGGTACAACACTCTCTTTGTGCTGATGTAGCTCTATAGCCGCTCTGCCTTCTATATCCCAAGCTCGGTTAAAAATTTTTATATCGCTCAATCAGACGATAACGGAAGAATCCGAAGAAATTAAACCAATAAACTTGACCTGGGTCACCAATTACGTTATTTTCAGTTCCACTAAAAAAATCTTTCTCTAAACTCCCTCGCGGTCCCCCAGATAGCACACGTACTTAAAAATTAACAATTTATTAAAGTGTCTCAAAAAATCACACAAGCACACTCCCGCAATCTTCCACTCTAAAATACAATAAATAATTGCTCGATTAATTAACAAGTCAGGTGAATTCTTTTCTGAACAAGACGCGGACCGTGACCATGGTCAAAAGTAAACTTTTTCCTGTAATTAACCGACCGAGAAACCCTTTAACCCACTCTAATCATCAATCATCCACAAAAAATTTGTACTTTCCAACCACAAAGAACCCTCTTTTGTCACTAAAAATATGATGAAAAATCACTAAATGCTTGCCATTATTAAAAAATTACAAATTTTCTTTCTTCTCTGCTGATCCTCCAAATCCTCCACACATCAATAACTCGGTGTCCTTGCTGTGCTTCTCTCTCAAACTGTCTGTGTCTTTTTTAGAAGCGAGGAGCTCTACACACAATCAGTCTGATAGTCTTGTCGAGAAACAGAGATCAGCAAATTTGAGTAGGAAAATTTGTGAGGCAAGCAATAAGCAAGCAAGGTTGTACGTAGGATTTTTGTTAGCCTTTTTTTATTCCATTCCGTCCATGCATCATTCCTGCCTGCATGCCTCCTCGAAACGAATAAACTTGTACGAACTCTACGAGTCATCGTCTCGTCGTCGTCGTCGCATTTTTAAGAGCAGGGCAAGTTTAGTGGAGAGTAGAGTAGTGTATTACGCTATACAACAAACAGCTTAATACTTACTTTTAAGTTGCAAGAGAGTAGAATAAAAAGCTTTATATTCGTTCGTTGTTAAAGTTTATGTAAAGTACAGTAGATAGAAATGTAGTAGCA
This sequence comes from Sinella curviseta, assembly GCA_004115045.4. NCBI lineage: Eukaryota > Metazoa > Arthropoda > Collembola > Entomobryomorpha > Entomobryidae > Sinella > Sinella curviseta. Next base: position 61,251,880 of record CM023201.3, read on the forward strand.
AAATCTACATAAAGTTTATATATGGTGCGGTGTGTAGATGATGACGGCGATGAGGATGCTAAAAAATCTAACGTAACGCAATATTGTATGATCAGGTAGTAAGGCTATTGCATCAAATCATTTTTATAATAATAAGGTTGGATTGAAGTTTGTACCTTTGTACTTGGCACGCAAAGGAAATTTTATGCGTCCAAAAATGTTGTATGAGCTGCTTGAATGGAATTATACACAAAGAAAGAAGTTACGAGTTTTTTTCTGTTTCGCATCTGCTTCCCATACTTTTTCCAGCTAAATCATTATAGCGTATTACATATTATTGCAGATCGCAGCGCAGTTCCAGTATTAAATGTTGCCTTTTTCATGGAAATGACAATGACGTGTGACCTGCTGTGCGTGGAATATGTGGATGAATGTTGCATGAAAATTTGTTTTTTATTTTTATGCTAATTATGGATGCGCTTTGATTAGTCATGGTCAAGCGGGCAGTAATGCTGTTGATGTGGTCATTGGAGAAAGTGGTGCATGCATGTATATTCTCCTTCCGGACGATTCGAGTGTAAATCATAAGAAAGTTTCCAGAAGATATGAGTTAATTCTAATACTAGCACTTATGAGTAGCAGAGTTAACTTTCTTCAGGGAAAAAGTCTATATGCTTTTTCATTATTAATACCATCATTTTATGGCATTATTAAATGCATGTCAGCAAAATGAGGGATTTATGCTTTCACTTGAATAATACGATAGTGCGCTGTTTATCCATAATCGTATTATCATACTTTTCTTTCATCTTTCACATGGAGTGAATTGCAATTCACTTATACATACTTTTCATTTAGTATCAAATTTAGTAAACTGGAATACTTTAGTGCTGGAAATGTCACGATATATTCGTTACGCTAACATGTTCCGATGTTCCTTCCGCAATCCGCATAGCGTAGAAAAAGCAGAGAAAGCAGCATGAATGCGTGAAAACAGCTCTTCATTCAACAACCAATTTTATCATGAATCATGATCACTTACTGATATCGTATGAAACTGACAGCACCACTACCCATATTAAAAGACTGCTATAATCCCAAAGCATTTCTTACATGGAATAAAAAACGAGGAAAAGGGAAAGAGCTGGTATCCGGTGAAAATTGGCAGAAAGGTGAAAGCAAGCAAGCATGAAAAAGCTTGAGGGTTTATCCCACAGATAATACGCCACATATTCCGGCAATCCAACCTCTATCAGTCAGTAAGTGCGCAATACTTAATTCAGGGTAAAAAGAAACTACACCAGAAAGAAACTTTTTAAGCTAATTAGCTAAATAAAAACTAGACAGAACAATTTAGTATAATTGTTTCATTAAATTGTTCCAAATTAGCCCCTACACTTAGGCTAAAAGTAAGTGTAATTACTATTTAATTAAAAATGGCAACAACTTCAAACTTGCCTTATTCCACATATCTGAATTTTCTTTCTTAAATAAAAAAAGTTATTAATGCATGGGTTTGGCTTATTCATTCATTAAAAATTTTAAATATAAAGTTGAGTGTAAGTACAAGTTTTTGGTTGGGCTGGGGGAGTTTAAAAGTTTTATTGTCTTGTCGTTAAATTTTTAATTTGTACCAAATTTCAACATTTCCTTCGAGTGACAAGCAGTGCATGAAAACTTAAAATTAATTATAAAGACACATTGCAATGCAATGATTGCATACGCCATACTTAACACGTTCATCATACGAATATTTATGCACGCATTACGCATTGTTGGGTTCATTCAACATTAGGAAATTGCTCATTGTTTATTTTTGTACAACCAAAACGATCACTCAACTCAACAATGAAAGGAAGGTGTTGTATTTTTGTATCAATCTCCACCTTCCTCGTGCATCTCTTATTACTCATGTTTATTGCCAGCTGACGTGTATGTAGTTGCATTTGTCATCTTTGTAATAAATAGTTAACAAATGCTGACCTTGTCGTTTGGTAAGACTTTTTGAAGTTAATTTCCCAATTAAGTCCATGATTTAAAATTTAAACAATACAGCATTTAGTGCAGCAGTCATCTTGCTTCAGGCAAAATTATAGACGTCACACGTGACTATATACGTGTCCTGTTTTGGAAACCATTTTTTACATCTTTTTTTTGTACAAAAGTTGTAGTTGGAACATAGGTAGTAGCACAGTAATTGTGGATTAGCGTAGAAGAAGTGGTTGATGAGTTATTATTATGAGCAAGACTGGTGTGATTATTTAACTTGGAGTTTGCATCATCATCGTCCTCGACATATTTGTCTGCTCTCAGCTATCCAGGCACAAAGGTCTTCTCCAGAACATTTTTATACTATAACAGGTTGATATTATTGTAGGATTAGTCATCATCAATACGCATACGCATCTATAATTCGTCACTACTGCAAACAGAGTTTGCACTCTGATGCACCATAAGGAGATATGGAATTGATAATTAAACTTAATACACGTCGTTGTGAACTCAAAGGTTACCTATTTTGTTCTTCTTCTTCTTTCAGTTCTCTCTGTGATGCTTTCCTGGACAGGAATGTGAATTGAAGACTGTCACAACCAATCCAAATCCAATCTCTTCCTAAACTCAAGTTTAAAAAGACAATAAATTAGTTTTTTTTAAAAAGATGCAAAATTGGAAACTTGAATCTTGAAGAATATTCTGAAGAAAGACAAGAAAAAATATGGAGGTGATCATCAAATCCCGGAAGCCTCAGTACACTTCGATAAAGTGTACGGGATGCAGCGCTACTTTGGAGTTTGAGGTGCCAACGGCGCCCAGTACAGGAACGCCAAAGTATAAAGTGCAGTGTTACAACACGCTGTGCGAGAAAGTTATTTATTATGACCCCAAGTAAGCCCTCACCCCCCACGCATAACGGATCTTCCAAAACTGGTGCTGCGTCAGGGACATCCGGATTCTCGTCCTTTTCAGCGAATGGAACAACGAAGCCGTTTAAGTTGGGAAGTGATGAAAATCCTGCCTCGTTAGAATACTACGAACTCATGGGCGTCCCACCTACGGCGGATACTGCGGAAATAAAGAAATCGTATTATAAATTAGCAATGAAGTATCATCCGGATAAGAATAAGACACTGGAAGCGGAAGAAATGTTCAAAAAGATCTCAGAGGCATACCAAGTGTTGTCAGATCCGGTGCTGAGGAAGAAATACAACGAATTCGGCCCTGGGAAAGGTTCAGGTATCTAATAAACAGTTCCTTTTGCAGTATTTTTTATTTTATTTTATTTTCGATGCATCAACCTCGTGTGGATTTTACAACGCGTAATATGGCTGAATGTTAATAATTAACAAGATTTTAATTCAATTTTTTTTAAGATCCCGAGGGAGGTTTCATTAACCCGGAGGAATTTTTCAAGATGCAGTTTGGAGGCGAACTGTTTGTAGACATTATCGGAGAACTTCAAATAGCGAAGGAATTCAAAAATATGATGATGAAGAATGGCGAAGGGGAAGAAGGAGAGGAGGTGAAGGAGGAAAACCTTAGCGTTACGTTAGAAAAACGACGTGAGGAACTGGAAGCGAAGAAAAAGGCGAGGGAGGTGAGGGTTGGGATTCTGTCAGAGAACCTTGTTAAGAAACTTCAAATCTATGTAGAAACCGATCCAGAAAATTTCCGTAAAGTGATTGCCGAGGAAGCGGAAGAGCTCAAGGTCCAAAGTTATGGAGTTCATCTTCTTCACTCAATTGGCTTCATTTATTCTGTGAAGGCGAGCGAGTATATATCCAAGTATAATGATGACCTTTTGACCATGCCTTCCTTTGTCCATCGCATGAGGCTCAAGGGTAGGGCCGTTTCGGAAGCGTTTAGCACAGGTAAGCAAATTTTCTTATTGTAAACTGAAATGAAATTCGTACCATGATTTCTACATTTTATTGATTATAATTATGATTTTTAATGTCTTTAGTTAAATCGGCGGTGGATGTTCATCACACGTTTGTGCAGCTACAGGAAGCAGAGAAGACAGGTGTCAGCGAAGCTGAAAGAGAAAAGTTGACCGAACAAGCGGTAAAGAAAGGAACGGATGCTATTTGGAAAACGAGCAAATTAGAAGTAGAGAACGTAATTCGAAGCGTCTGTGATAAAACATTACTGGACAGCAGGGTTCAGAAGCCCATCCTCAGGAAACGTGCCGACGCTCTAAAAATTGTTGGAGACATCTACCAAAACGTTACTCCTCCACAAATGCCTGTAAATATGTTCTAACTTTGTTAACAGAAAAATGTGTCCTGTGAATTGTGAGAATGAATAACAGAAACAATTTTATACCTTTTGGTTTTATGTGTCTTAATAATCGAGATTATCACCGTTTTGAATCGAAAAATATTATATTTACGTAATTTAAACGACAAAATGGAACGGAACGAAAGCTACCAAACTACTTCTATAAATGACAAAGACAAACAGATAGGAATTCTTTATAGTGATATTAAATTAAGTTGATTACCTACAATGTGTTGGTTCAGTTCATTGTTTCGGTCGGTCTATTCGTTTAAAAATTGGTTAGATTTATCTTACAATACTAAACATTCCGCATTCCGTTGGAAAGGCGGTTTCTTGTGCAAACTGTAACAAAATTATCATTATCTTTTTGGTGCTAAATAGAAACGGAGTATTTGTTCATGTTTGTTTGTGTGGTAAAATTCAATTTATTGTTGATTTTATCTGTGCGCCAAATGCCAGTTACAGGAATAAGAATATTATTCAAATTCAAATAAGAAAGTTGTTATTCCATAATTTTATCATCGTCTATCCTACGGTCACGGTCAATTAGCGTGTTTATTAACCTACCCAATCCATCAATTCTATTGATATTATAAATATTGGTTGTTCACTAATTATTAGTGATGATGTACTTTGGAGTAGTTTTTTTCAATTTTTAAGATCTGTTCAGCTTTCAAGCTAAGGTAGTGGGTGAGTGCGTAGTACAGATAGATAAACGAATAAACTGTTTGAGTTAGAGATGCCCTGTGTAGAGGCTATAAAAAGATGTTCTATGTTTCTAGCAGAGTAGTTTTTAAAATTTCCAAAAACGGTGTGTTCCCTAGTCATGTTTCTGATGTCCTGTTTTAAGCTTTACCGAATAAAGTAAGTATGTATATGCCCTACTACCGACTGCCACCGGGCGATCAAATCCTGGAAAATCTTCGGAAGCTGCAATTGAAATGTGTTTCTCAAGACTCGCTTTGTGTGCAATTAATGAGCAATTAAAAGATTGAAATTAAACTTAAATGTGGTCGTTGATAATAACTAATTACAAAAAAAACAATTTTGATGGAAAATTAAAATTATATTGTATTTACCTCCAACAAAATCTGAAATAACTTTATCAAGGAAATTCTTATCGTCTTCATTCTTGTAATAATAATGTAACAGTGAATATTGTTTCAAAAGAGTTGTGAATCTTTTCACCTATTAAAACAACAAGTTATATATTATAATACATTATTGTCCTCGTCATACTATAAAACTATGATTTTTAACTGCATTTCTAGAAAGAAACCCGTACACCATTGCATTAAATTCGTAGGTTATCAATATTGTCACGTCAGTCACGTGGCATATTTCATTTGCCATCGATCAGTGACCGGCGAGATTTTTTATAACAGAAGATTTGGGTGCTGACGGGGCGAAGTGAAGGTAGGCATACGACGGTAAGCGCATTTAATACGTGACTTTCTTCAACAATCATTAGTTTACTGCATAACCTAAAATAGAGTTTCATAGTGTTGTTGAGTGTATTGAACTGGTCAAACAATTTAGCGACCGTTTTTTCCCGGTGTGCACGATGAAGTTTACATGAAACTATTATTATTTTCATTCTCGCCATAATAACGGTAATGCCCAGGCCCAGCCCTGAGAAAATTACATTTTCATCAAACAGTTTTCATCAATTACTCTTACATACTACGCTAACATACACACGTTATCTGACTAAATTCGGCTCTGTGATAAAACAACAAGTCACATTTCACACAACACTGTGCAATGAAAGCGCAGCGCAGTTAGTTGTAATCTTTATCGAAAATCATTTATATTTTCCTTAAGGGTGCCTTTTTACGAGTGTACGAAACGAGCTTCTAAAAAGTGCTCGAGGTAAAACCCAAAGGAAGTTCTGGTATACTTTTTTCTCGACATGCGCACTCCTCATGTGTATATGATTTTGATAATCACGACGATTGATAATTAGATGTTCATGTTAGTGAGTGTGATGTGCTGATGTCGCTAATCTAGGTTTCTGTTGCCAGAAGTGCTTTCCTTCTTCAGATTTTTTTAAATAATGCAGAGACTTGATTGAGATTTTTGAGATTCGTCGACGAAACAACAAAGGAACAGGTTTATATACGCTCTCATGATAATGTTACGTACCCTCTGACGCTGCAATGAGCCACCAAAAACTGAACTGAACTTGACGCATGACATGACTTTGTCGTTCGTTCGTGCTCACGCTTCTTCATTTCATGAAACTGGCAACTGGCCTCTTGTCTAGTAAGTAGGTATAATAGGTTGAATGAAAAATCTGAGTTTGCAGAAAAGGAATCAGTTTTTTTTTTTCATGCAATCTCTTTATATCATTATCAGGCATCACTGGTTAACATTTTGAAATATATGCAAAAACAAGTTTACAATTTAAAAAAGTAACTCATCATTATAAGCCATCTCTCTAAAACATTGCATTTTGGCATGTGTGCATGAACAATGAAATTAACAATGAAATGAACGCGCATATACATACATACATACATGAGCAGTCGGAGAGATAATCCGTCACCAAAATAATCTCATTCACTGATTTCTCACAGAGATTTTGTGCGAGCTTAATAAGCGAGAAGCAGCGAATGACAAATAAAAAAGACAAGCGCAATGCCAAGTTGGTTGTTTTGTTTTACCTACTTAATTATCAACAAAGTGCATAGTACTCTGTAATAATAACACTTTGCGCTTTAGTTGAATGACTAGTAGAGTTTAGAACAACAAAAAACTGAAAAAGAACCAACAGCGCTAGCGCTACTACTTACTATACTGCCAAACAAAGTAAAAAAAAATATTATTATCATTCATTTCACTCTCATCTCATCTTTTTGATTCAGCCAGTTTTTATAGGCGTCATTTTAATCGTCAGTCAGTTGAAAGCTTGTCCTCGTTTAGCGAACAAGGAGCATAGACCAAATTTCAAAGTGTTGAGTTTTTTTTATTAATAATATTTTAAGGTGGTTTGTTTGGTGTGAGAAAGCAGCAGCAATTTAAATTCAATCAATCAATACCAATAAATAAATATGAGGTCTTCATTAATTTTCGGCTTTCTCCTGTTCTACCTGGTCACAACGGCTACTTGTAAGCTGGAATAATAAAAAACGAATTAAAGGAAAAGTTTTTTTCTTCTTCTTTTCTTCAGACGTGGGTCATATTATAATTAATCATATTAAAATTTGTAGGCAGAAATGTGGGAGAAAGCATAAAGCGGAATTCAGAGCGACAAACGACTCTGAAGAATTATAGAAATCAATTTGCGGCGATACATGACGCGTTGTCCGGCTCAGTAGAGTCAGGAGAGCGAGCTGGCGGCGGACCTTCTTACCGAATCGACCTCGGGGAAGGTATGATTTTATATACAAGCAAGAGACCTAATTTTACTGTAATCATTAACCGCTTGATCCAAGATTTGATATGGTCATCACGGACAGCGCTAGAGGCTGAAAGCTTCCGGGCTGCTGCTGTTTCTTCAGATTCTTTAGAGTATAGCCAAGAAGGTAGGAATCCGGAAGAGGGGGAAGTTGAGGCAACAACTTTCTTCCCCGTTCAGAACCTTATCAATAGTAATTCGCAGCAGTGGTTAAAGTCGGGTCTCCAAGATGAGGACGATGTTGAGGAGGAAGAGGAGGACATGGTGGACGATGGTCAGTAGTTAAAGTTGGCGTCAGAGAATATTGCGTCACTAAAAAATTGCTAAAAACCAGTTTGAATTATAAAAAAATGATATGAAAATCCAGGTTGCGAGGAAGGTGAGGTGCTCAAGGTATCGTGCAACTCGTGCGTGTGCATAAATGCTCAATACGTTTGCTCCAAGAAGGAATGTGGAGAACGGGAAATTCCAGCACCTCCCAAGCATAAAAATTCTGGAAAAAGGAAAGGCACTTTGAATTACAACAAAAAGACGGACCAAGCTGTGGCCATTGATGAGTCTGGAAACGCGTTGTATGGAGAATACTTCAGTTCTGAAGCAGACTTGATGATTGGTCCAACTGAAAGTAGTAACGATACCGTGGCACGAGAAGAAGAGCCTACATCAGCAGAGTTTTCCTGTATCGATGGACGGACCAAGCCGGTGGATTGTAATCAATGCATTTGCGCGATGGGAAGATGGGCTTGCACCAAAATGTCCTGTATTCCCATGTCGCTCAGAGAGAAAGCGAGCTTTCACGGGGCTGATTTTATCAAGAAGGCTGACACTCTCAAGGAAAACATGGACATAGATGGTAAGGGTGATTATGCATAAAAAAGGTGACACGTTTGACGGTGGAACGATTGGACAAGAAAATTTCCCTCTGATCAATTATTTTTAAGAGTATCATAAATTTGTGTATGAAATTGCCAGTTCCTGCCAGTTATGAAAGTTTTTTATAGAATGCAACGTTTAAATGCAATTTAGATGACTGCATGGAAGGTGATACGAAGAAGGCAGGATGCAATCAATGTGTCTGTCATGAAAATTCGTGGGCCTGTACTGACTTTGAGTGTCCATCTGCAGCTCCTCCAAAACCAAATCTCAATGAAGTTAAATGTACGTTTGATTCCAAATTATGTTTTATGGAAAGATTGAAACCGACACGGTTTAGATAAGCTGGCAATTATTTTAATGTTTTCAGTGGAAGCTTGTCAGACCGAAGAGGATGTCAAAAGTGTTGAGTGCAACATTTGCTCGTGCAGGTGAGCTGTACCTACCTACATTTTTAATACGAAAGTTTATGCCGAAGGAACATAATAAGATTATTTTCAACATTTGTTATGTCGCAGATCGGGAATATGGAGATGTACAAGCAACGACTGTAAGAAATTTGGAGACAAGTACTACCAGCCAATTGTGCGAGGACCTCATAAAACAACATCTCCTTTAATGATGGATTCCGACTCGGCCGAGAATCACAGCTTTCTTTAAAAACTATCTCAGAATATTGATTTGATCTGAATTTTATTATTTATTTATTTTTATTTATTTAACTGACTTTTATCTCGCTTACATCAGTTGATATCTCTTACATTCATCATCGATCGTTATTACCAAAATCAAAATATTATATTGATGAGCGCCTCACTAATTCTGTGGCGTTGAGTAAATATAGTAAAAGTAATGAAACAATAAATTCTTAACGATAATGGAATACACATAACTAATTACAAATTAGGAACATAGGTAATTATTATGTTCACGCAAAATACAAAATCAATACGAAACGGAAAGAAAACCAGCACTGGTTTCTAATGTACATACATCATCATGAGCTTGCAATTAATTAGTACAAACTACGTGGTCCGTAAATATAAATAGGATCAGTACAAAACTTTAATTTGCAGGAAGCATTTCACCGTGCATCTCAGTGGTGAGCTGAGTAAGAAGATCCGAAAGTTTCTTCTTCAGTGCTGCAATTCCCATCAGAACAATATTCTCGGGTCGGAGTGCACCGCTGGCTTCCACGTTGTAATAAAACTTGTTCGGCTTATTCTCCCAACTATAAGCTGCTTGATCTGCATTAAATCAACACAACGTCATTATCGCATATGAAAAGTATTTTGATTTTGTCTATTAAATTTCTCGAAATTTTGTCACGAAAAACTTACGCTGATCTTCTTCCAATTCCGTGTACTCGCTTTTTGGCCATTCCTCGGGCTTGGGATATAAGGTGTGTCTCATGGAATTATCTGGATCGTATTCAAATGCAACACCAGCAGTGGGATTCCACTTGGCATGCTCCTTTCCAAACCCTTTCTTGGCATAAGCACGGAGTTTCAATTCCTGACCTTTACGTAACTTGATGATTAAGATGTCTGTGAAATTCGAAACAACAAATAATTAGCTTATCATTTTATATCATAAAACAAACTGTATTCCTATTTTAGTTAGGTATTAAACCAACCTTCCTGTTGTTCATATTCTGGAGCATCCTCATCTTTGCCTTTAGAAGTAACAGGGACAACCCTTGGATCACTACTCCGTAAATCCGCTGACGTTACATGTCGTGTCTGGTCATCCTGACATTGGACATGCAAGTCAAATTCCACGCTGCAGCTCACACAAAAGTCCTCACACTCGCATTCCTGTAAGAATGGCAGAAAGACAAAATGATTATGGAAAATTGGTCGCTTTCATTTGAACACTTAGATTTCAATAGTAGATTAGAGATATTGTAAATACAGTGACTAAACAAGATTCAGAGTTTTAACCACATTACAAAATAGAATTTTTGGTTAGTTGCTCGTGGAATGCCCAAAGTAAAGCCAACTCTCTTCATTCCAAATTTATATTTGCGGTATAAGTCCTTTGTACAATTAACTTGCAAACAATGGCCATAACGAATACATCAGCCTTTGTCTTTATCACCATTCTGTACATCGTGCTAACTATTAACGCGACAATGATCCCACACAAAGTTTTGCAAACTAAACTAACACATGAAATCATTGAAACGCATCTTGACGATTGCTACGTCATAAAAGTCAGTAAGCAAGAGCAAGCCAGTGAAATTTTCACAAACACTGCAACGTAAGTGTTGAACCAGTATATACTATTTAATTAACCTAATTTTATAGTCCGTTGATTATCTTTAAAATATTCAATTTTCTAGGAATGCTCCTGTGATCGAGATAAATTATGGTAAGGTGGAGTACACCAGAGTTCTCGAGCATTTTACTAATGCGTCACGGTACAGTCTCATGATCAAACATAATCGGCAATGCATAGTTTACTACATTTCTTTATCTGGATATGTCGGAAGCGACTTGCACACTTTACTGGAAACTTTTCAAATTCAAGCGCTACAAATCGAAGCAACTTATTCTTATCTACTTATATCTGAATTTGATAAGCAGGAAGTCTTTCGGTCTTTTATTATGTCACCACACTTAAAAAGTTACCAGCATCGCGTGTCCCTACAACCTACTTTTGAACCAGACAGTACGTACACGGGATTCACATTGAATTTATTCTGCTACTTTTGTTTAAATGGCGATCCAGACATAATCCAGAAAAATAGAATGTATCAAACTGTACAAGAACTAAATGGGATTGATGAACTCTTCCCGGAAATGACAAAAAATTTCAACGGAAAAGATATGAGAGTCATAGCTCCTCCAGCACCTCCACTTGTTCTCGTTTTGCCTTCTAAAACCCGTCCTGGAAAGTATGAGATTCACGGACAACATGGAATTATTTTGGAAAGCCTTTCACATTTCTTCAATTTTTCGTACACTTTGAAACCATCACCGCTAACTGGAATTAGACTACCAAATGGTAGCTGGAATGGAATTATGGGTGAAATTCTGTACGATCAAGCAGATATCGGCCTATGCGTCGCTACATCATACGACCGTTACAAAATCGTTGATGTCACAACAAACGTGTTTTACGCATTTCTCGTTCTGGTCTCCACAAAACCCAAACCGATTTTTGAATGGCAAGCAGTTTTTTATCCCTTTGAACCAAACTCTTGGCTTGGATTCATAATTTCTACAGCATTAGCTTTCTTCATATCCAAATGGATTCACAACACGTCAATAAAATACGAAATTCCTGCAGCCATGCGAGGAAAGAGTAATGAAGAAATACTTCACAAACTAAAGTCTCAATTCTTAACAAGTTATAAAACATTTTATATAACTGTTGGCAATCTACTCGAACAAGGTAAGGACTACGTCAACATTATTTCCGCTACTTGCAAATCTCACTGATATTTTGTCATAATTTTGAATTTGCAGGACCACCATTTGACTTCAACTCTACTCCCTCACGAATGTTCATTACTTTTTGGATGCTCTTCGCCATGATAATAACGACAGCCTACAGATCCAAGCTTTTCACCTTTTTGACTTTCCCCAGTGTCGAAGTTCCTCCCAGCACGTTCCAAGAGCTAGTCGACAGTTCATACAAATGGGGTATGAAGCATCTTGGAGGAATTGCTTACGTCTTTATCACAAAATCACCCCTTGCTTATGTAAGGAATATTGGCGAAAGGATGCAAGTTTACAATGACAAGTACAGTTGTCTTGATCGGACGTTCCGGGACAGATTTACTTGTATCATTTATAAAGCATATATTGATTACATGATAGAGATACGTTATTGGAAACTGCGTCATAACTTTCATGTCTCCGACTTTGTATCACCTCCCGTAGGATCAGCATGGGCTCTCCCAAAGTACGCCCCTTGGCTACCTGCATTTGACAAAGCTAGCTTTCCAGTGTTCGAAATGGGGCTTGCCGACAAATATCTGTATGATTATCAGGTAAGCACTGCAAATGTGCTGCGCGCAAAGGCCCAAGAATCTAACTCGACGCTAGATGTGTTTGACCTAAATTCTAGTGTCAAAAATGACGATGAAAGTGGGCCCAAGCCGTTGGTGCTGGCAAATTTATATGCTGCATTTTTCATTCTAGCGATCGGAATAGTTGTGAGTGCAATATTTTTTGGGTTTGAGGTTTTCCATTATAAACACGGTAAAAAATTATCGGAGAAGGCAAGCAAATTGAAAGTAAATTTGCGTAGAAGACCCAGGAAGGAAAATAAACAATTACCGAATGTTGCAAAAATAATTATTGAATTGAATTCAAAAATATTAGAATTGGATGATTAGTCACAGGACCCGAGCAGCTTATACCCTCATAACCATAGACCTTTAGAGAATTCGAAATGCTTAGATGAATATGGCAATGGTAATTATCTTACCCTGGTGTACTTCATTCCTTCTACGACGTCATCCGAGGTCAAGGGTATCATTCCAATTCGATGAGCTATGAATTCATCACTGAGAACAGTCGAGTTCGCTTCGAATTGTACCCAATCGATAGCCATTGTTGCCTGTAATCAAACGACAGTAACAACATAATATATTAAGTGTGTCGATAATCATACCATCGTATATAATGCCAAATGCCATACTTTATAATTTGCAAATTTTAAGTGCATTTACCGTTTCAGCAATCATGATTCTTCGGACACTGTTCGCAACACTACAAAAACACAAAATGATAAACATCTAAATGAAATAACAATTACACTTGATTACATATTAAATGCTTTGTTTATGCATAAGCAATGCAATGTCGTAATTATTACTAAACTGTACATGTCTAATCAACAACGATGATGTATAATCATAAAAAAGCAATGAGCTAATTTAAATAAATTTGTCACTAGACCGTCAATCTGTTACTGTTAACTTTGCTACTAACTTAACAGCATTATTATTACGCCATCGTCATCGTAACTGCATTCAAATTCTCCTGTTCCTGTCACTAAATTTCGTTACCGGTAGCCGATTAACATTGGCAAAGTTTACAATATAGCCGCCATTTTCCACTGACGCCACAAAATTAAATGTTTGCAAAATGTAACTATGGCAACGCACAGTCGATTGTACATTACACCATACCTCAAATCAGTATCCTCAATGTGGAACTTGACATTCTCCCCAGAAAGTTCCCGGATGTGAATTGCCGGTTGGTTGGCGTAAGGCATCTTGGAACCTTGTTAATACTCCCACAGGGTTTCAATTACTTTAGCAGTAGTAATCCTGATCTATAATTGAAATACAACTACATTAGTTTACACTACAACACAGGAATTCTTATTGTTTCTACTCATTGTCATTGTTGAACTGCTGTGACTGAGGATTTACATTTACTTACTGATTAGAAGAATGGAGGGCTCCGATGAAGTTATCCGGACAAAAATTAAACAGCAACTGGACCAGGTACGTAAATACACGTGCACTTGAAATATTATCTTTCAAAACACCTAAAAACTCCAAAAATGTCGCTGGAATCCACTGACAACTTTGGTTAAAGTGGTGATGGTGGTTTTTATAGTTCTCAAACTGGGCCAATACAATCTTACGATTTTAAACAATAGGCTGACAGTACGCGATAATTAACTGATTAAGTCAAGCAGTTACAAAATTGACGGACAATCAATGCGAAGCTGAAGCTAGCTGATGACTGACTTGTTTTGTGTCGTCGGCTTATTTCTGAACAGAAAATACAAGCCCGACTTCTTCGCGCACACAAATCTGTTCGTTTATAACGATAGTGTGTGCTGTCGTGTGAAGATGGTGGTGGCAGGCAGGTGGCTGAAATGTAGTTCAGCAAGTTATCATGATAGCGTTATGCATGAAATGAAAAACTATTAAATTATAAATGTAGCTAATGATAGAAAGCTTCTGTAAGAACAGTTTGTTGAGACAAAATGGGCAATTAAATATTTAAACGTGTGGATTGAAACTACTTGGTTAATTCATATGCTTAGAAAAGGCATTGATGTGCATGCTCTGTTAGCTGTATTTTAAAAAGGAAAAGATAATAAATTTATGTCCAAATATGGCGATTATTTAATTGACGTGATGATTGTGATAATATTTAAAGAATTTTTTTATGATTTTTTTGTTTGTAGAGTGGAATGACGTCGGTGGTCCGTAAAATGGTGCACAGGATCTGTAACGACAAAGAGGATCTGAATGAGATCGATCTTGAGGAAGTTGTTAATGAGGTATACAAGCAAGGCGCTGTGAAAGGATTTATTAACGATTTGGGTAAGAGTTATGATTAGATTCAATCGAATTGTTTAAATTACTCCTCTTTTAAAGAGATGCCAGGTTTGTTAGATGGATGCTTTTCTGAAAATTTGGCACTTGGGTTTCTGAAGGTCGCACGGGGCAAGCTAAGAAAGTGGACAGTTGTGAGGAAATTGCAGAAATTTTGGCAAATCATCCGAGTCTGAATTTAGATGACTCAACTGATAGCGACATAATTGAAGAGCAGTTAAGAAAGTCCGGTTAGTTAATCAAAATGGCAATTTTTTGCTAATGTTCAGCATATTTTCAGGTTATCCTGTGTAATGTTAATTGTGCTGTCATTTCTTTTTATAAATAGGGAAATACTATCTAAAAATGCAGATCGAGGGTGGGAAAGCTTTCTTGGATCATTTGCTTGGCGAAATTGACAAAATTGGTGGAGATCCTCCTGTGAATCCTGACACGTTCGCGTATTGTTCCAACGCAAGAGCTGATCGATACGGTGTTTTGAGGGATGAGGATTCAAGGAGTAAACTAAGACTGCACGTTTTCTACAAATCACAGCGCTATACCACACAGTCAGTGGTGTCTTGCTGTGATCCGGATTTCAATGAGACATTCTTAATTGAAATTGGACGGTTTGGTGGTAAGCATTTAACTGTCTAACCGTATAATTTGCATACTTTCATAATGCAACTCACTAAATTATTTACAATTCACACGAAGATACCTACCGATGTAGATATTCCTTCCTCTTTTGGTCATAGTCGCGATTTTTTCTTGCCAAATTGATTATCTTTAGATCTAGTTTCTTAAATTCTTTACCACTTTTATGTATGGTTAATTAATTTAAAACATTCTATGGCGCACAAAGAGTTTGTGGGCGGATGGCAAGCCTATTTGATTTTCATTACGTCGTGTCGTGTTAGTTTACTTCTCTGCATGACGTGTGAATGGCGTTTATTATATTTAGGCAGATTTCAAAATATGTATGAATTTTAACGCATGATCTACAATTTTCAGTGTCAGACGGAAGTATAGGAAGGCAACTGCTGGCCATTAATGAACCGTTGCGGATTATAGTTGTCCGTGAAGACGTAAATCTGAACGTGTCGGGTTGCGTACCAGTAGCATATTGTCGCCACGATTGGCGAACAATTCTCATTAAAGAAAACGGCTCTAAGAATTTTTCACTTGAATTGATGGGCATTGGTAAGTACTAAAGTAATGTGGCGTTGTTTGAAAGAAAAAAAAACAGTAGAAAATATTTAGTGTTAAATTGCGTCCTATTGGGTGGTACAAAAATGACTAATGAGTAGTAGAACTCACATTGAGAAGAAATCCAATTTATTTTTTTACGCAAACTTATTTAGGACCTGAGCACACTGTTTGTGTTGGGATTTTGCGCGTCCGTTTCACACTTATTCCGATACCTCACGAAAGAATTTCTGAGAACGCTTATTTGGACAAAGCAAATGAGGATGGGGCTTCTGAGGAGGATTTTGAAAGATTCATTATAACAGTGGCGAAGCGCTGGTGGAGGGAGTACATCGAAATCAGGGCTGATCATCAATTTCGACTTGTGAGACTATTTGCTTATGATGAGAACATGGTGGCTCGGTAAGTAACAAACAACAACAGTCTCAACAATGCTTGATGAGTTAACGTGACTCGTGATTTGACAATACCAGAGACGTCATATTATTCGAGTAACGTAATTTTTTGTAGGGTACGGGACGTGCTCTACAGATTTTCTGCATGAATAAAGTAATATTCAATTCTTGTATTTTTGCAGGCCCGTAACAACATTTATAAAGCGTGTAGTTCTTGATGATTTACTGGTAACACCGTTTGAAGCTGCGTGGTTTGTAGCGATACTTCCAACAACTAAAAATAATCACGTGAAAGCCAACAATGATATGAATGGGAAGAGTCTACCCGGAATACAGAATGGAACTGGGGGCTGCGTTTTGTCGGAAAGATGGCAAAATGTTGAAACAAGCATTATCGCCAAGTGTGGGGTACAATAAACACGAGCATTATCTTTAATGTATTTATAGAGCACGCATGGAAAGTTATAAATGCGAACAATAATTTGAGCTATAATTATACTTGAAGACGGTAGAGGATCATGCCGTTTTATTGGCATCATTGCTTTTAAGCTTTGGATTGGATGCGTACGTGGCTCTTGGAACGAAGAAAGGAAAGGGTTCGTGGGCATGGACGGTTACAATGTCTGAGAATCTAGAACCAACTTTTTGGGAAAGCACTACAGGTAAAATTGCAAAAGGGATAGAAGTGGTTATGCGATTAGCGATATGTACGAAACTTTGGTAGTCATTCCATTTTGTATGAAAAAATAAGTCATCAAGATGTAATTTAAAACTTGACAGGTTGACGAATGGCAGAATTTTTCATTTTCTTGATTAATATTTTTTTTATTTCATCTTTCAATCTCTGTAGTAAATACAATTCTGTGACAAAATATGAAAAGTCATGCAGGTATGTATGTAGTAATGTACGTTGCATTGAAAATTATTATTTAACTTTGTTAGGTGAACATTACGAGCATTTTTCATTCCCGAACGACACTGGATCTTACGATCACTTAAGCTCCGAAATACTTGCCAAGCTTATGAAGAACAACATTTACGGATTCTTGACGATTAGCTGCATATTTAACGGGAAAGGATTTTATGCCAATGTACAGGTATTTCGAAGAAAAATTCTGGAAAATGCTATAAAACTTATGCTCACACAAATTAGTCCCATTTTCATGAGTAATTAATGCAATTCTTATTACGTTGTAATTCATTCCAGCCTACTACTTCCATTGATTTTGTTGACTGGAACGTGGAAAACCCTTCCAAATGGAAGTTCTTGTCGTATTCCAATGAACAGCATCATGTCTCACGTTACCCCGTCAGGCTAAACGGATCTGCCCTGAACGCTGATTTTCTCACAAAAAAGTTGGAGTATCAGCTCAGGAGTCTTTTAGTCAGCGTGAGAAAGGTTTTAATACGCTTGAGAATTTTAAGTATAAAATACAAAGCATTTAAGCAATAAAATTATACGCGAATCTGCAATTAAATCTGGCATATATGTTACAGGAAAAAGGAAAGGGGACCAAATGGGACGACCAATTATCCCAGTACATGGGCCAGCACCTCCACAGGGAGGAAATGGAGGTTAGCAGCGGTGGATCAAACTTTCAAGACTACTTCCGAACTGCCGCTTTGAAGACGCTTCCGCCCGGACACGAGTTTCGAGCGCACACCTTTCACTCCCGGTCAACCGAAGCTCATGTCCTATTCTCAAGGTCTCTTCGGTAAAAGAACCATCTTTCCCCATAATTGCATACATCAATACATTAATTACCTGTTAACTTTTAACCTTTTAACCCAAAACTCTCATTAAACTTATTCTTCAAGGGAGCCTTTGGCCAGCGAGATAATATTTCCTCAAGGGGATAATGTTCGGCACGCACTCAAAGTGAAAATCTTCCCGTATCCCGAAGACGTGTCCTCCATCCGCTTTATGATAGCTTGCACCTATATTCCAGTATAGACTTTTCTCCAGCGAGCAACATGGGCCATTATGATGATGCCGCTGGAGAGCATCGAGTGAACAAAAACTCCGCCGAATATAACCTCATGTGTTTTAAATGCATCCTTACGGAACAATGTAAACAAGCTTGTTTTTCTCTGTTTTCGCATAGCGGCTGTGTTTGTTTACGTCTGCATGTAAATCTCCGCTTCTCTCAGGGTTTTTTCTTGACAAGTGACATTATACAAATTATTACTGAGATTATAATATTTATGTAAATCTAGTTTAATCAATAAGATCACAATGTTAAGGTCATGTGTGTTGTGTACACGCGATTGTTTAAAAACTGTTACTAATAAACTGTTAAATGTTCTATAGTCACGCTTGCTTCATCAGTGATTGATGTTCTGTTCATTCGGCGTCGTGATTTAATGACAAAAACTGCAGCGTTTATCATCCCCCGTGGTTATCACTGCGAGTTGAAAGTGATGTGTCGTTGTGAGCGTGAACTTTACGTACACATTGTCTAAAAAATGACATTTTAATAACAGTAATGAACAAAATAATTTGATAAGGCATGATTTGGAAATCTTGGCTGGAACATGATGTGCGCTACTGGCTTTAAAGGGCCCTTATAATTATGTTGTTTATTTGCTCGCAATTGTTTGAACAAAATGAAAAAATGAACATTGTATGTCATTAAGAAGATGAGACTGAAAATAAAGTCATCCCTTTGTCTTTTCGAACTTGACCGTCAAGTGTTGTGTACTGCTCAATATAACCATCATTATTTCTACGGCACTCGATCATCATGTAATCATGTTTAGGTCAGGGCTGCGATTCCACTCAATCTTGCGGGTAAAGTGGAGATGACAAGCGGAACATTTGCTTATTTCGATATCATTTTATAAAGTCTCATCATGCATTTCACACCATCATCTCACCTCCCGACTCCCAGATTTTAATTATCCACCGACACGTCTTCAGTCTTTCATTTGTGGGGATGAATTTGTAGTTGCACTGCAACAATGCCAAATAAGTGAGTCAGTAGTGATGCCGATGCCAATGTTTGATACATTGTAAAAAAAAGTCTGGAACACTTAACGGGTAAGAAAAAGTCTTTTGATGGCGCTCCCTTTGGGTTTCCCTTTAAACCTTTACAAGTTTCAGTTTCAATTATATTTAAAATGCTTATGGAAGTCGAATAGAAATGCATTACATCCCCCTAACCGTACCCTTGCTAGTAAATATTTTCTTTCCATGCTTTAATGTTTCACAAATAAGTAGTTGTTTATTAAATGGCATAATATTTTTAACATGCATTTTTTCAAGGACAAAGGATGGGCGATTTCATGTTACTATTCTTGCTTCATGTTCAAATATAACATGCTTTCCGAATCTTTTAAAGTCTTTCGTGATTCTTTTGGCAATGCGACTCGGACACCTCAACATTTCCACTTATTTCAGTGTCCTCATAAATCTGCATCACTCATTGTTAGCATACAACGATTACAGCAACAATGTGTTGTGTCAGAGGTAATGAATGAAAGAAAGGCTGTGGCGTATGTGGCGTTTCGTGGAACTTTCATTTATTGTGCATTTAAATCAAAATATAGTACAGAATTATAAAATGTTAAACAATTGTAGACACATTGATAAGCCTTAGTTCCTCAATTCCTCCGAGCCTTTCATAATGCCCCTATTCTATATATAATTTCTCTTCACTCTCCTCTCCAACATGATGCTTTTTTTTATTTCGTGCCTACTTTCACTAAAAAGAATGATTTCGCCTGGTTTAGGTTAGTTGGTTAGAAAAAAAAAGAAGAATGAAAGAAAGCCATAAGTTTCAATAAGAGCAGCGATATGTATGCAATGGAGATTTTGGAGTAGGAATTGCTTTTAGTCAAGTTTTGTCGTAAAATTCACCTTTTATTTTTCCTTTTCCATCTCATTTCTTATGCTTCACAAGATATCTCTCTCTCTCTCTTTGTTTACTTTTACTTCTTACTTGAAACCGTACTTACTTTCTCTCTCCTACTCCACATTATTATAGCAGTAGTGGCGAGTTAAAATGTGTTCTGTGTAGATGCATGTACATATAACGTACCCAAGTAAAACGCAGTAAGTAAAAGTACGTCTTCACATTTTTTAGAGAGTAAGTTAAGTAGGATATCAATAATACAATGTGTATATAACGATATTATTTTGTTCCTTGATATGTTATGTTTGTGAATGTGAAGTGTTTCTTTTTTTGTTTTCCTTCTCTCTGCACTAATATACTTTGAGAGTGGCTTGGTTTAAGATGAACTGGTATAGAGGTATTATGATTTTCTTACTTTCTCCTTTCATTCCACTTTACATACAAAGCAAATACGTATATATGTACCTATATAAATTATATGGAAATATCTTCCTGATATACGACGCTTTTTTACTACTTGCTTACATTAGTGCATATTATCTGCGCTCATTTCAACAGGAAAGCTTCTTCTTCTGCACTTTTATTACACAAAAACCTATACACCACAATTACTTCATCCTTGTCCATTTGGAAAGCTAGTAAATTGCATAGGTACATGATATACTGATTCTAAGATTATCTAAGACAAAACTCTTCCGCGGATCATCTAAAAAGTAGCGATAATACCGAATGCATTTGACTCTCTTTTGTATTTTGTACAAATCAGAGCCAAATCCTACTTTTTTCTTATATGTTTACGTATAAACCGACCTACCTACCAAAAATACAACCGAAATTGTGTTTTTTTTTTTGGTTTATTGTTTTAAAACGTTTTTATGTGAAAGTATATCCTCGTCGTATGTATTCTGAAGGAAATAAAGCAATAAAAGCTCAAAACAAGGTAGCCTGGTTTTTTTATGTTGATGCATTTTCAAAGGGTTGGGAAATTATGGTGAGAATTTCTTTGTCTTTTGCATATTATTATTTAGCCTGTGCTATTTTTATGTCAGGTCTCAAGAGTCATGAGAAAAGGATAGAACAGTGAATGCGTTGTACATAATTTGTCAGGAATTGCTCGGTAGTTTTGAACACAAGCAAAAATGGGGACTAAACTCCACGCATTGATTGTACATAGAGTAAATACACTAGAAAGCAACACTTTCTCCAGCTCGGGCCGACACCTCGTCGAAAGTGTAAACAAACTTCCGGTAGGATGAGTAGACTCTGTTCTCCTCTCACCCCTATGCATTGTAGGTAAAGTAAAGTAATATGCAGTATACAACTCGTAGAAAGGGTGAGAGGGTTCCTGAGATGTTTACATGTTTGAATTGTGTTCAGTGTCCATTCCACTAATTATTGAATGTAGGCATCATCCAATAAATGTTAATATGTATTCGAAGAAATTTCAAGTTAAAAAATGATAGTAAAATAAGATGATAATATATCGACTACTAAGCACACTGGTAGTATTTTTTACTTCCGTAAAATGAGGATTATATATTAGGTATATGTACTCATCTTTAACTGATAGAAGCAAGAGCTGGATTCTTCAAAGTGCCCAGAAAATGACTTGAAGAAAGTAATTTTGTATAGAAAATGGAAAGTGTTTCTCGTGTGGCATTAAAATCGGAAGCAACAAACAAACAACAACCACTAAAGCAGAAGTGTACGAGAGACACACAATGAAGCTAACTGAAAAGGATGCCGATGAGGGTTGTCATACTTTTAAATGTGGGAATGCTAAAAATGCAAACTCGTTCCAAGTTGGAAAAAAATGAATGTCACTCTTTAGAAAATTAATTTTATTAACTTCAAAGTGCGTAATGGACTGTGTCACATTTTTCTTTGGATTCACAGAGAAAAAAAAAGCATTTTTGTTGTTGTTGGCTCTTCTAGTAGTAGCAGAAGCAAAGTTTTTTTTCTATTTTACTTTTTTTACGTTTTTTAAAAGCATCCAAATTCTAATACAGTAAGTCATGAGAATGTGAATTCAATTAACTATACAGTTGCACAAGAAGTCATGAGATAAAAGTACAAAAAAAACATGTGATAAGTAACATTGCACACCCCAACCAGTCAGGTTCAGGATACATTTTAACCAAAAGGATTGTTCTTTTGTTCCCCTTCCATAATTTCATGTTTTGTTATCCATGAGCGTTATTAAGATTGACAGCGGGATTTTTTGTCAGTTTTTATACTATTTTGACTCGCACCATTTGTATTATCAAAAAAACTGTCTTCATTGATAAGTATGATCTGTACGGATGCATAATGTATGCTCTAATTTCACTGTCTCTTGTCTTTGCTAACTGCTGCATATATTTTTGGGGTATGTTGAGATAAATACAGTTTTTAACGTTATGGGTGAGGTTTGACAGAAGCACATTTTAGCAATGTCTTTTGTTACATTACATTCTTCGTTATTTGTCGCAAGATCCCTTTTTTCTTATGGTTTTACAAGCTCATGGTTTACAGATCTCATCCGCTTCATGATAACCTTACAGCAAATCAACATTACTATTAATACTACAGTGTTCATTAGATGATATTATGATTATTAGTAGCACGATGTAAAAAGATGTTATGTAAGTATTTTGATGATGATGAGAAAGAAAATGATCTCCACTCAATCTGTGCCTTATGCTCACAACTACTCTCACAGTTATCGTCATCCTAGGCTTTTTTTCATCATCATACTACTTTGTATATAGCAGCATAGTTTTTAAGAACTTGTCCCACCACACCGACTGCTAACGTCATATTATTATTAAAAATATCAAAAGAATGGACTATGACTGCGTATTATTATTCGACTTTCTCTCCATGAAAAACACATGATCATCTTGCTCTTCCTCTCTCTCTCTTCTGCAATCTTTGTGGTAACTAGTAGTTGGAGGCAATTATAATTAACTAACTTTTTACCATTTAAAAAAAACTTGTTAGGATAAAAAGTAATGTTTAAGAATTTTCAAAACTATTTTCTCCTTCTCATTGGTTTAGCAAAGCGGTACGTGGTGGTGGCGCGGCACGCATGCATGGATAAAACAGAAGCAAAAATATATTTTAGAAAACTTCTTTATATAAAATGTACTCTCTCTCTCTCGTCGTCTATTAAGTACCATCAGTTTTTTCAGAGGAAGCGTTTTAAAAGAATATAGTCCATGTATGCCCAAGCAAGATCATATTATTTTTTTCTACATCTTTTCTTGTGCTGGTATATTTAAATTAACATGGTAGTTACATACTACACTTCTTGGTTTTCGTATAGGTAGTCCGTAACTATTTCATAAAAATAAAGCAATGTGCATTTTTCTTGATACTGAGAGAGACAATTTCTCTTGTTCGTCCGCTACTCATCTTCTTGTCTCTAGCTATCATATCATGCATATATACCCACTATCCACCTACATTAACGGCATAAATGTACCTCACGTCACAATTCCTGGTGTTCGCAATATTGACAAAACTATTACACCATTTTACTCCAAGTTGAAGTAGTAGTCCAGTTATAAGGACTACTCCACACGCCAGTGATATACTCTTCCGCAGGTTTTTCATCAACCGTAATATAGTTTGATACAACACACAACGTTGTTACTTGTGCTTGTTCCATTCTCCAGCAAGGATGAGCGTTGTTATATAACAAACGCATCAAAAATAGAAATTCAACATTTTTTCTCATATTTTCATGAACAGTCATAGTCATCATCATACACACACACAAGTAAAACAAGGACGAAAGAAATGGAACTCTCTCTCTAAAAGAGGGAAGAAGGAGTAAGAGAGGTCCATCTTCAATTTTAGGAGATATGCAGATAAAACAAGAAACTCTGCCGGTTTTATTATTAAATTTTATGGATTTTTCCTTAAAAAGTTGAGTTTTTAGTACTTTTCTGTTGCTCCCCTCGTAAGTTAGCTTAGACTTGAAAATTAATATGAGGAGAAAAAAAAAGAAAGAGAGAGAGAGAGAGAAAAAGAAGGGAATGTATGCACATATATACAAAGTAGTTACTCCAGAAAAAAAGGACGACGACGAAGGAAGAACAAGGGAGTAAGTAGTATTTACAATTTAGCTGTGGTGGTGTGGTAGTGCGGTGGTGGTTGAACATTTTCAGGCTTTTCTCTCCCAGAGACTCAGAAAGATACGTACTTTTTATAAGATACGTATACTTGAAATTTCTTGGTGTGTAGTAGCGATATTTCGCGTAAAACACACTAATGTAAGTTGTATGGACTATATATAGTGAGCATGTAGTAGTGAAACGAAAAAAAAACGCTACCAACTAAAAAAAAGATACGCAAGTATATAATATGGGATATATAAGGACTTGTTCTTCTTTCGCTTAAACTTCATAATTTGCTTTGCTTTTTCCTCTGTGTTCTTCTCCTACTCACTCTTCTTGGTTTATATATGGGTAATGGATAGTGAAAAGGATGCTAACCTGTTGTGAAAACGGATCTGACCAAGTAGCTGACTTAAAACTGCCCAAACGTACCTTAAATTCCCTAACGATTAGTATCATAAGCTAGCTGACAGAGGGACAGACAAAAATGTTCAAAACAGTTCCTTCCGAATCCTGTTTCCGGTACGTAATAAAAGGGATGATGATATGAATGGAAACAAAACCTACCCTTACATACTTTACTTCCCAGAAGTTAGCCCGTCGCGTCGAGTCGTGTAGGATGATGTAACGTCCGTACAATATACTTTTTTTTGTATTCACTACTACTCCCATTTACCATCATCCCGTGTGTTCTTCTTCTTCTTGTACACGAACTCAATATGAAAGTTCCACGTGCACACAAAACGAACAAGAAGGAAGAGAGAGAAGAGTTAAGGATAAGAAAAAGAAGAAAAAAAAGAAGACCATACAGTATTTTTATTATTCCTCTCCGACGGACAATATCAAAGTTTTCGTGATGAAGTTTTTTTTACCCTTGGACAATTTTAGTGCTGCCACTGCTGCTGCCGTGTTACTGTTATAACTACTATGTATCTATCTTTGTATGTACCATACCATCTCATCATCGCTCAGCCAAAAGGCATCTCTTCTTCTTCTTGTGTACCATCATCACTTTTGCGTATTTATAATTTAGACATGAGAAGAGAGGCTTACATTTATGCAACCAGCTACCTAAAATATCTCTTGTTCTGCTTTTTCATCCTTCTTTTTACAAATTAGGTAGAATAAATGCACAGGTAAAAAAAGTAATGCTGAGAGTCTGAGAGAGAGAGAGAGAGAGAGAGAAGAAGAAGAAGAAATTACTTTAATAGCCATTTAGCATTATTATCAGGGTTGTCATTTTATTACCGTAGCACAGTTTTAGTTCTGGTTGGATAAGCGGTCACGACCACGAGTGCCATTTCTTGTGTATATAATGAACGTATAAGATTTTCTCTTTTTTGGTTGATATTAAAATTTGAAATTAAAAATGGTCTATGTGAATGCAACAACCTAATAATTTTGGGATTGCATATAAAGATATGTGTACACTAACAGATAATAAAATGCGTACCTACATGTGTACATTTTTGTCATGATTTGATATACGTATATGGCCATTATGTACTCTTTTCTTTCCATAAAGAGAAGTAACCTGTTTTCCGGGTGGTCTAGCATGCATAGTAAAAGGTATAATATTTATTCAACTGGCTTCTGTACTTTTTTTTATTTGTAAGTAATCCGAGATCCTCAATCTTGGTTCATTTCATAGCCCCATGAATTCTGAGTTGTGCCCTTTTATATCGGTTTTTAGTTATTAACACTTTGATTTCTCAGACTCACAATCAGTGATTTTGTTGCTACCTGTTATAATGCTACATATCATAACGCATGTCTCGTAAATGTAATTTGGGTAAAGAACGATCAGTCCATTTTACTCGTGGTAGTAATAGGATATATTATGGAGTATAAAGCAACACGATATGAAAGGAATGAGTGTTTTTTGATGACGACGATCAAGATGACGTTGATGTCTATTTTGCGTGAGATAAAGGTATTCACGTTCACATAAAGTCGAGAGTGAGTGGAGAGAAAAGCATGGCTGACAGGGATTGGGTTGACTGTACAAAAAATAGATAATTTACAGCATCTTTTTTATAATGCATTAAAATACATGTGTACTGCTTATATGACAAGGAAAAAAGGTCAGAAAAGTCTGGACCTACCTCAAAAAGGAATTCATTGTCAGTTATCTGATGGCTCATTAAATGCTCCAAAAAGACGATGATTCTGAAAGTCCAGTCTAACGACTTTTTGAGTCAGAACGATAAAAATCTGTGTCGACATGTTATCTTTGCCTGTTTTATGACGCAAAAATGTTCAGGTCAGTGTTCGTCGTTGTTGTTGGTATTCCGAGTTTATCCAGACAAGAACTGTATCAATTATTGTTGAAGATGAAAACTTCTTGGAGCTGCTCCTGCTGCACTGCTCTGCTTACCCTTCACTATATTCAAGTGTGTATTGGATCTAATTTTTTCTGTAAAGTCTGTAATTGTAGACTTTAGTAAAAAGATACAGCTCTAGGCCAAAAAAATATTATGCTATAGTTTCAATTTCACTCTCCCTTTTCATGTACTCGTGGTGTAGGGCATATCTTTCAATTTAAAAAAATCATTTTTTAGACACGCAAGTAATCAGTTTCGACATATCGACATGCACATTTATGCGCACCAATAAATTCAATCATGGTAGCACAGATTAAGAAAGAATTTCAGATTTCCAAAGCCTCCCCAGCAAGGTATGCATGTTATATGAAATTTTCTCTTTCGGTCAGAAGCGGTTGATTAAGTCCAGTAATGTCTATATGGTCGCCATTTTTGCAGCAGCAGTGGTCCAGTAGGAGCGCAGTAATAATTACGATGAAATATTTAAAACAATATTTGAACATTTTCACCCTCACTGAAAAGTTATTAATGTCCACTTTTCGACAATGTATGATTCAGAAGCAGTGGGATCTTTTGCAAAGTGAGACTATTCAATTGTTCATTTCAGCTTGTACGTCTAAATCTCTGGGCTAAACTTGCCAAAGGATTCATGTACAGTGAAAACTATGCTCACCTACCAACCAATATAGGAATGCACGTATACATTTATGCAAAGTAGTAGAAAGGGTTAGTCCGTTATTGCACGAAGTAAGTACACACGCATACATAGAGCTTGCAAGTACCGCATAAAAAATCTAAAGCGTCGAGTATAACGAAACAAGAAAGAAATCTTAAATCCACAAGCTTCATCTTTCATCTGATTCCAACTGCCTCTCTCTCTCTCTCTAGTTAACCGCAGGCAGCAGCAGAAGAGAATTATTAAATCTATCAAGTTGAATTGTAGTAAGTATGAGTGTCTCCTACAGGCAGGAATATTTATGACCGTATTTAATTGCATTTTCCTCACAAAGAGCCTGCCATATATTTCATTTTTGATATATATTAAATGATTTCATTTGTTTGCTTCTGTAATCCAAAAGTCATACCATGAATTTCCTCTGTGGGATTCAATTTTCATATGGTATACCGTACACGCAGTCATATGCAGAGGGAAATAATATGTAGACGTTAGCAATTATTGTAAAAAAAATGCATGAATATGAATATTCTACTTGTATGATGTATTACTTCAACGCGAGATAACGATGATTTTAACTTCAATCGACTACTTAACATACAGACACTATATTTATTTAAAAACTCACAACGTTAAGTTGCTTTAAACTGTGGAGTACAAAATTTGCTAACGAATTCATTAGTTTCTAATGTAAAACATTTATGTCCGATTTTCCATCATATGGGTGAAACCTTTTTAATTCACTTACACTTTTAATGTATGTGTAGCTGTGTGATGGGTGATATAATGGAATACATGAGTGAAAACTAAAAAGGAAGAATTGTTTCATTTCCGAGATAATGAAAAAGAAAGCCTAGTGCAACGTTACGTATAACATAAAAAAGCGTATCATATTATTTATTTAAAGTATATTGGTAAACCATCATATTCCTCATGTTTTCATTTCATTGCATAATGCAGAGGTTGATTTGCTAAAATAAAGCAGGTAGCGCGTGCCGATGGTCTTCTCTTCTGCGACTACTATCATTTCGTTACTTTTTTTTGCCAAAGACATGTACTCATTCATTCACTTATTTCTTCTCTCCCTCTCTACTTAACTTTCTCTGTTTAATATTGGAAAGCTTACAACAACAACACAACAACGCACACTATGTGACCTGAGAGATGGATGGTAATATTATCATCATTACGTATACGGGAAAGTATATTATGAAACCTGTTCTCTTCCTCTCTCTTTTTTTCATCCTATAATATTTCTTTTGTATTCTTCTCCAAAGTATGTCTTGGAAAGTTGAGAAAATTGAAGGTTGAATATGATTCTTCTGGATAGATTGTGCTTTTAGGAAGAAGAAGAAAAAAAAATCTCTTCTTGGCTTTTGCTTGACTTGGATTGTACACATGGCTTATCGATGACGATGATCGCTATTTTTTTTTGTGTACACACAATATACATCATCAACCTTTTTGATGTAAGTAAGTATTGTGAAGAGGAAGGAAGGTAAAGTTGACTTGACTTGACTTTTGGTTTACTCAATAAATAAGTCTGGGTTTGATTTAGAATATTGCTATTGACATGGTATGGGCAATACATGATACGATACATGTCTGGAAGATTCTCTTCTTTCCAACAACAACCAACAACCTTATATACGTGGAGTACATAGGGTAAAAAAAAGAATAGACACTTTTTATTCCTGACACTTACACCAACAAACCACCCTTTCCCTTCTATTATTACGCACATACAGGAAAAAAAACTAAATACTTTGCCGATACAAGGTATGTATATAAGAACATAACCTCCGGTACAATTTTTATAGACATATATTTAATATGAGCATCAAACACAACGAGAGATCTCATAAATTTTCCATGTGATGGAAAAATTTATAACAAATCTTGGCTTTCGTATTGAATTACAAAGTTCCAGTCGAAAGTGATTTATGCTTCATGAGTGCAGTATAATAATCAGTATGGGAAGAAGAAGAAAGAAGGGATGTAAATATTCCGGCGGACTACATACTTTAGATATTATTATTATTATACTTTGCTTGCTTGTGTATGGAATTTTTATTATATACTTTGTGTTTTGGGATACTACCTATATACGTGTATACATTTTTCATTTAAGTGTTTGAATGCTAAGTGAATCGAAGAGATGTATGGAAGACGTAAAAAAAGGTTAGCAGAAAAGATTGTGTGGTGGTGGCCTTAAAACACTTCACGTGAGAGAGATGAGATGGTAGAAGGTAAAGTAATAAGCAAATAGCTGGTGGTACACAAATGCAATGTGAATGAACTATGAGAGTATATTTAATAAGCTCAGTATTTCGTTTTTCATTTCAGCAAGATGATACTCAAATTAAAATGAAAAGTTGTGCATTTTCATTCGAAATACTGAAGCCAATAAATGATAAAACAAAACCTTAATTTCAATTTATCCAGACACTATTATGGTCACTTGTTATAACGACTTCAATTGCATCAATCTTAGTAATCGGGTTCTGACGGAATTTTATTGGTATAAAAAAAACCGTGTGTTGTAATTATTATGCTTTTGCCGACCAAGTATTTAAGTTGGAGAAAAAAAAATGTTTTAATTGCATATTTATTTATGAGGTTATAGATAATGCATAATGTGAGATTAACAGGACTAATTTTTTTTCAAGAAAATTATTTAATGCACAGACAACCTGTCTCTCCTCCTGTTCCTCTGCGCTAATAATTTCTTATTTATGTCCAGATGAGAATGAGATATTTTACAACAAACATTTGGTATTTCCACATTAAACAATCATTTTGCATAATACTTTTTGGCGGAAACAACGGTAAATTTCCCATTGTACATACATGACACGTGCATATATAAAAAGAATAGTCCATAACAGTTTTTTTTATCTAGATGGAACTAGTAAGAAGTTAATTTATTAATATTTTTTCCATGATACTCTCTTGATGTTATGTTTTTTGTTCTTTCGAGTATTTTTAATAACGATAATTTACCTTTTTCCTAATCAATTTTAAACGTACAAGTAGTAGTAGTATTGGGAAGAATATATGGGAACGGAGTTATTATGACATTAATTTTTTATACAATTAAGCTAAAATATATAAGGAGAGGAGATCATTACGAATTCAGAGGCGAAATAACACGCAGAGCGCGCGGAGAGAAAAAAAAAGAAAGAAAGAAAGAGAGAGAGTTGATTATGCCTAATATTTATATCATACTCATCATCATAATCATAAACTATTCATGAAAGAGTTTTGGTGGTTGGTTAGTTAGCAGCAGTTTTCTGTCCTACTGCACTGCACTCTTAATACCAACCACCACCGACAAACACTTAACCAAGGAACAACAACCAAACAACAAATTCAAGTTATATTTTACTTGAGCGTTATTCTCACTTGGACTCGGCATTTACGCCAGTTTAAAGAAGCTAGAGCTTATAACAACAACACACACGACACTAGTATGGGTTATTTCTAACAATATTTTTTTATCAATGAGCTATAGCTCCTAAGGTTTAGTTCTACCTATGTACCTATTTACTCAACTTTGTTCTTTCATATCTGTCTGTGTGACAAAAATGAGGAAGATATATGTTTATTCTTGTGCTTATAAAGAGCATGCCGCTCGGTGATATACACAAAGTAGTAGTAATAAGCATGCATGCATTGTGTTATGTATTATTTTTTATTTATATTATTTTGTTGGACTAAGGAAGAAGCATTATCGTGAGGGAGGAGAGAGAGAGAGAGAGAGAGAGTGAAAAAACCATTATATAAATGCATGTGTTTTTAAGCCATTATTAAAATAGGGCTTAATTAAAATAGAGTGTGCACTGTGCAGGCATCGTCCTGCTCCTACTCTGCCTGCACTCTGCATCTTCTGGTCTCACAATTTTTTTTTCTCCTCTTCTCCACATTTTCTCAGTCAGTTTGTGTTACATTTTTCTTCTGCTGTTCTTGTTGTATGTTGTTGGGTGAGTGTTTAAAGCTTATATGATGATGATGATGTTGTGGTTGTTTTTTTATAGAATGGAACATTATTATTTGAACATCATATCATAATAATAATAATAATAATATGTACACATATATCAAAAGGAACATATTTTTCAGAGAGAAAAATTGCTCTATAAAACGCGTAAACACAGAGATATAATATTTTATATGCTTGCGCGCATCACTCATTCCTATCATTACTATTATTACTGCGTGTTAGATATATCCACACAGCAAATAGTCCTTTATCACCCATTACTTATTATACATAGGAAAAAAAATGTGAACATTTCCAACCATTTTTTTTCTTTCTCTCTCTCTCTCTCTTTCTCTAAAAGAATGAGACACTATTTCTACTTAAGCCAACTATCTCACACAAAACAACATTGCTTTTTTTTCTCTCCTGTTCCTCTCCTGCAGTCTTTTTGTACTACTGTTTATGTAACGTCTCTATATCAGAAAAAAAAGTAAAAATTTGATATAGTAAAAGCTTTTTTCATAAAGTAGTTGTTTTCTCCCTCATTGTGTGTGTTTCCACTAATTTCCCAGCAGTTAGAGAACAATTTACTAGTACATTTTTGTAAATGATGGTTGCACCAGATAGATTTATAGCCGTGGCTGGCCACTTTCTGATAAATGCCGTTACGGTCATTACTATCAGACGCACAGTTTATTATGAATAGCGAACTGCATACACTACAGGCATTTGTTTATGATTTGGGGCATCCTGTAAACAGGAAACTTATTTACTGTGTGGTGAATGTACATAATTAGCATTTTTTATAGGGATCTAGTTTAAATTATACTGAAACCCTCATAATGTATCATAGATTTTAATTCAATAATATTACATTTTCGTTCTTTTTTAAAGTTGAATTTTTCTTTGACTAATCTCGTTATCATGTCGGCAATGGCAGTGAAGCAATCGGAAGTGATGGAAAATTGGTTACCGGTATAATGATAAAAAAAATTGCCAAAAGATTTGTGTGCTTTTTTATCATAAAAATATATTACTTCTCTCTCGTGTGCGTAATATTGGGACTGAGGCGCTTGATAATTTGGCATAATAGTACTAAAACCGGATATTTCAATGTTGAATAGATACACTGGTTTATATAATCTTACGCTCGTTCCGTCCAGCTATTTTTGTACAAGATTTATACACTCACCACTACCACCACCGCAGATTAAAATATGTTAATACTCTGACTGAGTCAGACAGAAATGTACGTATTATCTTATGTAGTATGTAACAAGTGCAATAAACGACATTAGATTTTTGTACCAAATACTACTACTGGCACAAAAGGCATAAAAAACGGGAGAGAAAAGCATAAAAAAAGGGGTTCTATATGAAAATGCAATGAATTGTGAGAAACTGCAATGATTCCTTCGAAACATTATCATCTCCTAATAAAATTCCTGTGATAGGTAGTCAGTTTCACTTCTTCTTTTTTCACCACCACCACCTCCTTCTTTCTTTTTTCTCTTGTTCTCTGGCGTAATATATGAAATGATAACGCACACACACACACACATACACACAACTACTCTATCTTTTTCCTATTTTTTTCCTTCTTTTCTTTTTCTTTCTTTCTTCCTTTCTTTAAAAAAAAATCTCTGCAAAAGCATACATACAACTGCAATCATTTTCATGTACACCTATCGCCTTTCTCTTCACGGGATGATGTGGCGATGATGATGATACCTCTTCTTCTTGTTGGAGAAAGAAAAAAATACAAGTCTAGAGAAGCAGCAGCAGCTAACAGCTTTGTATAACTGTTCACAAAAGAGCAATATTACTACAAAGGAATGTCTCTCTCTCTTTCTCTTTCTGCCACAACTATGCATTGTGTGCCATATTATTATATAGTCGTTCGTGTGTGCAGAAAGCATGCATCATCACATGTAATGTAAGTATATATACCTATATAGCTTTATTTTATGCCATAGTATATGTACATGGAAGAGAGAATAAACTCAGCAAGCTAACATGTAGCAAAGTGGCGGAGCAGGGACACCCTTAACATGCATCTTACAAAACAGTCCACTAAGAACCACCATAAGGAATCATTGTTAAAACAGAATGCATACATTCCAATCCGTTTCCAAGTTAAACATAAATCCAGTTTCCAACATAAAACCGAAAACAGGTATTGCCGTTAAACGGTAGCCGTTACGATTAGAATGCCTTCGGATTTGCATAAAGAACACTCAGGGGAGTCGAATGATATGCCACTTGCCGTATGTGACATTTGAAAATTTCGAAATCGTAACGGTTGCCGTTGGCCGTTATCGCTGTCAAGCTTATCCCATAAAGCGATTGTGACAATATAAAAACTGCAAACCACTTAAGCAGGATAGTATAAAGTGTAAAATTATTTGAAATCGCTGTAACCGTTAAACAGTAACCGTCAACCCCGAAATGACCGCATATCTATGTGTTATGGTCATAGACGATTCGAATGATATGCCACATGCCGTATGTGACATTTGAAAATTTCGAAATCGTAACGGTTTCAAATGGTTACCGTTGGCCGTTATGACTGTCAGGCTTGCCACA
The DNA here is from genome assembly GCA_004115045.4 of Sinella curviseta. NCBI lineage: Eukaryota > Metazoa > Arthropoda > Collembola > Entomobryomorpha > Entomobryidae > Sinella > Sinella curviseta. Next base: position 61,285,831 of record CM023201.3, read on the forward strand.
TGAAGCGAGTGTGATAAGAAGTCGTTTGCCGAAAACAGAAGTGGAAAATGTCAAACCGCTTAAGCAGGAGAGCATAAAGTGTAAAATTATTTGAAATCGCTGTAACCGTTAAACAGTAACCGTCAACCCCGAAATGACCTCATATCTATGGGATATGGACATAGACTAGTCGAATGATATGCTACTTGCCATATGTTACCATTTAAAAAATTTGACCTCGTAACGGTTTCTAACGGTTGCCGTTGACCTACGTATTTCAAAATCACGCTGGACCCTTCTGAGGTGGCCACCTATCGATTGGCGAAAACAGATTTCAAAAAAGTCAAACCGTTTTTGAGTTAGAGCGCGCACAGACAGACGGACAGACGGACAGACGGACGGACGGACAGACGGACGGACGGACATCTCGATCTTATAAAGTGGCTCCGCCACTTAATAAGGTAGCAACAGTTATAACAGTTGTATCAGCAGTTGTAAAAAAGGACTATTTTTTTTCTGAAGCTTGGAAAAATATGAATTTATCAGTACGGAAAAATGGAATTTTATCAACATAAATTTTCTTTTTTCCTTGGCTTTTATTGCTCATTTTAATGGAAAGCATATTTCACTCCTGTCAGGAGAACTTCCTTCTCTGAGTGTTTTCTTTTTATGCATAGATGAAACTGTCGTCGTCCTCCTCAGCACTCCTCTTCGTCTTTTTCCTTATTTTTTTTTCCTTCTTACTCATCTCAACGCTGCTGTGAATCCTACATATATCCCACATACATACATGCACATACAATATATTTTTATACTAATGTCATATCATAACTATTTATATGCATGTACATATTTCTACCTACCTACGCATTTCTTGTGTATGAATCTTTTCCCTTTATCTTCTGTTTCACTCTTTCTGTAATATACCGTCGTCATATATGTAGCTCGGCAGAGAGGAAGAAGTTTCATCTCCATCTAAAGAAACCCCTTTGTCGGCTCTATTTTTTTTACAACACGGGACAATCTAACGGATATCTACATAACTTTACATATAACCCGCGTGTTATGCAAACCTTTACTATAATATAAAGACAAAACGGGCTGCCTCTATATATACCTCTACGTTTTTGTATGACGGCTGTGAAGTATATTCACATGTCTTCTGATGATGACAATGATGATGATAGGGTTGCTGGTGTGTACACCTTTATACTTTTTATGCTTTGTTGGGATCTCTTAAAAACGCAAAATATATGTATGTATATAGACGCATGCATACAATGTTTCTGTACTGGGTAGCATATAGCATTGCAATTTTCTCTTAGTATTGTTCATTCAACTTGGTGATATGTCTGCGTGTAGATATTCAGTTCTACAGACTGTCCACCTATCATTTTCTTATCGTTTTGTGTGCTTCTAGACTAGATGAGGGATATATATATGCAGTTACCTATATGTCAACTCTCACATATGAACACTCACTTTACCAGTGGGAAAGGGATCTCTGGCTAAAGACTTGTTGTATTACACTTTATCTGCCACTGTGAATCTTTTCTCCGGATCGGGGTTGGAAAAATCGGAAATGGATCGAATTGAATGAAATGAAAGAAAATGAATTGAATTGGGAATCCTACCAAGAATAATTTAAATACATAATATATATGTGTCTACCTAGATATATATATATATGTTTTGTGCACATTAAGTAACTGGGCGAATAGATGAATATCGAAGGATATATAAATATATATGCATGAACAAATACATTACGGAAATTTCAAATTCAAATGTATACATTTATTGTACTTTAAAGTTTATGCTTGTTATCCTCTCGCGCAGAGATTGACATTACCTGTTTCATATTACCTATTTTTCTTCATTGAATGGATGATACTGAAGAGGAGGGAGATAGATAGCAGGTACAAAAGGAGTATCAGTTTTCAATGTATGGATACTGGGAGCAGACAGAGAAGAGGAATCGGAGGAAATGATATTAAGTCTATCTGGTATGCAATGTTGTGAGTGTGTGTGTGTAATATTATTCTTATTCTCACAATATTTCAACCACAGCAGTAACTGCAAATAGTATTTCTCCTTTCTCCTCCTCCTCCTCCTGATTTGACATTTTTTTCCAGGAAGATTTACAGAAAAGTGCTGCCTAAATAGATAGATTATCCATGGGAAAAAGAGAGAATTTTACTCTGAGAGAATGGTAGATCCATGTAAGTTTTGTTTGTAGTATTTTATTTATGAACAAAGGTATGTGTGTGCAAGTGTATATTGTAATGTATGTAGCTATTTAAGCACGAGTTATCAACTATCACCAGACCAGAGAGCAGACTTGGTATTTGTACAAGCAAAGAATATTCATTCGTATAAACATATTACCAAGAAGAGAGAAGATATAGAGAAGGAGGAAGAAGGAAAAAAAAAGCATACATACAAAATGATTTTTATGAATGTGTGAGAAACCGAGCACCAGGGAATTGTATGCCTTACTCTTTACATTTATGATTTTTTATGGGAAAATTATGGTTTTGCCAATGCCACTTGGAAATATTAATAATATTTTGAGAATCTTCTCCCATTGCTTGGTAGCATATACTATTATGTCTGTGTATATTCAAATGCTACAGGGAGAGAGAGAAAGAAAGGAAAATTGTGATTGCCATCTTCTACTCCATCTTTATACTTGATCTGTGTTATTGTTCAAGTACTTTCAGCATGATGATCTTTTGCCCTCTGTTGCGTTATGTGGTGGTGGTGGTGGTGTGTGTGTGCACATATATCTGTAGTACAAATAATATTCATTTCTCTCTCTCTCTCTCTCTCTCCCGTATATACCCTTGTGTATTCTACCATAAATGCATTGCTTTCCTCCAAAACGAACGTGAATTCGAAATTGATTCAAAACGTGCAACAGCCAAAAAAAAGTTCTGACTGAGTGAGTATTTTTCCCTATGCATTCCTTTCTATCTCCTCCAATATGTATAATATTTTTTAGCTCTTCTTTGTGACTCTCTGAGAGAGTGAACGAGTAAAAAAATGGTAAAAAAATGCCAGATGCATAAATTTATTGTTTAAAATAGTGAGTTCGACAAAAACGAAATGGAACGGTTCATAGGTATTTTTTACGTGCAAGCATTCATATCAGTTGAACTTTGCATAAAAATTGACACTTGACCTTTTTCTCTCAGGGATCGTGACATCTGCTCCTATCATGTCGATTGCTCTATTACCATTTTACCAGTACCACAATTCAGGACTCGGGAACAATAATAAACTGTGCATACATAATTTTCAGCCTTGAATAAGTAGTTTCGAAATCCTTCTTCGTTTAAGAAACGACAGAGAGCTGTAATTTATCTTTTTGTTTTGGAGAAATTAGAGATATATTTGACATTTCTGATGATTTTAAAATACCACATATGAGTTATATCTGAGATAAAATTATGTAGGTAGGTATATAATTTTTGTGGATCAATAGGTCTAAAAAGGATCAAAAGGCTCCGTGGTTGTGTTGTGAGTGCCGTGACAATTCTAGTGGAATAATGGCCAACCTCCTAGAAAAATAACTGTAATTTCACTACAGGAGGCTGAAAGTGCCACTTTTCACAAAATTATCTGTACATAAAGTGTAGAGGATGTAGTGAGGTCTTTCTGGCCATGCAACAAAATCTTAATGAATGCTTAATTGTTTTCTAGTTCATTTGCAGTTGTTGATCATACTTTTAATATTAGTGTGATTTGACAGTTTCTGCCTCCTCAGTTTACTTGCGATAAGGCCATGTTGGAAAGGGGACTGATCGGTTAATGATTAAGCGTATATTATTATTATTATGTATTTTATATATCTTTGCCAGAAAAGGTATTACATATTCATTGTATTGCGGATGGATACGTGTTTTCAACTCGTGTTCCCTATAAAATACAATGTTCATTGTACTTTTGATGTTCTGATCATTGGTCCTCTGATGGACCACCTGTTCCCCAAAAAAGTTTTCGATTTTAGCTCACTGCGCACACAGTGAAGCTTGAAGGTGTAGACGGAGAAGATAAGAAATTAATGTTCTGTGCATTATTATTTTGCACCTGTTGTTATACCTCAAAAACTTTACTCCCGAATCCTTATCCACTGATAGATGAAGGTTATAAATATTCCCATCTTCATTTTTAATGCTCTTGTGTTTTTTGGTGTCATTGCGCCGCTTACTGCGCTTGATCTTAATCTGCTTGCCACTGCCACTACTGTAGCTCTTTTTGTGTTTGGCGTATCCAATTTCAAAGATTAGTTTAATACTAATGTAAACTTAATTATCAAACGCATATCAATGCCCAAATTGCTCAAATATAACATTTCATTCAAGCTTATCAGGCATTCAGTGAACAAGCCATAATAATTAGTATCGTCGTATGGCAATACTATATGCCTGCGTCGTCATATAGGTAACGAACGTTCCTGCTTTTTCGGCTACTTCCTTAAACTTTATCTGGCAAGATTTCATCCCTCTTGTTCTGAGACAGCTACTGCTGCTACCAGAGAGGAGAAGAGCCAGATGCAGCATTTTCTTCTCTTCGAAAAATCGGTTGGTTTTTTTTGGAGAGTGTGCTTCTGCTGTTACTCACCTGTTGTACCTCTTGTTCGACCAATTCCTTCTCCTCCTCTCCCCACAACATTAAGTGCGGCACTGCTCACAAAACAGCTCGTCTTCTTGTCGTACGCTCCGTTTTGTACGTGCACACAGTATTTTTGTGGCTTCTGCTCTTCTGCTCCCAGTTACTTTTTTAACCTTCCTCGAAGATGATCTTATGGACAACAGGCTATATGACTCTTTTTTGTTCTGGTGCCTGATGCTACTCCGATTAATCAGTTGCTCGAAAGTTGATCAAGCAAACAGCATACAACCATGTTGATGGAAAAAATCTAATAATACTTTTATATTGCCGATTAAAGTAATTCCTGTCTAGGGTCGTATTTTACAGAGATTTCAAAAGTTGTGTGTCTGTCTGTGTGTGTGCATAAAAGGGGTAAATATAATCATCAAGGCATTTTCCTATATTACGTTGTTCACTTGGATGAACATTGAAATTCTACACACATTTCTGATCTGCTCAACTTGCCATATTACCGCGTGCCTAAGTCCAACCTCAGTCAGTTGTCTTGTCTTTTCCTTCTATAGGTTAGAGGAGAAAAAAAAACTTGCCATAAAGAAACCGCTTGGTTTGAAGGGCACGAGCCTTTATTATAAAAAGGGTCAGGTTTTTTTTTCTTCCTTATATGTGTACAGAGATTCTCATTCCCATGTATGTACCGCATCATCAACAAGTCTGAAGAAATGTTGTGTGATAGAAATGAAGCCCTTATAACAATAATAATAAAATATATCGAAGGAGCAATACATGTAATAACGCCGCTGGCAACACATGGCGCCTTCCAGACCGGGGGGTGTGGAACACAAGAGCCGATCGTTTCTGAAGATCAAGAAAAAAGGTTCTGACTTGAATTGTTCTTGTGTGTGTGGATGAATGCTGTTGATGACGACGACGACGACGACGATGATGATGGCTCATGCTCATCTATTCTCATTTAACATTGTTTTCAAAGGACTTGTTCCATCATTTATTTTATTTCGATCGTTCATCTTCTTCTTCTTCTTCAACCCCTTATTCAACATCCACTCTTTCTTTCTATCCAGCCAGTCATTCCACCAAAAAATATGTATTACACACTCGCACACACACTCTGATGCATTGTTTTCTGTTTTGTCAAGGTCCTCTAGATCTCTCTGCTTTCCAGACTAGACAAGGAAACTACCTCAGCTATTTTCACTACATCTTCTTGCTCTACAACACTTCATTTTTTTCACGTTTCACTTGTCCAGCTAATGATAGGGATTACAATGGAGTTCAATCACAACTTTTTTTTTTTGAATTGCGTGTATGAAACAGGAGGGAAGATGGTTTAAAAGGCAACTGCTCCATTATTATGCCATTGTTGAGGAATCCCTTTTCTTTTGTCTATATATGTACCTCTTCTACACAACAAGTCATTTTTCCGTCGTCGTCCGCGTCCCCTTTGCTGCTTGTATCTTCTTAAAAATATACAGGGATATAAGAAGGATTGGAAAACTGGAACGCTATGTGTATTTGTATCCAATCCAGTACACATGTATGTACATATAAATATGTATAACATCTTATAAAAACTTCCTCAATGTTATAAGGAGTAAATAGAAACAGAAAATGTGTAAAAAAAAAGTCAGTATACCTACTACACATATCTATCCGTTTTCTATCATTTTCCTCCCTAAGGATAAAAACCTTGTACACCATGCAGACTTGTGCTTTGTTATGTACTGGAGGGCAATGGCAAAAACATTGATACTTTTACAAGCACTACTCTACTCCTCTTTGTGTGTTTCAGCCTTGAAGGCAAACCAGGCACACATGTTGCACTTTTTTGAACACTTTTTTGTGTCGATGATCATACAAAATACCAGCATTACGAGCATATAAAATCCTCCTTTTTCTGGCGAAGAAAAAGGACACTGGTCAAGTGCATTTCAGATATTGCATCTATAGCACCAGATATTATTATATCTTCTCGTCACGAAACGAGCACGAAAAAATACATATGCTCCAAGTTTTGTAGGAAGAAGGGAAAAGAAGAGAGAGTGTGGACGTTGAGTGGATTGAACTCGGTGAGAAGAGAAAAAAAGTAGCAACATTTGGTGTCTCTTCATCATAACAATAATAGTATAATAAGCATCATTTCAATTTTTCAAAACTAACTGTTGCTCTCTTTTTCTTGTCCAGTCAACTCAACCCTTTTCTTCGTGTGATGATGATATAACTGGTTGCAGTTTTTGTTCATCTTCTCATTCCTCAAGACAACTCCTAGTAGTTTGCAACAACAACAACCACACGCACCACACGCTCTCGTCAAAAAACACAAAATCCCAAAAAAGCAAGCAACATCTGTCAAATGCAATATATACCTAGTTTGCTACTACTTACATAACCTTTTCACTCTGTTTGTTATCCGCGTTTCACAAAAGGCTTTTGGAAAAAATGGCAAGTGCTTATCGCATAAATAGTTTGTGTAAGTTGTGTAGTTGGTCATTGTGATACATTGTTTGCGTGTCTATATAGTTGTTTGTCAGTAAGTCAGTGAGAAAACTCTTTTGTGTATTCTATGTACTTACATTGTTAACAGTGCTGCATCAACACATACTAGATATGTACATATAGCAGTGTTTTGGCATTTGAACAAAAAAAAAGTTAAGTTGTTCGTTTTTTTTTCGTATAGAATATTTTGGTTCGTTGGTGTAATATGCTCATATTATAAGCTCTTATTATATCGTGGTAGTGATGTATTGTGCTCTAAACTCTAAACCGAGAATGACATATGGAGCGTGCTGAGAAGGTAATAAAGTGAATGATGAATTTCGGCCATTTTTATATGCAATATCATCATATCTTCCCATTATCATCATTGTGTTTTTTATATCCCTTACATAAGATAACATGGGTGCTAAATAGTCGTTGCGTATGTCCATGGGTCAATAACTTTATATATATTTGATGCAAATGTATCATGTGCACACACATTTTTTTGCCTTTGTGATTCATGATGATGAGTCAAGATGACTGTTGAGCACATTTGAAGCACAACACTGAGTATTACCAGCTTGCCGGTGTCAACCGTACAGTCAACAATTAAATGTGCGTAAAATAGCAATAAAGAAAAATGGTCATTTTAAATAATATATTAATTGAGCCAGACTTACTAGTATTTAAGCTGTACTGCAAAATTCACTTATGGGTTCGGATTAGTGTTTGCTCATTGTTTATTGTGTAGAATTTTTTATTATTATATTCTATGCTGCTGCTTGTTTTGGGATTTGTGATGATGGTAAAAAAGAGGGTGATTGGTGATTCAGATGATGGAACGTGGGCACACATGTGGCAAGTGTGTGTGTGTAGAACCTGAATGAAATATGAAATTACATGCATTTAAATGAGATCTAGTTGTGAACAATTAATTGATATATACGCAAGCGCAAATTCTGCATAATATAAGTAATAGATAATACATGTGATCAAGATCTGCTCCAATTTTCCCTTTGTCAGTTATCGCCACTTTAATACTATTGGCGGAGCAGGTTAGAGTCAGAGAGAAGAAGCATTTATATTCAGACGCAAAGAGTAAAAGCAGAGGCCGGCAGCTGCTAAGCAGGGAATCAGGAAGATGAGATAGTTTGCAAAATAAACTAGTTTTGCTTCTTTAAATAAGAGTTGAATTTTTGGTAAAAAGAGATTTAAGTGCGTGTCTTGATCATCACATTATATGCTTTTAAAAAGGATGATCCATGACTTTGTTGAAGGTTCATTTTGTTGCAAATTATAGCCTTAACTATACTTAATCAGGTCCGATGGATCTAAATGCATATTCATCCAGTATTTATCTACACTCTATATCGTGCTTCTACATTTTCGTGTCAATTTTTTTTTCAATCTTGTTGTCAGATCCTTTCTTATCTATAAAGCGTTTAAATTGAAACGTTCCATTTTATTGGTTCCAAGCGAGAAACGTGTTATTTGTACATCGATGGGAACGGGAACCAGACATTTTTCTAAATTCTTTTCACAAAATCAATTCAAGAAATCTTTGCAAAATTTCACACAATGAAGGTGAAAATGGAGGCGAGTGAAAACTGGATAACAATTACCTATAATTTTTGCATATTTCTTCGTATCAATTTTTGCAATTAAGGTAATTCTTGTGGTATAACAATGTATAACTATCCTTACACATAAGTCATATGAAGTATAATTTTACCGTGATTACTTTCAGATAGACTTTCGTGTAGTAGCAGGGAAAAAGATGAGATTAAAAGAGTGAACGAAATTGGTAAAACAAGCTCTCCTATTAAGTTTTGAGCTCATTAATACGTACTTATGAAATAATGATTATGAGATGACGACGTTGTTGACTGGTTGGTGGTATGGACGATACCGGATTACTACACGTAATTGTATTTGATATATTTTGCCATGATTTGATCACATAAGCGTGGAAAATTAATGTGGTTCATATTCCTTTGAAGTTAATATCACTTTTCTCCTCTGACTATGTACAGTAGGATGCAACAAAGCGTTATTATTTCACAGTGAAGCTAGCAAAAAGGAGACGTGATCTATTTAAACTAGTGGATATACCTATCTATCTATAATAAGACGGCATAGATAAGTCTAGTATATACAACAACAAAGCAAAATGAAAACAGAAGATTGGAGAGTTTTTTTTTTGCAGTCGTTTTTAAAAAACAGTTGACATATAAAGCATGAAGTTTATTATGCACGAGCTAATCAAAATCTTGTGCTACACTGATGATGATTATGAGTTTATATAGTATTCAGGACTCTTCAAGTTAATCATGTGACGTATAACGAGTGTTGTAAAAAGGAGGGTAAAAGTTTTTCATTTTTTTTTTGCCTGGTGTAAATATAAAAGTAGTTGGTTGTTGTGTTTTGTATGAATTGTTTCATCAAGTAAGTAAATTGGGCATAGAAATCTATTTTTCGTTTTGTTATAAATAAAATTAATATGCGTATATTTTTGCATACTTTCCAACTCTATTCAGAGAGCACAAAATATATTGTAAGTAATATTGCGGAAATATAATGCATATACTTTTATGTAATTTCTAAACTGCAAGTTCATAAATATGTATTCTATTTCCTGTTTATCGAATAAATTTGTAAATCTTGCATGGTATTTGATCTTCTGATTATCCTTGCACCTAAAAACGTTTTCTGAATGGAATTATAAAAACGATAGCTTTAAAAAGTCAGTATTTTACTATTACGTTAAAAAAATACAATCTACAAGTAGGCGACCTTCTCTTGTATGGCATAATCGAACAAAGTGCTTTATCATTGATAAAGATTTACATTTCGTTATAAGAATGATAATCAGCTACAAAATATAACTCTTTTGTCATTTATCATATTACAAGCACATATCATTGACTGCATATAAAGAATACTAATTGTATTTACAAAAGATTTAAAAGTATGTAGATATACTTTTTATTATATTCTAGATACCTAGTCTACTTAAATATGCAATGTATATAGCACGTCTCTTTTTTTCAAAAATAAACTTTGTTTGACTTGAGATTTTTTATATTCTCTGTCTGCTTTAGCACATTATTATAAAATCTTCTCTCTGACTGACTGACTATTCTTGGTTGTTGGATGGTAATGGCTCATGAAAAAAAAACTGGCCCATTTTGAAGTGAATGACATTAGAAATTATATTCTTCTCTTTGTGGACTTCCGTATTAATAGCAAACTTTCATGTTGTGTAACCATGCATAAAATTAAAGCAGTTTTTTTACCTTCCATCCAACATTATTTTTTTGTCTCTCCTTCTCTCGCACCACTCATACAACTCATTCACTTCTCTCTCTTTTTTCCATTTTGTCTCAGTCCAATTTTCATCATCATCAGAAGGAAGAGCTGTGTGTTTTATAGTTGATTATCTCTAGGTACGTTATACTTTATATGCATATAGGGACAAGGTATAAAAATTGCTCTATAACAAGTTGCTTACCACATCTATTTATGTAACAAGTATAATACATAATATCTCTTTAAAAGATTCTCTTCTCATCTACTTTAATTCTTTAAACCAACATACCTTTAAGTTGTAGGTAGGTAATATACTTTGCTGTGAACCCATACCATATACCCACTAACTATGCATATATCTCGTACTTTTAAGCACTTTTTCATGTACATTAATTTACATAATAAATTTTACAGAATTGCAAAAAAGTAAGTAAATCGGTAGTTTTTTTTTGCTATTTTTGGTAACATTGAGGCTGGATCACACGACTACAATCTTTTAACCATATTATAGCTTGGTATTATGGATATGGATAAAAAAAATTACATGCTTTGAATGTAACTTAGGTGTGCATCAGTGCATTCAATTATGCCAAAAGAAGGATCCAGTTAAGCTATTTACCGATCTTCATTAAATAATTCTCCATAATAATCACCTTAGCATGTTGTCCATAATGGAAAATGATTGAAATCGATCCACTATATAGCAATTTAATCAAACGGCTACAGTGTAAAATGGAGGTACAATTTTATTTTTTATATCTAATGACACCACAAATTGTCTGCCTGAGAACTTATCAATTTCAGACGAGAGTAAAAAGAGAGGCTCATTTTCCTCACATTAAAATCGCTCAACGACCGTAGCATTCAATATAGATTGATTTTTTTGGATTACTGTAATAATCTACACGCTTAAATATGATCTGTCAACATATTAGTTCATCCATGAGTACACAGATAAAAAAATTTGCAAGCCAAATTGGAGATCTAGCTAAACTAAAAGCGCTAATTGAATTATTCATTTGCATACATTTAACATAGAAGAGTTTACAGCAAATCACTTGATATACTACTATTATCTAAATCCAACTTACTCCTGAAAACAATAATGCACGTAGGCACACATATTTATGTAGTTTGTAGAGAAGTGTGTTAAAATCGAATGGTGTGTACTAATAGCCACATATAAAGACCTAGAACATGAGTATAAAAATGTGTATATGTATGTGCATAATATACTTTATACAATGAATACTCTGACTGTTACTACCTGCTAGGAAAAAAAATCTGTTCTCTTTTAGTCTTACAACACATGTCCCCTCTTGATGTAAAAGCAATATCAATATTATAAAAGAAGAGAAGAGAGAGAGAGAGAGAAAAAAAATTATTATTTCCAAAAAAAACTTTCCCTTTCATTTTTTACGAGCCCTCAATTTTCTCTCCTTTGTGCCTTTTCTGATTGGGTCATTTTTTCACGTTCTTTTCCATTAGAGGTATACAATAGGGAAAAAAGAGTCTCTCTCTCTCTCTATCTATCTGTCTGCTGCAGAAAGAGAGGAGGAAAAAGGTGTAAGAAGAGGAAGAAGAGTTTCCATTATGCATATATAAGAGGAGCAATAAGTGATGTGTTATGTTATGAATGGAACATTGAATAGATTTTTACACAGAGACAGAAGAGTACCTTCCTTCTCTCTGTTTGTATCTCTCCACCACACACACACACACACACACACGGCAGCAGTAATAAAAAAGTGTGTGTATTTACAGCAGCAGCAGCAGCAAGCAAGATGATGGGAGCTTTTGTCGTTGAATAAGAATATTATAGTAAATATTAAAATAACAGATACTCTTCCTCCAAAAAATGTGTATACAAGATATTTTCCATAAGGTTGTATTTTTTCTCAATAAATATCAAGTGTGTAGATTGTGTATATAGATTTATAGGTAGGTATATTTATTTTGCTGTCATCTTCTTAGCAAAAAAAAAATTGTATTTTTTTTGTGCGTTGCATATGTGTATGCATGCTTTTTAATGATATTCCCTGGAGAAAAACTGTGCACTGCCACTAATGCTAGCACCACGCTTTTTTATGCTTGTCCACAGTACGTACATTCAGATTATTATTATTATTATTAGAGATTCAGAGAAGGATCTTTTGTGCCGTCATATCTGTATATCTGCTTATCTTGTCTTGTACATTAGGGAGTTTTAGCGGGGAAGAGAGGATAGAAAAAAAATGATGATGATTTTGATGACAATGACTACTGGGATGATGATGAGTATTCACTCATAAACTCCTCGTCAACTTTTTTATGCTCTAAAACCTGTGTGTGCGCGGTAGAAAGAAAAGTAATGATGATTATTTTGATGATAATGATGACAATAATAAGTGGAAATGGGGAAAAAAATGTACGATATTTATTTGCAATAATGCATTGATATATTCAAGGATGTATATACATACTTATATGAATACAAATAATATTATATTTAGGTATATTTACACAATTTCAGTTTCTTCCAAAGGAGAACACTATTTTACGGATATATCTTGTTAGAATCTTTCTTCGTTTTAGGCATTGTTTCTAGAAATATTCAAACGAGTTGGGTAGGTAGGGATTTTCATGAGAAACTATTTTCTGCCGTGACAAGAAAAACGTACATGCTTCTTTTCTAAAGAATCTTTCAATTCAATGAAAAATATTTATTTATTCCATTTTGTCCGAATATTTGCTGAACAATGGATATTGATTAGGGTGACAGTTCTCACTTTTATCATTTTACACAATAAAGCAGTACTTTTTTTTCAATCGAAAAAAAAAGATTAAATCGATACATGACATATATTATTGGGAAATGAAATAGGGCTTAATTCATGCACCGATCATGCAGTAGTAATCGGCAGATCTCTATCCAAATCTCATTTATTGTATAATCGAACAATAATTGGCGGTTGGAGTTTTGAATATATTATGTTTTTGTGTGAAATAATGTTAACAATAATTCACAAGGAGAAATATGTTAATGATTTCAGAAAGGTATTGCGAGTCATACATTCATCTTGATTGAAAATAACCGGAACAATTGAGAATCTGCTTATGCCCTTGTTCATAAAATAGCTTTTTTTAAATAAAGTAATTGAAATGCCAATTTGAAATAAGGCTCTAATATTAATAACATTTTTTGATTAAAACTATAAACCCTCCAAAAAAAAAATAGAAAAAAAACTACAAATTGCGTTTGGACCAGGGCTCAAAAATTCTATTGAAAAAAAATATGTCATGTGAGGATGAGGAATCCTTGTTTCTGACACGCATACCAATCATACATAACCAGCCAGATACCATTCATGAATCATACGTTAATTTAATAAACGGACAGGTGGGACAAAATACTAGAACATTTTTATTCAGAGTTTTTTTTTTGAAGAATAAAAAAAAATCATCATTGCATAGCCTATTATTCATACTCATACACACCACCATTATAACTAAAAAGCTAGACATATGAAAAAAAAAATCTGGTGTTTTATGTAAAATATCGTACTTAAAGTATTGTACTGACTACTGGAGACCCTGAGCTTTTGGAGCACAGCAAAACAAAAATAATAACAACAACAAATAATAATAATACAGCAATGAAAAAGAAGCACAGAGAGTCAAGTCAAACGAAACCTAATTCTGCCAAAGGAAAAAAAACGTGAGCATTTATAAGAGTTAGAGCACTTAAAGGACTGTAATAAATCGTTCCAATGTGCATAGCTGTCAGAGTGTTCGTTAATTTTTTGATTTATTCCATGTCCTCCTTTAACCGTCAGCCTAATTTATTGGAGCAAAATAAATTCTCTCTCTGCAAATACTTGCTTCATATATAAAACTGGCCTTTTTTGATACATGCGTGGGTATATATGCATATTGTGAGATATTATACTGTACAAAGTAGCAAGGCATTTTTCGGTGGTGGCAGTAGCGGTGTATTATTTTTTTTTTCTCTTCCTTATAGTACATTAATGCAATAATAATAATACCTCCGAATAAAAAAAAAATGTTTCTTCATGATTTTTAAGTAACCAGTCTTAAAATTTCTTCCTCCCTCATTTTTCTTGATAGGTTTTTTGTATACCAAGTGTAGCATCAAAAAAAAAATCTTCACAAGATGATGATAGTGCTTCTCTCTTGTTTAGGTGGCTTGGCGGCGGCTGACTAGTTGGCTTCTCCACTACTTTTACTGCTGCGACTACAACTTGAACAATTATTCATACCGTATAAATTCAAACAAGTAATTAGCTTCACAAATCACAGCATGGAGCTTGTGCGCAAAATAGATGAATGTGGTAATTTTTTTTTTCTTGAGACAAACAATGGGAAACCGAAACATACATACATACAAGTACAGCAACAAAACAACAAGACAACGTTATTGTTGCTTTTATGCCATTTAATAACAACTTTCCGTTCTTTTTTTTTGTGCTGCCCTTCTCCTTGCTTAAAATACAGAGAACGTGCTCTTGCCCATTTTATACAAGACATTTAATAAAAAAAAGCATGTAATTTTATTTTGTACAAATATATATCCTCTAATAATTTTTCTTGCAAATTGGGACACGAGTCAGGAGGAGGAAAGGATTAAATTTTATTTTCTGTACGGGACTTGGCCTTTTTTGAAACTGTTGAATTATTTTTATTCACAAAAAGATGAAATTGTATTTAAAAAATATTGTTATTTTGTTAATTTTTTTTTCGCAGGTGGCCTTACTACAATATTTTTTTACTAGGAAGTCTCTATACACAACAACGACTGCTACACTTTTCATCCTGAAATTATAGAGCCTCTGCTTTCTTTTTTTTACCTTTTGGAATACAAAAACCAGGAAGACTGCTTTTGCGAACAAGAAGAAGAAAATAGTCAAATATTTTTTTTGTACGTCCGGAAAAAAAATAGAGTATTATTATCAACTTGAACGTTCATTGCCTTAACCGTATTAACTTGCCGGGTAGTAAAAAAAGGTAACCCTTTCATTCGTCCATATTCATCGAAAAAGAACGGAGCAAGACCTCACAACAGCAAGAAGAAAAAGTGAACACTTTGTTTCGTCGCCGTTGGAAGAATCGGTAAATTACTTAATTTTCTACTAATTAAAAATTGTATGCTAGAAAAAGAGAGCTACTAGTTTATATAGTGAATAACTACCAGTAAAAATACAACACAGCATAACAGCATCAACAAGAAAATGATTCCATTTAAGAATATATTTTTAAGCTCCAAATGAAAATGGTATTAACCATTCTCTTTCTTAATGACTCGGAGCAGTCATTACTACAAACTGCTGATTAAATTTTTTATATTTTTCTAACGAAAATAACACACAGCAGAGAGAGAGAGAGAGAGAGTACAATGCAATTATTATTATAGAGTTTTTTAAAAAAACATGAAAGAGCAGAGATTCGGCAAGAAGAATAATAAGAGAGAAAAAAATATATACCTATAAAACTATAGAAAAACTATGTTCCATTTTTATTTTTCTTGTTCGTTTTTGTCTATATGGCATTGGCATTTAAAATTTTTTTTTCTTTTCTCTTCCTACTAAACTCTCTGTATACCTAATATAAACTGACAAAAGTGCTCTGGCTCTCTGGTGCTATACAGTATATTAATTTTTTTAAATGTATAAAACACTCTTCCAACAACCAAACAACAACTAAACAAAATATTCTTCTTCTTCTCCTTCAACCCTCACTATATTAAGGTATCAGGATAAAAAAAACACAAGAATCCTTGAGGGCTTTTTACTTTGCATTGTACATACTTTTTTTCTCTCTTCTTCTTCGTCGTCGTCGTCGTCTTCTCTCTCAAGTTTTTTTTTTCTTTTAAAGATGCCGTGTTGAGAATTTGATGTTGTATAATATGTGTATATGGAAAATGCATTGAAATGTAATATAGGTAAACTGAAGATATTATATAACTTGCTGCAATAATAACAGTGAAAGAGAGAGACAGTCAAATATCAAATGGAGAACTACCGACTACCTTTACAAAGCATACCAAACCAAGTGAAGTTAAAAGTGCTCACTTACTTTTTCTTCTTGTGATTTTTTTATCATGAAGCATTTTACTATTTCATCGACGACGACGACGACGGCACTCTGTCTCTCTCTCTCTCTCTCTCGGCAATTCCATTCTTTTCACAGTAATAATATGCCATATAGCCAACTAGTACCAAAACAACCACCCGATTTTCATCCATAGCGTACTACTACGTACATTTTCATACAACTTATACAACTCAATTCTTTCAAAGATTTTTTTTTTATATATATATTTTTTTCTTTTACTTCTTCTTCGGAACACATTATTCGGTAGTAGTTGTTGTGCTCTCAACAATAAACGTAAAAAATAATTGGATTTGAGATTGGAAGGCAAAATTAAGTTGTGATGCGTGACAAATGATGTTTAGCAAACGACGAGAGTATGGTAGTAGCAGAGAAGGAGTAGTAGAGTTGAAGGAGATGACGATGACGACGACGACGACGATCGTTCTTCCATTAATTCCATCCTTCAGTTTGCTTTTTTTTATGAAAATTCTTTGAAAAAAAGCAGGATGGCACTAGAGAAGAGAGTGCGCTGCGTTTTTATAAAAAAAAATTGAAAAAAATAAAAGAGTCATTTTTTTTCGGCTTACACATTATGTAAACAAGGCAGAAATATGTTCCAAAAAAAGGTATGTATAATGCATTCAATTCATAATAATAATAATAATAACAATAATAAAAGCAGTGCTATAGCTTTCATTCCAATCAACTAGGGTGGCAATTACGCCGAGAGTTTGGCAAAAGAAAAAAATATATATGTAAAGAGTTTAATTGCTAAAATGTTTAATCAGAGATAATCTAAATGCTAATGGTAATTGCAATTTATATCAATATTATAATTGCCGTTTGTTACACTTTTGTCTTAAAACATGCCGAATGAATACCTGCCTACCTGCATCATCAAAAAAAAATGGTCGTTTAGCAAAAGACGTTATATCAAAATATTAAGCATAGGTATTTAGTGAACACATTCATTTTAGCTGCTATAATAATATGCGTTTCATTTTTTTTTCCTCCTAATTGCTAATTACAGTTAAATTACTAATCGTTTATCATCTTGTGTTTCTCTTCATTTGTATCTGCTGCATATTTCCTTCTTACGTTTTTTTTGCATAATTTATCCTGCGTCAGGCACACCGCACCGCCGCGGCCGCCGTTGCCACCAGCCAGCAACAATGATCATTGTTCATCATCCCTTAACAGCAGCTCATATAATGCACAGGTGTACTTACCTTTTTCTTGTGGCCACAAAAAAAAAGACAAAGTAAAATGCACACTTTTGCTTATGTTCATTTTCTTCTTATCTTTTTACCCTCCTCTGCGTGTAGAACTTTGGACTTTTTTTGAATAATAAAAAGGTACAAAAAAGTTTTTTATGCAGAGAGACCACTGCTTTTGGCTTAGTTAGCCTTAACTCTCGACATAAAATAGATATATATATTTTTAGCATTTAAGTAACTTTTATCATACATTTAATGATATGAGTATTTACACATATGACATTCTCAAAAAATATATTACTACATGCATGCGCCTCTACGTACTATTGCTATTATTAATACCGTTTTTTGTGTAATTGTACTTAAAAGACTGGCTTATATTCTGTTGTAGTATTATGATGATGTGTATGTAGCATTAATGTTGGTAATAATGGCAGAGAGGAAAATATAAAGCCAATGATGCACATGTTACTATTGTCATATTACTATAGCCATCCACAATGATGATGAAAAAATGCTGGCTTTTTTTTATCATATATAAAGAAGTAGTCAAACTGAAAGAGACCTGCTGCTGTTGTTGCTGCTTTATCAACACCACCACCACCACCACCACCTCCACCAACCACCGCTCTACAACTTACAACGACAACAACTGCTGCTGCTGCTGCTTTTGCCTTGTAACATAAAGCTATATACTACTTTAGAAGAGCTCTCCCTGTGTCCCCCATATCATCATACAAGCAAAAACGTTACCTCTCTCCTTTGGCTTGTGTTGTGTAGCCAAGAGTTTGAGGAGAATAGAGAGATAAAAGCAAGTGGGGGATAAGTTGTAGAGGTGTCGGTCTACTACTAGATATTGTGGAGTTGGACCGATTCACTATTCAGCAAAGACTCCAGTCTGCAAGGGAGTCTCAGTCGTGGAGCATCTCTCTTGTTACAGCTCTTGTCAGAGTATAAAAAAAAATATTTTTTTGTCACAAGTTTCTTGTCTGTTTTTACCTTCTCAGCAGCAGCAGCAGTAGCAACAAAGGAAAAGCGTCCTGTTCCTGAATCTACACAAGCACACTCTCATGTGATTTCATGAACAAGGCAAATTACCATACAATACCAACAGCAGCAGCAGCAGCAAACACAGCTTTTTCCATATCTGTACACGGAAGGATTGCGCACATTTAAACCACACAGACTTGGTCAATGGCTCTCTCTGATGGTTGCTTAATACAACCTTGAAAACCAATTGTTTTACCAATAATAATAGTAAAATATTATACTGCCGTGTAATAATCATAAATACGTCATCAACTTGATTTCTGGAATATCTGCAACGTAAAATCATTCTAGGAACAGAGTTGAATTGTATTTATGCAGTAGCAGAAGTGAATCGTTTTTTCTTCTTCTCTTGTTGTGATTGAACAGTTAGAGTTGACAATAATAATAAGGTTAAATATATTTTTTGTGACTAAAAAAATCTGTAGTAAAACCTACATACCTACTCTCAGTTTACATTGTTTTCTGGTTACATTTGTTTTTGACAGTGGAATGATAAAAGAGGGATTATTTAATTATTATCCATGATAACTTTGTGTATACTTTTTATCCAAGTAAAAAAAAGGAAAGAATATCTTTTCTTTTAAAAAGTAAATCCGTGTGTGGTTGACATTTATCCATGGTTAGATTGATATCGAGAGGGAAAAGTTTTGGAGAAGCACATAAATGCCAAAACCACTCCGCTGCTACTACTACTACTACACTACTGGCAGTAATAGCAAACAAGTAGTTTGTATGTGAGAAAAAAAAAGAAAGTTTTTAGTCAGTTTATATATATATATATATTTGGACAGAGGAAGAGAGAGAGAGAGAGAAACACACATAACACACGCATGTTATACATATTTTTTCAATGAAACAACCAGCAGCAGAGAATCAACATCATGATCGTCATCTTCCTCCTCAGTAATGCAATATAAACATACATGAGCAACAATAAAACGTGAAAAGAAGAATAAAGGAGGAATACTTAAGAGAAGGAGTGAGAGAGAGAGAGAGAAAGGAAAAAAGAGAAAAAAAGGAACTTTAAGTAGCATATGGAATTTTCTTTCTTTCTTGGACAACTTGTTCAACTGCCTAAAAAACTCACTGATTGAGTTGTTGTAGGTACACACAGTCACACACACACACAAGCTGCATATTATAGCATTCCAACAAAAAAAAACCTTCGACTAGTCTCTTTACATTTTTATGTATACAAACTTTACTTTTTGCACAAACTTGTCAAAAAATATTTTTATGTGGTTGCTTTTGGATTTGTAAGAAAAACAGAGTACGTAACACACACACACAAGTATTACGTACACATACACGTCCCATGTAGGTACTTACACAGTCAGAGTAAGTACGAGTAAAACGGGAGAAAAGAGAGAGAAAGATATTGTTGAATAGTGAGTGATACCTGTTTCCTTCAACAACAGGAGAGAAAAAAAAAGAACTTGAATTGCAATAACAGAGAAAAAAAAGTTTTTTTTTTCGACACAAGAAAGCGTTTTGTCAAATCGTGAAAGATATCTATCTCTCTCCGCGTACTAAAACATACGTGCAAGAACAGGAGAGAAAAAAAACACTGAATCTCTTATGAACTTTTTTTTGGAAGATTGCATGTTGAATGTCGAATTTTATATATAAAGTGACGACTACTGTTGAAAAAAATAATATATAAACTTTAGAGAATCTCTAAGAGAGAACAACGGACAAGCTATCATATTGCTACACACGCAGCGTTTTAGCATATTTTCCAGTAAAACCAGAGTCTTCATTCATCGCGCAATCATTGTGTGTGTGTATGTCAGAGAGCGACCAGGAAGAAATCTACTCGATCGCTCACTTAATATATGATATAGTGGAAGGAAACTATCCATTTGACACATTGCCGACATCAGCAAGAGAAAATATATATATACCTCCAACTCTCTCTCTGTCTACACATTATAATCGCACATCATCGAGGAAAGAAGGAAGAAGAAGAGGAAGTACTACAACTGCCACTTACAACAAGCTTCCACCACCGCACCGTCAACGTCCCCGTCATCGGCATCATCATCATCAACAGCAACATCGCCGTTTTCTTTCTACCCCTTTTCTCTGCCGCTGCTATAAACTTGCAGTGTTCCAAGTAGGAGTAGTAGTAACACTATTACAGCAACATCAACAACAACTATTCCTACTTCATCCACGTCCTCCTCCTCCTATCAACTAGCGGGGACGACGTACTCGTACTCAGTATACCAGGAAGGGAACGAGGATTGAACAACTTAGAGAAGTCATGTTTTATGTATGTGGTCACTAATGCGTTTCTTTCTAAATCTCGTTGATATTCACTAGCTGATTTGATGAAATCCGATAAAAGTTATGGACTTTGGTTTAAGCAGAAAGAGAGAGAGAGAGAGAGTTTATAGTTTTCCTCTTTCACCTTCTTTTTTTTACCTCTCTCTTTCTCTTTCTCTCTCACGTAGTCATATGCTTTTGCTTTGTTGCGTCTACTATATTATTACAGGCTTTCCTTCTTCCTATTTTTTTTTTGCGTTTGCAGATCAAAAATTGGTATAACGTCTCGTCTACTTATGTATCTATATGCATTTTAGATTATTATTTTCCAGAGAGGACTTAGCAATTTTTTGCTCAAATCCCTTTTCTGTCTCTCTCTCTCTCTCCACTTACTACCTGTTTCATCATTCATCATTTTTTATTATCTTCCGACCGATTTTCCAACTGGACTAGATTATACATAAATATATATGTACATCATTTTCATCATGAGCGATGTATGCATAGACATTGTAGTCGTAATTGTCATTTGCTCTTTAAACAAAACTGTCATGTCCACAATTTTATGTGGTGATCATCATCACATTTTTTTTTGGCCAAAAGAAGCATTTTTTTTACAGCGGAGAAGAGATAAAACTTTACCACATAATGAATCTGTATAGTAGCCAATATTATGCACAGTTTTCACGGGTCACAATCATCATAAATATTATGACTATGAGTAGTCGAGTAAACATCTTGCATGAGTACCCAAAGAACTAACATATACAAATTGTGTTGAGTTGAAAAGTAATGTTTTTTGTCATGCCAGGTTGGTTTTATGGGGGGTAGTGAAACTACCAGGTTGACAGAATCAACAAAATATAAACAACAGACAGGGTGGTGGGGATGATGACGAAGGGTACGAAGGATGATGTTTATGTTCTCTCTCGTATAAAAGCTTGTCTGATAAACTTTTGCCATCATCATGCATAGGTCAGCAGAGTTTACAGGTCCAGAATACTTTCACAACTCGATACGCAATAATTCTTGTTTTCTCTATGGTCATATAGAACGAAAAAGATAATGTTGGTTAGATTGAACTCCACATGAATCTAGCATTTTTTTTTACTATTCTCGCTGCTGCTGCTTGTGTATTTAAATTAAGCTTATGTGGAACTCCACAATTTACTTGCAGCTTTACTCTTTTTGTATCCAATAAGAAAAAAGCAAATAGTAAAACAGAAGGAGTTAAGCTGATTTCAGTTTATGAGCAATAGTATATTCTTTTATTACGTGTGGTTTTGCAGTCATATCATGCATGCATACACATAGTATATATCATTATTATTATTATTATCGAAAACCCATTTCACATTCACTACTGTTGAATAACAGTTTTATCGTGACAATGATGATTTCCGTTTGCACAATACTACAGCATAACTACACTACTGTCGAATGTGTAGTAGTAATAATATTTTTCTCTCGTTTTTTTGTTGACCCTTTCGTACTGGAGTATATGTAGTTACTGGTTGGTGGTATTTTGATTTGCAGATGAAATGTCTGACTGAAATAGAAAATTCTTTGGATTTAGATTTTGCATGTTTGCATATCAATGAGATGTCCAGTTGACGGGAAAATATATATAGAGAGAACTCGTCGTCCATTGTAAATACTACCTGATGTTATTACAAAAGAGTGACTATCGGAATTTAACGGGAAAAGTAACGTACGTATAATATATACATGGACATTGGAACATGGTTATATAAGTACGAGAAAATGCCAAGTTGGAACAACTTTTAGAGCAGAAACTAAAAGTAAAGTAGGGACAAGCAAAAAGGGATGATAATGCTCGTCGTCGTGGCTCAAACAACAGAGCTTTTTGAGCTTGGCCACACGGAGTTGAATTATAAACTAACCCTACTGAAAACACAGACTATGTGTTTATTGTGAACTATTTGGACTGCTTTGTAGTCCAACTCTATGTAGATCTTTTTTTTATACCTACTTAAAACAAACAAGAGAAAAACGTAAAATGTTGGAACGATCATCATAATAATCATCATCATCGTCATCATTGTCGTCGACAGTAGTAGTAAGAGTAGTAATATTAGTGGATGGAGATACACACACAAAATATATTACTAAAATGCACAATAACAGGCAATGATGATAATGTGGCGGTAACGTGTGCGTTTGTTGTGTTTTTGTATGTATGGAACGAGCAGAGAGAGGGTGGAGTAGAGCGGAAAGCCCTTGTGAATCTTAAATGTTTTTCGTATTATGCAAAAGGTAACATTTTCCGTCGTCGTCGGGCACACAGTTCATTTATTTGTCCATCGTTAGCAAGTGCATCGTTGGTCATTCATCTCAGGATTTTTGGTGATGATGTAGTTAGGGATTTTACATCCCCTATTCTTGTGTGCTTCACATGTATATCCGCAAGAATGACCACAATAGCGATGTGTGTTGCTTTTTCTTGGATCTTTGGGCACGTACAATGAATATTTTAATGTATTTTAAACGTTAAAGTTGATGCATTATGATGATTCTGTGTCAAAATAGGGATTCTTACTTTGCCCCGTGAAATTTTCATGACGGCATTATTTCTTGTTACATTTTTGTACAATAAGCTGGTAATGACTTGAAATTCTGAGTGAGTCAACCATTTATGTAGGTCACAAACTCAACTAAAATTTGCACCTGTTTCCTCTTTCTTGAGAGCTGAGAAGAAATACCCCTATGCATTTTGTTCTAGAAATTTTGTTTCTTGAGTACAACGCAATACGCTGTGATAAAAATCTATCTTCTTCTTCTTCTAGTTTCCCCTTTCATGTTTCTCTCTACACACTGCTGTTGTCTTTTTGCAAAAAAAAAAGTTGTGACGCATCATCAAAGTTTTGCTATATACCGTCACATTATTGTACACGCAACATTAAGCGCATCAAGGGCTGATGATGGGAAGCAAAAAAAGCGACGGGGTTGATTAGCCGCCGCTACAGCGTGTGTGGATACAATGTAAATGGACAAGTGCGTTTTGGAACGTTGTATTCAACTTATGCAACTTATATTCGACTAAGAAGGCACACAATTCTAAATGCAAAAAGTGTATCCGAGTAAACATTTTTTTTTGTGTGAACGAAATAGAAACAGCGAAGCAACTTCCGTTTTTGTGTATAGCAGATCGCCCCAAAAAAAAAGGCTCAGCAGCAACAGAAACATAGCCAGGAGCAGCAAAAATGCCAGTACTCTGTACGCATTTCTGTGTGTCGATAATAATAATATCATTCGCTCCTGCTGCCGCATCTTTTTTTAAGCCCGAGAGCCGAGCCCGACATGCCACATGCAGTTTTTTTAGCGCTGCTGCTTCGCATAATATTTCTTTGCAGCAGACACCATAAATACGTTTATAACATTTTGTATCTACTTTTGCTTACCTTTAGTATACGTGCTGTACATATTACGGTGATACATAATGTTCTTTTTATTCACTTTCTTAAAATAAAAACGGACTTTGTAATACCGACCCATAAAATAAAATTTGTAACAAAACCACCACAGCAACGTCATCGAAAGTTGCAAGGCAAATTACAAAATATATAAGAGACCGCATTTTGAATTGCTCTCATTTGATTCACATGAGGACACTTTCAGAAAAAAAAGTGAAAGCTGTCACGTAATAATGAATGAAGGAACATCAGCTAGCTACACGTATAACGGTGTAGCTTTAATATTGTAAAACTATTGTAGCATAAATAGTTTATTAACTATTTACCCAAATAAGCCAATGAATTCTGGTTATTTGCTCATTAAAAATCAAAATTATGGCATTGATACAGCGTTACTAAAAATCCGACGGGAGCTCAAGAAGGAACCTCGTTGAACACGAATTGTTGCACGATTATTACTTAAGTAAACAAGTAAATAAATAAATAAGACGGTAATAAAATAGAATGCCTAACTAATCTAAACAGAGACACATGTTATGTAGCCGTAAGGAAGGTGGTGGTGGTGGTGGTGATGGAAGACTAACAATTTCTACTTCTAGTTCTGGTTGTGGTGATTATGGCGTGAAAAGAAAAACCGCAACAATTCCAACAACAAAGACCAACCTGTTACAGTTAGTGTAACCGCAAAAGAAGGATTGCATTTCGGGAAGTGTGCGTTCATAAAAAGTCGCAGTAATAAATAGCTCCACTTATTACGGGTAAATAGGTATATAGCCACATATATAGGTAGCTGTTGTACTTCTGTTTCTAGTTGCATTCTTAACGAAATTAAATATAGGTACATAATTTTCTTTAGATATATATTTTTTGTTGTAGTTTAACTGCATATTTATTACCATTTACTGCATGTCATGTAGTTTTGGAAAAAAAGTGAGTGTGTAACAAGAAAAGCAAGTAGCATCAAGGGACAAGAAAACTTGTGGTGCAAGCAAAACATTTTCATGATGCTAGCCAACATATAATAATGCTGCATATACTTTTATGCAGCTGTTGGATTGTTGTTACAAGAAATGATGGATATCCTGGTTTTTGACCATATATAATGTCAGCGTTCACTGTAAAAAGCAATTGTAAAATGTCCTGATGATACACACACACCAGTTACTACTGTGCACTCTGCTCCGCACACACTGTTTAAGGTTAGAGTTTTTTGCTGTTGTTACTATTGTGTGATCTTTAAAGCATGAATAAGTTTCAGTTAATCTTGCTTGGTCAGAGAGTGTGTTTGTGTGTAAGTAGTGGAGTGACGTGATTAACTACTAGTTGTTCCAGCAGAGATTTTTTGGTGTGCTGCTGCTGCTGCAGTTCACCCTTAAGGAAAATGAAAATACACAGGAGAAATATATATGCCAACTTTATCCAGTTTCTCCAGCAGAGCGGTAGTAGTAGAAGCAGTAGTAAAGTCAAAGTAGCAGTTGAAATAAAATAAATTTGTGCGTATATAAGGCATACCTATATATATTTATATACATTCTCACAGTAGTTTTTTGGTTTAGGAATAGTTATTACTTGTGCATTGGGATCTTTTTCTTATCACTTTTATTTCACCCACTTGCGTCGAGTATAATAGAGTCACATACTGTGCAGTGGTTTTGGTCTGGCTTTTTTGGTTAGCCGCGAGAAAGAGAACTTGTGTTGGATATATGGAGGAACATATTACAGTGGCATTTTTAGACACGGGGCATGTGGTTATATATGTATTTTATTCTTCTTTACTACTCTGTGCTATTGTTGCTTGAAATTCTTTCTTCTCTTTTTTTTGCAGATATACCTAGTAATATCATTACTACTAGAACTACTACCTATATATTCCCTCTTTCTCCCTTGAGACTTGTTTCGAATTGTAGTAAACTGATTTTTATCTTGATACATAGCCAGCCGCATGATTATATGCATAATAGCACTCATTTAGCATCTCATTATCTTAATGTATTTATATGTGTGCATCTGAAAGTGAATACTCAATTGTAGTTGAAGCAGCAGCAACACACACAAGCTTTCTACTATATATCCATGTTGTGAGTATGTTCTCTCTAACGATAACGATGCGGCTTTTGAATCTTTCTTGGAGTAAAAGTCATATATGTGTACGTAGGCACATTCAATCAAATCATGATATATGCACAAAAGGAAAAAAATAATAAGTATTAGTACTACCACCACTACCACCAGCAGAATTCAATCACAAACGAAAGATTTAAAACATGCGTCTGCACAAGAAACTTGTTTATTGTTCAGGCTTGATAGTCAAATCAAGCTTGTCTCTTGATCTTCATTCTTCTTGAATAATAATAAAATCCATCAAGTTCGACTGATGACATGTGCCCAACTTCAAACATTTTTCATTCGTTGGTAAATGGACGCTGTTTGCTAATCTATCGAGTGACTTCTTGAATGTAAAAAAAAATCTGGAATCCGGTTGTCTGCCCTTATAGTTCACTGAAGATTAGTGTTGTAATTTTTTACTAATGTTATAGCTATAGATATACAATACAATGATTATATATGTACTTTGGTGATCATGGTCGTGTTGTGGGAGATGCCATGTGTTTAAAATACCAAAATCAAGAGACAGATGGTTTAAACTAATTTCTTGGCAAGCCACGCAGCTAGAAAAATCTACTAGTTACGTTACAATGAGTTTTGCCTGACGGTTGGTTGGCCTTCTAATAAAGTGTTCGTTGATTTGTTTGGCTTCATCATGATATGATTTTTTTATTATGTTTGCATCTTCAAGTACAAGATAAGCACTAGTTTATAAACTGACAATATTTCTCTACGATAAACATTTCAGTGTGTCGTGTCACGTCAGGATCACTTTTTTTAGACTTTTCTCTCAACTCTTGAATCATGCTGCACGTGAACTCATAAAAAATGTTTAAGATAATGTGTAATAATTGCTCCATGCTTATTAATTTAAATTACCAATTTCACACTTTCATATACGAATTGTGTATCGGATAAAAAAAATGCATACATGTATGAACATTGAACATTTTCCAGGTGATAGAGGTGTCAATTTAAAATATGTATGAGAAAATCCATCATAAAGAAATGTGACATCCGCATTCTCTCGCAGCAGCAGTTAAAGTCACTCATGCGTATTGAAATGACAGAAAGGTTATTATATGATTCATTAATGCGTCATCAAACCAGCAATAACTAGCTAATAATATATTTGTGTGAAAATTTGCCTGAATTAAGTACAAGAGGGATGAATAAAGGAAATAAGGATACTAAAAATTTTGCTGTAGCAATAAGTGTCACGTAATGATTGACCTGGATTTTACGCATGTCGAAGCATGCTGTTATGTATACGTCATCATAGATAAGTTGTCGATATTGCTTATCTTTTGTCTTCAGATTTGTACTGCATTTATTTACCGGATATTTGCATATTGCTTTCCGCCAGCCATGATGAGACCTTGTCAAAGGAGTATTTTTTCTGTGTCCACTTGCATTCCGATTTTGTCGGAATGCCGGCATAAATAACTGTTTCTTATGCATTTTATTAACTTTTCTCTTCTGTGACCAGCAAAGCTTAATATTCTCAAACTTCAAGTCCCAAGTTTTTAATATTCCTCCTTCACTCGCCTTGTGCCATGTCAATTTGTATTATAATCATATGCACAAATAGTATATTTTACGTGTGTGTAATACTTTTTTTAACAACCACTTTGAAAAGTTAATGACCATAGAGAAAACGCACAATGAGTTTTTTTTACTGTTTACCAAACACATTAGACATCCGACTGTTTATTGTTGTTTTAAGGGGATTCGTAACGCACAAGAGAGCTAAAGCCACCACACAAGAGGAGATTTTTTTAAAAGTCTTTCAAGAGGTTTTTTCTTTTGCCGACACAAACGCTGAGTCAAAGTCAGTCGTCATCGTCAACCGTGTGTGCGCTTCTCTTTGTATCCTTTTCCCATTTCAATGATTATTATCGGCATTTTAAACAGCACAGGAATGACTGACTCTGAATGAAAGGTATTTTTAAGTGTGGAAAAAGAAAGAGAACGTGTGTGTGTGGATTGTGGATTAGATGTTATTAGTTCCTTGTTTTTAGTGGTTTCTAATTTCACACTTTTTTGACATGCTCACTATATAAGAGTGATTTTGAACCAGAGTCATGCATGCTTAGTTAGTAGAAAAAGTTAAAAATGGCTGTTGTGTAATTGAATTTTTTTAGGTTGACTCTAGTAATATATATGGAGTATTTACATACTATATGGCAGAAAAAAAATATAAACATAAATCTCATAATTTCTTATAATAGTGGTTGTTGTTGGTAGTCTTGAAAGGAGGTTTGGTTTTTGGCTATTATTTGTTGACTATAAATTATCTTTTAAAGCAGTTTACTGTTCACTCTTTTGGTTTTTATATGCTCCTCATGTTGTAAATACTACTGACACGAGAGAGGTGAGAACACAGAGATATGCTAAATAAGTCATTCATTACTGGTGATGGAGGTAGTGGAGTTGGTGGTTCCATTGAACTCTTGATGGGGCATATATTGCCTTAATAATATGAGGTTTTAGTACAAGCTACTACATATGCATACGATATTGGTTGAGGAACAGTGTTACGCTTGATAAATGAATGAGGTGAGTAGTGGTGGTGGTGGTGACGGTGACACAAATGAGCAAAATGAATGTTATCTTGGTCGTAGTATGGAAAAGAAGTTTAGAGAGAAGGTGGCAGAGTTTTTTTTATGTGGATATAGTGGGAGTACACAGTAGTAGTAGCTATAGTCTTACAGAGAAGGAGAGAATCTGAAGTGAGAAGAAAAAAAGAAAAAAATATAATAATAAAAAAGAGATGACAATAAAGGTAGTAGTAACCGGTTTGGTTTGTAGTATTAGTCATGTTACATTTTTTTCTTCTTTTTCTGGTTCTGTATAGAATGGAACGTGCCTAGAGTGATATTTTTCAGCTGAAAAAAAAGTTATTACCATTTCTTTTCGTTTTTTTTTCTCTCTCTCTCTCTCCTCTTTTGCTTTCATTGTATAAAAGACTCGTTTATTATTGCTTTTCCTGAAGTCGGCTAAAATGAGAAAAATTCTAATGTAACGTTGCTCTGCATATATAAGTCTTGGAGGTGGTGGTGGTGGTTGGTCTAGTTCACATAAACACACAAAGAGTTGCATGGTGTGTGTGTGTGTGGTGGCAGTGGCAGAGGAAAAAGAAAAGACAGAAGAAAGGAAGAAGGAAATACTCGATAAAGAAGGAGGAAAAAAAAGGAAAGAAAAGCAAAAGAGTTTGATCACACCACACACACGCACTTCAACTTAGCAATGCACTGACATACAGTGTGCATGTATATCTATCTATACCTTTGAATTATACAGAAGACGGCAGACATACAAATTACAAAAAAAATGCATGTGGAATTATATATCTACCTATCTATGTAGGAATAAAACAAATGAGACTTCAATTTTGCTCTTCTTTTCTATCTTGAGCAGTATTTAGTAAGCCAAGGCAAAGAAGAGGACATATTATTTATACAAGGCTAAAAAAAAGAATACTTTATTTTGTGTAGTGAGAGGGATGATGTTGATGTGTTCCCAAAAACCTTGTTTTTTGTATATCCAATCCACTAGTTATTATTACAAAAAAGCTATAGTACTGAGAGAGTACACGTGTGTTGAGTTGTTTGGAGTGAGTATAGTGAGTGGTGGATGATGATGAAGGGATGGAACGGAGGAGATGCATTACTCCATTCTACCTCCACTCCACCACCACCACCACGACCGGTATTGCTGTTATTGGTTTGGTTGGTTCTTGGATGGTTTGCTAAAAGTAGTAGTGAGTAGTAATAATAATGCTTACTTAGTAGTAGCGTAGCTCTCCAGTTTTTTTTCTTCTTCTGTCTGCCTAAACCTGGAGTAAAATCGATCTTTTGTATTGCAAAAGGCTTAAAAAAAGAAAAAAAGAGAAGATAGATGGAAAGAAAGAGAGAGAGAGAGAATTTCTTATGTAAATTGTTTCTAGAGAGAATCGATCGAATTTAAGGATGCCTTTTATTCGTTTCTCTTCTTCTTCTTCTCCGATTCCAAATACTTTAGTTGTATCATGTAATGTGCATGGATGTTGTTGTTATATATTACTTTTTATTTGGATGACTGGATGGTAAAAATGGTGAATGAGTAAATAAGTAAGTAGCAACTAAAAAATAAAATAGGAGGAAAGAAAGAATAAAACAGAAGAGAGAGGAGAGAGAGAGAAAGAGAGCAACAGAGTTCCCCTTATGGAAGGAAGGAAGAAAAAGAGAGAAAGAAGCAACTTGATATGATAAAAGAATATTATTATTGTACATTGTAGACATTAGAGATGTTTTTTCTCTTTCTCTCTCCATTGCTTTACTTTCCTTGACTTGGGTTATTTATGTGAATAATATTACATTAGGGTGTGCAGGGATGGATTCATTTTGGTTATATGTATTCCTACTTTTTTTTAGCTGAATGTACTTATTTATTGGGTTAGGTATGCATGCTTTTTTTTCTATTAAGATAAGAGTATCCAGGTATTAGTATAGTTTTGTATAGCCGGGTAAAAAGCTAAGAAGCAACAACAACAATATTTCTCTTCTACAAGGATGTGTATATAAGTGCACACATAAAAGCATTCATTTAAGTCATGGTTAAGTTTCAGTTTTCCACTAGACTTATTTCTTTCTTTATTTCTTTCTCCACAGCTATTTACTATATCTCTCCACCAAATTGTGCTTTTCTACTTAAAAATGAAAACTTGTTTTGTGGCGCAGCTACTATTGTTGCTATTATTGGTGTGTTTTCTGGTAAAACCTTTAGCAAAATGTGTGGTTTACCTCATTGCCAGCAAACTGCTGGCCAAAAAAATAATATCAAATAGTGGTGTAGTATATCGAATTATAAGTATGGTGAGAATATATTTATGGCTTCTTATTCTCTGCACAAAATTTTTGAGTTAAGAAGGTGCTCTCTGACTAATCGTGATTTATGATACTTGTTTACCGGAACTTAATGGGGACAAATGAGAAGCCTCTTTTCCTCTGCGATGATATATGGAATCGTGGTAATTGGTCACTTTACAAAAACATATTTTCCCTTACAATCCCGAAAATACATAAACCGGGAGAAACTATATCCATTAGCATTGAAATTAGTGCACTTAACCTGTATATTATATTATCATTATTCCCATTTCTACTGTATTTATATGGACAAAAATAATGGCACTGGTGGACAAACGCTTTCAGATCAAAGGAGAAGTTTTTGCCCCAACTGTTAAAAATATTTTCTTGAAATGTAAACTATTTTATTTTTACGACTTGTTCGATTCATCCTATCACGAATGCCGAAAGTCATGCCAAAATATGTGAGATTTTTTCAAGAGATTGTTTCCTTTTCCAAAATACCAATGAAATCACACACATTTCAGATTGCAGTCCAGTTTACAATAATAAAAAAGTACATGCTTCCATATCATCATTGCCGGTTTGAAACCCAGTTTTCTGCCAAATGAACGAGAGAAGAGGTAGATTCATATATTTTTGAAGAGCTCTCATTTATGTCTGTAAATGGCCAAAAATGTTGACTGTGTTTTGCTATTTAATACATACCTACATATGCACACTCATTCTTATTGTTAGTTTCTCCTGTTGTTGGATGATGATCATGTTGACGATGATGATGATAGTTATAAAAAGGAAAGAGAGAAAGGAAGAGAATGCTCTCGTAATTGCCTGCCCACCCAGCTCGAACCTATTGACTATTATTGAACAGTGGATATTATTATTGTTGTTGTTCACTACTGACTACACAGAGAAACACATTGACTGAAAGTGCAGTAGTAGTTTGCGATGATCATGACGGTGGTGGTGGTGCGGTGGTTGCAGTAGTAATACAAAGTACAATGGCAGTGTTGAGTGGTGGCGGTGATGGTGGTGGTGGTACACTGACGTGAATTACATATTACAGGAATCATTTTCGTTCTTATTGTTCTGCTTTGGCATGAACTACATTGTACGTAAGAGCACACAACAACAACACATTGTATGTAAAACTATTACACTTGGTCGGTATTATGTGCAAGAGCTCCTTTGGTGGCATCATCACATCATCCTTTTTCGTTTCGTGATATTACAAACTCTCTGTATGTCTGTCTGTGCACTGTTTACACACACTTTATATTTTTGTATGATCGTCAAAAGAGTATTTCCTAATTCAACACACTGCAAGTTATTGTGTACAATGGAATGATGAAAAAAATGATGATGATGATGATGTGTTAGCAAATAATAATGGTTATATGGTGGAATGAAATTATTTAGAGAAGAAAATGAAGAGCACATATTATATTAAGGCAGTTATTATCATCATCAGGAGGAGGAGGAGGAGAAAAATCATGATGAGAGGAGGATGGCGGCGGTGATTGTTATTATTACCACTCTCGCTCTGTGTGGAAGAATATATTTACGTTCACCGACCGACCAGTAAATTTAACTACTTACCTACTACCGCATAACTACTCAACTCTCTGCTTCTTTACTTGTAAATGGAGTTTAGTTGATTGTTAGGAATATTTAGTTTGCAACCGTTCTCGGACATATATAACCTGTGTATACATATGACTATATGCACTGCTTTAAATGATGTACTAGTTTTCTGATATAAAAAGTCGCAAGTTGAAAATGATTTTAAACTCAATAACCTTTTCATCACTCTCTCCATCTTCATTTAATTATTTTTCAGGAGAGAGAGATGATGATGATGAGGATGGTTGCAGTCCAAAAATGTCAAAATCAAATGAAGCGATGAATGGGTAAAGAAATAAAAGGGAAAATGATGCGTTTTAATCATTATTGAAGCTTTTGAAGGCGGCGTCATCATGCTTACTTGTCTCGCAATTTTTTTTTTCTTTAGAATTCAAAATATGATAAATGTCATCAAATTATAATCTAAAAACTAAATAAGTAGCATTATATAAACATTACTCACTCAGAGTTTTTTTTTGATACTATGCACTTAGTTTTCATCAACATGACATGTAGCAAGAAGCGTATAGCGCGCAGACGTCGTAAAAGGAAGTGTTCCATTCCAATGCGACAAGTTACACGATCATGATGTACCTATTTAAGTCAGCAAGAAATAAAAAAAGTTTCTCTTCAGTAAAGTGATTTCATACTATACATACTTTAAATAAGACATTCACGATACGGTTGGCTTGTAAAGAAACGAAAAGTATATCAAACGGTTTGATTAACCCTCTTCTTCTGCTGCTATACTCTGGCTATTGAGAAGAAGATCATGTTGAATTTACAACTATATAGAGACGGTTGGTTAAACGTTCTTGAAAATTTTGAAGCGAATTAGCTTTTAGTTATATATATATATAGCCACATAATATATAAATTCTTTTGTCAGTCAGTCTAATAATATTTGAAGCATGTAAAAATTTCAAGCTTTATTTTTTTTGCATTTTAAATATAGCATCACACAAAAAATATGGCATCTCTCTCTCTCTCTCTCGTGCTTATTGCAATCAGATTTCTGGGTTGGGATGTGAATGTTGTACTGATGATGCGACTCTGCTCTTCTCTCTCTCTGGTCATATGAATATATTGTTGCATGGTGGTCCTTGAAACTCTTTCCTTTAGTTTTGCTTCTTCCTTCTCCTCATCATCAATATAGATGAAGTCAATTTCAATCACTTCTTGATTCGATATCAGATACGTGAAAACATTTTTGTATGCATGATTTGCATCATAATTATTATTACCACTACTACTACTGCTAGCTACCTACCACCATCACAGAGCTCTCCGACGAGGCCATCAATAATAATATTATGGATGGATGGCATATGTGCATAGAATTTGATTCATACAGCAGGAGCAGCAAGCAACAAGCCAGGATATTTAGATAAGCAAATAGAAATGTATTATTTTATAATAATAATAAGTATAATATTTTTACTCATTCAGAATGCATAATAAGGGATCCTGACATGGCTCACACGTCACAAACAACAAACAATACATACATCATTATTCTCATGCTTGATTGATTTTCCTTCTTTCACAGTGCTCTTCTCTCTCTCTGTAAGTAATTGATTTTTTTTTCTAACGGAAGCACAAAAAGCAAAACCTCATTCATGGCGAGATGATCATATTATGTATTACCTCTGCTATTATTATTATTAGTGGGTTGGTTGGTATTTTGGCAGAGTAGTAATGTATGTACTTTATGTAGGTATGCTTATTCAGTAGGAAAAAGTGGGCCACTGTCTGTTTCTTAACAAAAAAATTTTTTCTGTGGTTTTCATTTTTTTTTATTAGATCTCATTTTCGCTGCTCTTTGATTTACTCACTTACGTAGAGGAGAACGAGACAGAGACGCGCGGGGTCTTTCTTCTTCGTGATGATGCAACAATGTTCTGCATCAGTTCATATTGTTCTTTTTTTTCTCAAGGAACAGATTAGTGTGAGTCGCGGAGAGTGAGTACATTTTTGTACAATAATAGTGCATTCTCTGCTCTGTCATAATAATAACGTAACCCAGAAGAAACAGATCACTATATATTTTTTTTCTATGCACGTGATATAATTTCCTTCATGTGTTTTTTTTATTATCCCATTTTATTTTCAGTTTTTAAAAGTATTACGGAAAAAACTTTCAATTACTCCAAATTGACTATACTTTATGCTCTGATCTGTACCCAATCTCTTGTGTTTATCAATTTTGAACACTCGCATAAAAATCCACCGTCAAGATAACCATGCTTGTTCATCATCGACATATAAGTTTAAAGTACGATGAATATAATAAAATGCAGAGCAGAAACTTGTGGTTGGTTAGTTGGTTCCTTATAGGTAGTTGTTGACAAGATCGACTATAAAACCAAAAGTCATTGTAAAATTTGTAATTCACTTGAATAATGACATTAGTATAGCAGTTAAAGTAGTGCTTCATCATCATTATTGTACTTCCCTGATATATATTCCCTTTCTTTTTGACACCAAATAGTCTTGTATTGAGCGCATCAGTATAAACTGATCGAGTGGTGGTGGTGGTGAGAAGTGTATTATCATCAGAACTACTGCTTATTGCTCCAAGTGCGCCGTTCAAAAAATCAGAAGCTATCGTATGTAAAAGGAGAAGCTTGAAAATTTTGTAGATGATCAAATTAAATGAAAACGTGTAAGAAGGTAAATGGTACTGATGATGATTTGTGATCATGATGATGATGGTATTGCATTTTTACTTAAAAATTGGTGGTGGTGGTGGTGGTGATGATGATTGACAGATAACAACACGAAGGTAGTACGAATGACTATCAATGCCACCTTGATTCCATTTGAAAGTTGCTTAGCTTATTCACTCGCACTTATTCCTCACAGTCAGTTTTATAGGATGTAATACTGGTAGTTTGGTACGATTCCACATACATTTTGCTCTACTCTCTTCTTGCATCCCATTGTACTGGTAATTGAAGTGTAGCTTAAAGGATTTACAATTTTCACGTAAATGAGATTGTAAATTGGATGAAATTGATCCATAACACCTCTCCTCTGCCTATCTTCCACTCTCAACAATAATTTGAATTTTTACTACCAAGCCTATATATACATATATTGGTGTGCTAAAATATATATATGCAGCCAAATGTATTTATGTACTAATAAAATAACAACGTGTGGTTCCCACCACCACACACACACACACACACACGGGCTCCCGAATTTGGTTTGGTTGGCTCGTTTTTCAAAGAAACTTGATGTTTGTACATGGGCATTATTTCCCATTTATAAACATCAAACCTTTTCGCATATTATCATCATCATCCCTTTCAGATTGTGAAGATATATGGGCAGATAAGATGATTCAATAGTGGATTTGGATTTAGATTGTGTGCTGCTCTACACTCTGTGAGCTAAAAAGAGATGGATAGATGATTAGAGAATTCTTCTTAGTTAGTTTACATCATTCCTTTGTTTTGCATGAAAGGAATTTATTTTCCATAAACACGTAAGTAATATGCTTGTGTGTTGTGTGTGTGTGGAGTAGTGAACCAGTTAGTTATTATTATTGGATATAGATGCATACGTGGAAATGAAATGAAGAAATAATTTGGGTTGCTATTATTATCGTCATCATTATTATTAGTATTAAATGTGCTGGGAAGAAAGTAATTTTAAGAGAGAGAGAAATCGGTTGGAATTTTAGGTATGCGTATAGTTAATGCTATTATAATATGTGTAAGGAATGTTTGTCAGTATGCTAAGTTATTATAACTCATGCATAGAGAAATCCGTTCACTCATATTATGAATTTTGTGAGGCATGGCATATAGTAAATGTCCACACAACATTGAGTGCTGTTATTTATACCCGGAATATATGTTCTTTGTCTCAGATATTATCATCCATATATGCAGCTATACATGCACACACACTCACAAGCACAATTACTTTTTAGGGAAAGGGATGAGGGAAGTAGAGTGGCTAAAATAATTAAAATTTGTGGCTTTGGTGAAATTAATGGACGTTTAATGGTAAAGCGATTTTCACATGGATCAATTTACATTCAGATCCCATTATTTACTGCAACCACCACACCATACTCTCTGCACATTATATTTTGCGATCAACTCTGTTGTAAGTAGTGTGGTTTGGTTTGTTACATTTCCAAATGCTCTAAAATGCTATAGCGCAGAATATGTGTATGGATCATATATAGAGATTGAGCTTACCTGATGATATAATCATTTTTTTATGTGGGGTATAGATTTCATTAGATAAACAAATTGAAAAGGGAAACGATGAAACGCACGAGGGATGATACTGTTTTGTTTCTCCTTTATTACCTGTATGCTCTATAGACAATTTATGAATGTTATTATGTGGCAAGTTATACAATTTCTGCAAGAAATCTGTGATATATAATAGGTTTTTAGGTACATAATATAGTCATAATTTTGGAATCTGAACAAAGGAAAGACATGTACATATTATTATTGTTATTGTGTGTTAAGTTACCCGATGTTAGTAATATGGAGTCGGTATCATCAGCGGCAGCAACTTTTCAGGAAGGATCCGATGTTGAGAGTTTTGAGAAAGCTTTTGAAGTGAAGATATCGTAAGGATATAAATTAAATACAGTTGTCTGTCATAATACATTTTGAGACTGTTTCCACTACGAAAGATAAACTAGGTAAAACGAAATGAGTATGTCGTTTAAGAAGGTGCAGTTAAGATATGGAATGGAGTTAAGCTATTTTTTGTTGCATGTAACGTTTGAGATTTAGTGGTAATGTGATTGGAGTAAAAAGTCAAGAGGAAATGGAGGTAGAGAATTTTCTTGGAACAATTTTCTAACAAGAACATTTCAAATGAGCAAATAACTACAATTACAATCTTTCAAGCTTAATTGGTGCATTAATGGTGACAAACGGTTATTTTGCCCTTTTCCAAAATCTCCAAAAAAATTCAATGTTCCTTCGACTTCTCTTCACGTAGTAGTAGCACCTGCTAGTATTCTAGGATAAAAATGAAGCCAATCTCTCTGACGTTTAGTGCTAGGAAAATGACAATTAAATACAGAAATGCAGCTGCAGCTGCTGCTGCGTATTTACAGACACAAGAAAATGAACGGAAATTTTCACCTCATTATAATTCATTCAAGATTTTTGATTCAAGTGTTGGAAATGCGATTATTTCATATTTTTTAGTGCATGCATTTTTTTACATCCAACTGAGAGTGCAACAGCAGCAGTATAAATGGTCTAAAAAATGTAATTTCAATTTTCCAAAGTGAAAATCAAAAAGTGATTTCCTATTGCCAAACACTTTCAGTATAAATATTTTAGAGGAAAAGTTATGAGAGTGCGAGATGAACATTCTCTAGCATCGTTTATTCTAACGTTGTCTATATAGCCGCTGCTCTGTAGAAACTTGAGGTTTACAAGGAAAAGCTAAAACACTTTTTTTGTTGGTACTCTGCTGACTATACCGTTATAAGTTGTGGCTGACTCACTCACTCTCAGCCTCAACCCAAGCACATCTTTCTTTTCCCGTGTAGATGGCCCACAGGAGAAAAGGGTTGATGATGATGAGAAACTAATTATCTCCTCGTTATGTGTTAAATGCTGTTACAGGTTTTACTCAGGTTCGCTTGCCGTAGGTTTTGCCTTTTTTTTATACAAACTTGCATTTTGGTTGGTTCAATGGCGATGTTATAAAACTCATATTATTACCGTCATTTCGTATAATCATCACCTCTCTCTCTCTGGTAAAGTTGCAACAACACTACAGCAAAGCAACACCATCTTTTCCCATTCCAAAACCTTGTAGCAATCCGGAATTGATTGCATAGTTTGCTCAGAACACGGTACGTACGTGTGATTATCACTTGTCTAATCGTCCAATAAAATCTTCATGAATGCTTTTGTATTTCTCTCTTCTGGACCTTGCTCCAAACATGCAATTAATTCAGTGCAGGTCTGGCATGGAAAGCTGCTCTGTATAATATATTTTGGATAATTTAGCTTTACAATTTACCTACATATTATAAACAGCCCTTAAAAAATGTGTACGTTCATCTGCAACCTGCCATTGTTCTAGATAAACATAAAAGCTAAGCGTGTACACAGTGTAAAAAAGCATACATAATTTCAAATATATTCATGATACATCGATACACCCCAACACTTGCATGCATTTTCCAGCAGACATCTGTCAGTAAAATATTTTTGTCAACGAATTTTGTTTTTATAGTTGGTCCACTACATACATTACCTACCAACTCACTCGGCATGTTCAATCATCGACTAATAACAATCGGAGTTATGCATTTTTACTTTAAAGGAGAATAAAAAGGCTCATAAAAAAAACCCAAGTTTTTTTTTTACAATTCTTGTTACATTTTCACTTTTTTTACGACTCCATAACAAATAGTGTAAAACCTCGTTGAAAATTGTCTAGTGCCGACATATGACCCACCTACGTGGTAAAAAAAAGCTTCTTAGAGCAGGTTATGTGTTTTGTTATACATGTTATACGATGCATTTGCTCACAGTTACTTAGGTAGGTATATAGCGTGTACGCTCAAAATATTTCGGCTTCTTGTTCTCCTCTCTTCTGGACAGCTCCAGAAATTTTCGTTTAAATGCCATCTCATCTCCGTCACGGACACACAGTCTACCACCACCACTAAAGTTTGTCACAAAAACAAAATATTATTAAACTTTTGGACGACCACATAGTAGCAAGCAAGTAGTAGAAGTAGTAGCGGTTGTAATATATTTTTTTACTAGAAGAACCATAACTTAGGTAAAATACTTTTCAGATACGTGATAAGACAATTTTCATTGTCAGCCTACATTAATACATTCTTTTAGAGAGAGAAAAAAGACGCTTAATATATACGCGTCTGTTGTAGTACACACTATCCGAATACTAATGCATTTTTATATAATTTGGCAGAGACAACACACATATATGTATATTGCAGCAGTGACGATGATGAGAATTTCTCCATATCATTTTTTATTTTTTTATATTGCAGTAGTAGCTCATTTTTATGGGCTCCTTTTATGCATTCATTCAACCTCGGAATGTCCAAGGGAAAATGGCAATGAATATTTTTCACTTTCTGCTTCTTCTTTCTCTCTTTTTTGTTCTCTCCTGTTGTCAGAATCGTGGTTGGATGAAATAATATGTAAGTAGGCATGTGTGTGGTGGACCCCTCTCCCTGCCTGCTTGGTTGTAAGTGAAAGTTGTACTGTGTGGGATAACTTATTAGTGTGGTAGGGGTAAGCTGCACAGTACAGTTTTTATGCAAAAGTATTTTCTGTGTGCAACCCAACACATGTCGTCGTCCTAACATCTAATGTAATTTTGATTAGCAAAAGGAAAATGAATATTCTAACAAAGGCGATCATGAAAATATATGTGTAGGGTTGGTTTTGCTACGTTCATACAAGTTGAAACTGTTTTTAATGTGAAATTAGGGAAAGGGAAGCTGTAGTATTATTTCATCAAGTTTATTTGGTTGGCTCAATCGGAGCGTGTATTTAAATACCGTCCTAGCTTGACCCACCACCGGTCAAGCCATTGGACCAAAACCGATGTGTGTGTGTGTGTAGTATAGGCTATATAACCTTAAGAGAAAAAAGAGTGTTTTCTCTCGCTGGCTCTCATATTTATCCTAGATTTTTGGATGTATGTAGGTATTTACTTATTTGCTGTATGAACGCACTTTTTCAGCATTTTTGTTCATGTATTGACTAGGCTCTAATGGTATACTTTGGTATATATACAACAGCTAACAGCCTGCTATAAATTGGTGTATATGATGTCATGTTCTTCTCGGTGGAAATGAGGTGGTGACGATGATAACAACCAGAGGATGAATATGCATTGCTAATAGTGGTGGTGGAAAGAAAGACATGATAGGGATATTATTTTTGGGGGAGAGAGAATGGAATAACATAAACATGGAATGTTTGCATATTAACCAGGCACGTCCAGCAGCAGCAGCAGCTCCAAATACACTAAATCTCCACTTTATCAAATAAAACGTTACTTTCGTCGGGGTCCACAAGTAAAAGTTCAATTCGATAGATTTCTAGTATTCTTTATTATTATAATGTACAAGATTGCACTGTACACAGTACTTATGCAAGAGCTTATAAACTAAAAATGCAGGTTTAGAATATTAACGTAAATGGGATATAATTTCATCCATGTTTATAGGAGAATTATAGTGATTGCTTAAATCTATATGTATTTCTTTCATGAATATACTGACCATTGACCAGACCAAAAGAGTCATTGCGATATAGGTACCTATTATTACATAGCTTGCTTCTAAACAAGACTACATGAACATGTGTTTGAAAAACAAGTTTTTCCATGTTTGTAAAAGTTTGCTATTGTTTTGGCACGTGTGTGTTCGTACGAACGCTCTGTAGATTTTGAGCATTTAATCAGCTTGGGTAAATATTCGAAAATAATGGAAACATATGAGCTATTAAATGTCATGTGTGGTTCCATTATGTGAGCTGTATTTAACATGTGTGCTCACAGGGCAAAGGGAGAGAAAGCAAATTTTATCATACAATAAATAAAAGGGTTTACACACCTTATGGCTATATATCGGACAAATATTTTACTAGACAATTTGAGTTATGTATCTACAATATGGGTATGCATTTTCAGTAGCAATGTTTGATGAAAATGAAAGTGTCCATTGTTTATTGGCTGCTGAATTTTTAAATTATGATTGTTTAATTCAAAAAATCTCGCAACAATTAATGTTCTATATATTTCGGAAACATAAGTACGCGCTTGTCAATGCACTTATATGTGTGTATAGTAGGGTCAATGCTTTATGAATTATTTGTTGAAACTTTATTGGCTTTAGCTTGTATAGTGGTGGTGAACAAGCTGGAGGGTGAAAGTGAAAAGATGTTACAATTGTGTTGTTTTGTGAACTGGACACATTTTGAATTTTTGGTGCTGGAATGTCTATATAAAACACAATATTCTGAATACCAGACATTGGAATTTGGAATGTAGATTAATTAGGCACTGATACAATAACTAAAAGGGACACTCGAAATTAAAATGAGACAAAAGCACATCAAACA
The DNA here is from genome assembly GCA_004115045.4 of Sinella curviseta. Classification (NCBI taxonomy): domain Eukaryota; kingdom Metazoa; phylum Arthropoda; class Collembola; order Entomobryomorpha; family Entomobryidae; genus Sinella; species Sinella curviseta. Next base: position 61,327,983 of record CM023201.3, read on the forward strand.
GAGCGATACACATCAAATAGTTTGGTCTGGAGGGGCAAGATGAATCAAAAGTAAAAAAAATTCTACTTTTTCAGTTTTATTCCACTTTTGTGGCATCATAAATAATAATAATAATTCCAGACAGTACGCGTATTTACACCTGCGCTGTATTTATGCAATAATTTTGATGTTTCCTATATATAAAATATCATTTTTGCAGAGTTTTAGGTACCAATGTTGTGACAACTATTTTTAAGCCTTTAATTTTTAATTTTGATGAATTTTCAGGAGAGTTGAAAATTCAACCCTTCTAGGAAGAGATGATAAAAATTTCATAATGAAAATGTTGACGATAAAAGAAATATATTGGAGCCAGTGTGTGGATATGTTATAAGTACAATTTTGAATGTATCATATTATTAGACGTTTTTTTACACAGTCGGTTTGCATGTTATATTTTGGTTAAGGTTGGTGGTTGGTGATGGTATGTCGTTTACAATGTGTGTTTGCCTGTTGTTGTTGCATTTATTTATGAATGTAATATCCGTATGCTCTCCCTAGGTGGTTCTTGTGCGACTCTGGTAATTAATAATTTCGTTGTTTTTTTTTATGCCGATGGCACATATGAAACAAGGCGCAACACAAAATCCGAGATAATACTGTATTAACATTTGGTAATATTTTGTTGTGGCATCTTTTTAATATATTACTGTGTACTGTTACTGTTCATCAAATTGAACCGCGATGGATGGATAGCTGATGATTCCTTGATGAGTTTTATTTTTGCTTTGTTTAATTTTTTGCTATTAGCAGTCGTCGGCATACATACATGGGTATAATTCATCATACATTTATTCTCTGTGTGTTTGGCAGAGAGTACTTTATTATTAATATTTCTGACAGAACACAGGACAAGTCAAATGATTTCTCAAAAGAAAAAGGGAAAATGACCGCGACTACCTCCTGTTTGATAGATAGATAAACTTTTGATTAAGGCTGTTGATAATAATAATATAAGTTGTGTGCCATAAGGATTTTCTTTGGCCGGGGTTAACGTTTTTGTTGGTCGGTTTGCACGGGAAAAAAGGTTTTAGGAACACTTTGTGTCGTTGGAAGCAAATTAAAAAATTATGAAATATCTCTCATTTTAAATTAGCTTTTCATACGTGCGCATTTGCCTTTTGTATTTGAATATCGCGTGGTGCACTATAAAATTTCTTGTTTTTGGGACCTTCCTTACTTTTCCTTGCGCAATGTGATTTTCATTACGACCAAAAACATTTTGTCACATTTGACGTAATATAACCTATATTTAATGTTTTCAGCACTTTTATCCTGTTTGTAAATACTACTTCATAATGATGCTCTAATAGTTTTTTAATAGAAATTCTCGAATTTGTAGTAAAACTGAAGACCTCGATTTTCTTGGTTTTATTTTAGGAAAACACATTTTCCTTAGTATTAAAGCCTATATACATTCCAATGATCTATAATGAGTCTATATAGCACACGACATCCCGTGTAAGCGGGAAATCATAAATTTAAAGTAATATAAATTAAACTGACATTTCTTTCAATTTCTTTGAATACGCACACATCATGTCGTTATCCATTCCATTCAAACATGAAAGATTTTATTGGAAATGTTCCTATCTATCCTATATATAAAAAAATTACGTGTAATTCTCGGTGCTACTTCCTGTAATTCAAAATTGCCAATGCCACACGAATAGCAGGAGCACATTATAAACTAAAACGCTTTCCTCCTTCTTATAACATGTCGAATAATTCAGGAGCAGAGACACAAAAGATGTGCTACAGAAGAAGAGACACAGAGAGACATTACACATTATATAGCGAATAGGAATAATCATAATTTAATACATATATTTACGCACATAATGCGAATATCTAGTAGTGCTTATAAGGAAGAGCCCATATACAATGTGGAGTCTATATACAGCTCTACTATTACTATATCCTGCATCACTACATAATACAAAGCTGTCACAATTGAAATGAAAGCAATAAAAGCAAAAGGAATTAATCATGTTGAAAGATAACACGATTGATTTTTTTCTCTTCACCACTGTTCTGATTGTCATCTTTGAAATGAATAATAGCTTGTCAAAGCTACTACTACTGCTGCTTCTAGTTCCCTCGAAAACTTTTGTAGCTGTGTGAATGCATAGCTTTGCAACAAGAAGTAAAGTCCATGCAGTTATATAATTCTATGCAAGCCAGAGAGAGAGAGGAAATATATTTCAAATAAAATAAAAGCAAGAGAGGCAATGGCAATGAAAAAGGGGAATGGTATTCTTCGCTCTTCTTGTTAAAAAAAATCTTTGTTACTCTGCTGATCTGATGCTGCTGCTGCACTGCATTCACTACAAGCATGTATGTATATCCATGCGAGATCTGTGCAAATAAATAGTTTTTGGTACTGGTGATGCTGATTGTAGTTCGCACAAGACTTAAAGTTCATGGTACATATCACCAACCAAACACAAAATGTGTGAATTTAAACCTGGCTGCTTAAATGTATGTACCTTTTGCCAAAGAAGATCAAGTAAAGCAGAGATGATCATGATGCATGTCTTTTTTTGCTAATAGGAAGTTTGCTCAAGAAAAGAAAAATAGGAAGGACCATCAAAGCAGTCATGGTGGTACACATGGGGCATACTAATATCTTGAGTTGAAAACAAATGTACAGGATTTAGCATTTATATGACCTCACATAGCAAAAGAAAAAAAAGTCATGTGACACTGCCAATCCTTTTTATTACTACACTACATATTACGGATGTATGCAAATTTTAAAAATGAATGTGGCATTACGATATATTATTGGCATTTTGCTTATCTAGGTTTGGTATCAATGAACACTGCACAACAACAGCAGAGAGAGAGAGATTTGATTTAAAATGGCGATGCGATTTGCTTTGAAGTTCATCGTATTGCCCCAGGGTTCTCATGAATATTTATGTATTTTTTTGACTCTGTCGAGTAATCAGTATGATTTAAGGTGTTTCAAACTAGGATGTAGTAGATATAGGTATTTAGATATGGTATGATGATCAATTGGATAATTATACGCGTTACTATTCGTAAACTCATTAGAATTTAGCAAAAGGTGTTTTGTCATCAATTCTAATCCAAACCATTTGCTAACTCAACTCAACTGTTCTGGATGCTGCACAGCAGAAGAAAACGCGATTAAGATTTTTTTTAAAGAGTCACAGCTCATTTGTGAGACAAGAATGACTTTTTTGCTAATAATATACAGGTAGAATATATGTACTCACAGAGATATATATTTTTTTATCTTCGATGTTTATTATTATTAATATTCCATTATCTTTTCTTCTATAACTGTCAGCATAACCGTTGTCCTATATAATAATAATATACTTACTATTTTCATCCAGGGAGGTAATATATTAGTACATGCTGCGGAACCAGTGCTACTTGCCCATGCATTATTATTTCGCTTTTTTTGACTACTTCGTTAGTACTAACTAGGAACTATTGTGTCCTCGAAAAATGTGTAGTAGTGTGTTTATGGATAATATGTAATAAATAGAATGCCAGGACGGAGAGAGGAATAGAAAAATAAAGAAGTAACATATTAGATCATCTCTCTCTTCCTCTCTCCTCTCTCTGTGTACTTTACATTCTCATCGGATCGCAGCATGCATTTTTATTCTCCCTAACAGAGTTACAACGTGTATAATGTTGTATGCTGCTGGTTTTCTTCCTTGTTCTTTCTCACTTCACCTCTCTCTCTCGACGTCGTCGTACAATCATAATAATGTTATATTGTTATAATATTATATGTAACTTTTTACAACAACTTACCATTCAACGGACATGATGATGATGTTGATGGTGTGTGTGCTCTTGCTGCTCTCTCCTACTACCAGCACCACCACTACTACTACTACTCCCGAAATAATCTTGATTACACGTCAGATTATATTGAAATATGGCTTAAGACTGAAAAAAAAATTTAACAAATAGCCTGGTGACGTCAGATGAGAAATATGATATAAAGAAAAAGTTAATGCATATGTGTGTGTATGTACGCTATTCTCTCTCTCTCTCTTTCAGAGTTGTAATAATAATGTGCCATGAAAAGCGTCGGAAATCGATTTAGGAACTGCAATAATATTAGTGTTCGTTCGTAGTAAGTTGGTAGTATACACTCGTCACATACCTACATATAACAACACGTTATATTATAACAGCTAGCAATAAGAGTCGTTGTTCTCGTGCTGGCTGGCATAGTACTAGATTTGCAATAAGTCGGTGTGTGGAAGCAATAAGCAATGAAAGCAAAGTCAGAAGAAAAAGAAGAGGAGAGAGAAAACAGAATAGATTATTATGAATGTCAACTCTACGAGAATCAAATGCATCTATGTAGGTAGATAAGTAAGTATACAAAGTTGCGTTTGACTTTTCATAAAGGTAATAATGGAGATGACACGTTGTACACAGCAGCAGTACACACATATACATAACTTAATATAACCCAACTTTATTTCCTCACCTTAAACAAACTACTACTGTCATCATCATCAACACCAGAGAGCATGTTCTTCTTCTTCTTCTTCTGAAAGTGAATATAGAATCAACTCTGTGAATCAAGCGCCATCGTCGTCCTCGTCGCGTCGTCATCTCCGTCATCATCATCCACACATTATAGAGATCCTTAAACGTGCTCCTCGTACATAAAGTCTATTTTCACTTCTCTCTCTCCAGTGTGGAATGAAAATAGTACGCGATAGATACTACTTTATTATTATGTACATTGTGTGGATCCTTCCAATAATGCATCTTATGTTCGTTTTTCCTTTCCTATTATTATTATTATTATTGCCAGTCTAGTAGAAAGAAATAGAGAGAGAGAGACGAAGAGGAAGACAAAAAATAGAAGAACTGGAAGGAGAAAAAGATGATGATGATTAAACTTGCTTTCTTACTGCTACTACTACCACCACCACCACTACTACTCATCCAATCTTATAATGGAATATAGATGAATTATTATTTGCGTCTCTTGAATTGTATTCTTCTCTGTCCCGTTTTTTTTTCTTTCTACTGCTGCTCTTAGCCAATGTCAAATGATGTTACTTCCATCACACTATAATCTAGTATAGTATATAGTAACAGTTGTTTGCAGTTTCATTTTAGTAGTGTGTGTGTGTATTTACAATACTCTCTCTCATCATGCACACAGTTTACATAAGAATGGAAAAAAGGGTGAAGAAAAAAAGGGGGACAGAAGAAGAAGAAGAGAAAAGCAGCAGGAAAGAGAGAGAGAGAGGAAGGAAGATGGTACTAGTTATAACAACTACTGTTACTCTTCCATTGCGATTGTAATATATCGTTTAGTTTAGAGAGAAGAGTCAGTACCTCTCTCTCTCTCTCTCTCGAACGGCAAGAAGAGTTTAACAGAATAAAATGCAAAAACTTTACGAAAAAAAGTAACTAGCTTTTCCTGTAAAAAACAAGAGAGATCGGGAAGGATATAGAATGTCATATATCTTTCTTTACTTGTTTTTCTCTCAGATGAAATAATGGAAGGAATTGGAGGAGAAGAAGAAGAGTCGGAGATAGTGCACACGTTTAAAATTGTGTAGTAGTCGGTGCATCTACTACACACACACAGGATGAACAAATATAACAAGCAGTTATTAAGGTTCAAATTGAAATATACGTACTCACTAACTTACATGTACATGTACGTACATAAGTTAGATAAACTCTTGGATATAACGGACACATAGGCAGAGAGTCAGGCAAGCAGTTATTTTGTTACTGGTTGGTTACTTGAGAAGAAGGAAAACTTACATGAGCAAGAGAGGGAGAGAGAGAGAGAGAGAAAAGAAAATAAGTGTTATGTAAAACGATGATGAAAATGATAAGTACTGGTTATCATCATGAATGATATCCTTGAATATATTTTTTTGCAGTTTGTAACAAAGTGTCATATTATAATAACATATATTTCTTACCCTCATATGCGCTTACCTCATGTAGTTTGTTACTCTCTTCATATGAATTAATTTGATACTGAAGAAAAATGGAAAGGTGGAACAAGGTGTTTTTTTATATTTTCTCCTCTCTTTCCATTACACCTGCGAACCTTATCTTTTGTTTACTTACGTGTATACCTATATACGTTTCCCCTTTCTAAACTTTCGATTTCCCGTTATTTTTATTATGAAGATGATTATTATTACTGGAAATAATGTATAATGCTGTTCATGAGAAATGAGTGTTTATATACGTGCTAGTCATGTTATAAATGATACACACGAGAGAGGGAAGAAACGGAACCTATTTGTTTGGTATTATTCCTGTTTAAAAAACAAGATTGTTTTGTTTTTTGGTCATAGAGAGCGTACATTATGAAAGTCACACGTAGAGGCAGTCAGTGCATGACTTTCACTCTAAATCTCTCTTTCTCCTTCTCTCTTTGTGTGCATGTTATATGTGTATCTGTTGCTGTATCACATTATTATTGTCACCGTCCCATCTTTTCACATTAATATTTGCAATATTAGAAAGGATATTGCTTTTAAATCTTGTTAGAGGAGAGAGAGAGGAAAGAAAATAAACTTTGGTCCGGATATTCCATTTTATTTTACATTGCTGCTTGTTGTTTATTAAAAAGTATGTACAAGGTTCTCATAATGCCCAAAAAAAAAAGATGATGTAAATTGAGATCTATTTAATACATAATATGGCTTATTTTTCATCTTTTCTTCTCTTTCCAGAGGAGTAATGCAATATTTTACTTTAAAACAACAGTCTATGCATTGCATGTACAGAGTTTACAATATATTTTTTTTGCCTCCGTCCGTCTTGATTCCGGGTTGTACAACACGTAATAATAATAGGCACGTGGACATTATATTCTAATATAAGTGCCTAGATTACTTTCAATGCTGAAGAAAGTAGATGGGGAAAGGAAATTGGAAAAAATGCTTGCTTCTTTCATTTTTTTATGTCCATAAAAAATGCTCTTTTATTATTACTATTGTGTATAAGGTTTGAAGGCTATTCCATTCGCACCTGACGTGTAAAGAGATTGGAAACAAGTTAAATTTTGAAACATTGCTAATGTTAACCTATTTTATTATTGGACGTAAATAACTGCAAAATACTAAATCAATATCTACCTACTTTCAGTTCCGGTAATCCGTGTACTCATTCCCAATTGAATGTGTGTTTGAAAATCTCTGCATTTCTGTTAAAATTTATTGAACATCTCTGCACACACCTAAATATTTTGAGTGGTGGATATCATCCATTCATTGAAATGCTCAAGAGAGATGGATCATCATCACAATCACAATGTTATTCATAAAATGCAAATTATTTATGAGAATTAAATATTATCAGGAATGGCAGAGTTTAATACGGGGAAATCAATACGGAAATATTATATTACGTTATGTATATAGGGAAGGAAAAATATATTATGAAATGAGTTATTGATTGTTCCTTGAATAGAAAGAGTAATAATAATAGCATTATATAAAATTCCACAACTTGAATCTTGAGTCCCTTAAATTACTTTTCGTACATTTATAATTTATAAGTATGTGAATATATCATCTATAAAGATAACGTATGGGATACGGAATAATAATAATAAAAAAGAGGGAGAGAAGAAGAAGAAGAAGAAGAGCTTGTGTAGAATTTGAATTATGATTTGTTGGATACATTCAAATTATGCTGCTGCTCCTGCCAGCAGCGATATTGAGCGAGAAGAATGATATTTTAGGTTTGTTATTCAATGGAATTTTTCATTTATGAACTCTCGTAAATGCTTATGTCAAAATATACGTATGTGTCTGTGTCTGTAACGCTTCTTCATAATGCATCATTATATACATTTTTTTATGTAGACATACATAAATATATATATAACAGTTAATTTCAGAGTTGTACATTATGTGAAATGTAAATAGTGATCAGAGGAGAGTTATATAGGAAACTCATAAGAGTCCTGCCATTCATTTTGGCTCATTCAGAGGAGTAGATAATACAGCTTTCGTTAGCATTTCTAATTTTGACTTTTAGATTTTGGCTAGATGATGGTGTGTTTTATGGCTAGTTGACTTTATTGTACTGTCACACACTGCTATCATCAATAACTCTCTGCAAACCATTCTCCAATGGTCTGTAGCAGCAGCGATATGGCCTATAAGGAGCTATAGACGCTACAGATAAATATATTTTTACAGAGCTTACATCATCAGATAGAAATCTATCCAAAGAACAAGTTTTATATAATGAATGATATAATGGAAATTGAGAAATACCTTAGTTGTCTGTATATATATTGTCGCGAAAAATTCTTAGCCCTATACGCATGTCTCTATATACATTATGGGAAATAATATGCATGATTGGGCGAGAAAAAATGATGAGGAGGATTATTATTATTATATGGGTATGCGATGACGACTAATGAATGATGGATTGGATTGGAATACAACAGTTGAAAAAAAATGTATTATTATCATTTATTGTGTCATTATAATCATCACTGCTGCTACTACCACCAAACCAATAATACCAAAAAATAAGTCAGTTGCTCAACTGACACAATCAGTAAAAAAAACTTTCATAAGGAAATACCCACGGGGCAATATGTGACTAGATATATTTGTTTGTCAAGTTGTTTTATATCGTTTGACACTTTTTCAATTCCAAGTTTAACATTTTGCGATACTATTTTTTGCCACATTTTAGCCAATTCAGTTTTACTTTTGCGTTTTTGGATATTTCTGAATTTCATAACATTTCCTTTGACTTTTATGTAACATGCAGAGATATAAATAATTTCATTGACACTAAAAATATATAAGAAGGACAAGGTTTTCCATTTTTCGTCCCCCACATACTCTGCACATGAATATGTAATAATATTAATTAAAATTGGAAATATATTTAAAAATGCATGGAAAACACATTGTCTGTGCACTCTACTTCATGATTAGATTCATAGTAGCACCGAAAAAGGAAGAAAAAAATAATATGCGTACGAGTTGGGAATCTTAATAATTTATTACCAAAATGCTTTGATGAAGGAGGAGGGGGAGTAAAGTATATCAAATCCACTATATACTTGCCTTTTTAATTTAGGCATGCATGTCCTGCCCTGTCCGTTTTTTAGCTCTCTCAAAAGTATTTAGCTTTTTTTTTATTAATATTATTATTATTGCTGCAACATTGTTTAGTAGGCCGGTATAGATATCTAATTTTGATATAGCATATCATGCTAGAAGAACGATAAAAAAATCAATGCAGCGTGTTGTTGTAGTTGCTGCTGTTGTTGTGAATGAATGAACTCCATTGTTGGTGATTTATTATTCAGTAAGAGTATGAATACATTGTATTCTCCATCATTCAATTTTATACATATTTTAATGTGTGTGTGTGCAATATCCAAAAATATGTATACCATCATTAGTCACTGCCATGAACAAGATCGTCATTTTATTCCTCGTCCTACCTTTTCTTCTCTTTTTAACACTCACTCACCCAAGCTGTGTGTAAAAGTACAAGAATGAAATGTATATAAAAAAACAGTTAAAAATTATGCACCACTGGCCTGGTGACAGTTGATGGGTGTGTGAGGAGGAGTAGGGTGCTGGTTGGCGAATGGTGTAGTATTCAAGTGAGTGACATTGAATGAAGGAAAAAAAATGCAAAGCGTTTTTAGTGTGGTGGTGTTGATCATTTCATTCTTTGACTAATAACTTAATGCACAATGGAAAAAAATATATATTTATATTAAAGTACAATTCAATGTATCCAATTAGCAAGAATGTATAACCCCTGAAAAATGAGTTCAGCATACAATATCGATCAAGTGCATCTCTCTCGCTCTCATAATATTTCTTTAATGTGTTTTAAAACTACCTTGTAAGAAAATGCATCAAGGCAGCAGCAGGAGCAGTGTGAAAATAAACGATCAATACGATGTATACTTAAATGTATAATATTGTATAGTGAGAATCATTTTTATAGGAAAAAAAATTCAATTACACGTTTTCAACTTTCTCTTTAAAAAAATCTGCCTAATTGAAAATAAAAGTTTCATTTTTTCATCTCTCTCTTTCGCTCTGTTTTTCTACTTTTGTCTCCATCACCATTGCTCCTGCTCTTCTTCCCATTTTCCCCTTTTTTCTTTCTCGAATTGTGGCAGAGTTGAGCTCAGAAATGTAGTCGTCGTTCCGTTGCGTACAAAAATATATTGTGTTACTTTTTGCTCGGCAAGTCAACACTTTCTGTCTCTTTTTTTTGGCTGCATCATCATCAGCAGAAAGAGCATTGCTTAAGGAAGAAAAAAAAAGTTGTAGTACGATGATGCGATGCTGCTCTACAAGGTTACAAACCAGAACTGAACTCCGGTTCACGATGTCTGTTGTCTTAAGTATGACGAGATGTGCAGTAGTAGTGGCTAGAAGAAGAAGAAGTAAGGAATTGGTTAGTGGAAAGAAAGAGAGAGAAAAAAAAACGAGCCAGAAGAAAGGAGATACAGTGGCAGTGTAGCACAGACAAGGATTTGCCCTTTCTTGCCCTGTAGCAATTGCATTACATAATATTGGGAGAGAATTGCAAATGGATGACTTTGATAAAAAAGAATTGCACGGAAGTATTTAAGGCTCATATTATATAATACCCTACAATAAAGCATTTTTTTTTACTCAATAGCGCAATTAAACACTGAAAGTGAGTTACAATTATCTTATTTCGTGAATAATCAGATTGATTGAAAAATTTTCAAGAGCGGAAGTGAAAAAAGTTATATCTAAAAACTTTTCTGATACATTCGTTTATCTAAAAAGTTATTATTAAATGAAATTAGTATTGGCGAAGAAGCTGTGTGTAATTCATATTTTTGACCATACAAAAAGGTTTGGTAATGGGCAGAAAAGTAGCAGCAAACAGTTTTTTTTTTTTGCTTGATTCAAGTTTGCGTTGCTGATGATGAGAGTGATAGGAAAAGTATGCGTAAGTAACAGTAATTACGTTTTAACAACGAAACATTTTTGAGGTAGAAGAATGGGAGATTGATATCTTTCCATCTTGGACATTTTACAAGAAGGCACACGGTATTCCCATTATTATTTCTCTTATGCTTTTGTTATTAGTATTATTGCATTATCATCATCATTATTGTTTGACAGAGGAGAAAACTTTGAAAGTTTTAATTTAGTTTTCGATCAACTTATTCATTATGTCATGTGATGATGATGTGATTGCTTTCAACACACCCCCACCTTCTTCTTCTTTGTCAGAAAAGAAAAAAAAATGACGTGAGCGTAACATTGTCTATTTAGTTGTATAACACACAAAACAAGTTTATATCTCTAACTCTGTTATTTTGGTCGTTTACATTTTTCTGCCTGATATACAAAATGAAAAAGATGACTGTTATTATTATTGTAACGGTGATGCTTGTTGAGAAAAAAAAGAGAGTGCGTTGTGCGCCATATAGCACTGTATAATATAACGTTATATAGTTTATAGAAAATTGTTTTTTTTTTCAAGAGAGAAGAGGCTTGTCTCTCGCTTTGCTGCTGTCTCTTGTTTTAACAAATTTTTTTTATACATTTCATTCATGTTCTTTCATGCATAATTAGCACTGATTAGGTCTAATTAGTTTCTGTTCAAACAATTAATACTCTTGTAATCAGCACATAATTACATATTTTAGGGAGAATGCTCTCCTTGATTGGTTTATGTATTGAGACTTGAGAGATGCCAATGATAAGGAAAACTAATAGGTACCCGCATTGTTTTTTTTTGTCTGAAATATTCACCACGCATTCCACTCACAAAACTCAACTCATTTTCATCCCTTCTCTCTCTCTCTCTCTCGCTCTACACCATTTTTTTATATATACATTTTTGCTTTTCAAGTTGTCGTCGTCCTCGTTGACGTCGTCGTATAAAAAAAACTTTATTTTATACATTTTACTTGTTGAAGTGTGTTCTTTACTAAAAAATACTGCCTTTGTGAAAGAGAGTGAGTCCCATTATTGCATAAAACAGACATGTGTTCGCCCAAACAAACAAAAAAAATATATATAAAGTATTTTGAAAATCGAGATTCTACAAGAGATTAAGAAATGACTATGCATTGTAAAATAATTTGTAATCAAACGTTGAGTGTATATGCTGTGCTGTAAACAAAAATATTATTCATGCGCTAAAATTTCAATAGCTAATTGAGCTGACTGTGTTTTGAATGGATGCATGATTTAAAAAAAAATTATGTTATTTTTTCACACGATCTCATGGTCTATTTGTAATTTATCACGTCGTAAATTATCATCTTTTCTCTAGTTGTCATAATATTACGCATTTAGGGCCAGATCGTGCAATCATCAGTATAATAACAGTAATAAAAAAAAAACACAAGAAAACTGAAAGAAAATTTTGTACTTATATTTTTTAAGGGATACCTACACACAAGAAATGCACAAAATAGGATGTAAAACGAACAAAAAAAAAATAAAAAAATTACAGAGCTTCCCAATTTAAAACATAATCCATTCGAAAACATGAAAACAGTTAGGAAAAAAATATATTTCTTTTCAGACTCAAAAAGTGAACTTGCCAATTTTACTTTGAAAAAAAACGGATAAAAAGTGATAAATTGATTAATCTAAAATATCGCTAGCAAAAGCTCGTTTTTTTTTTGAATTGCATTTTTATTGACAATTGATTATTTTCAAAATATTGGAAGATCAACGAACGTCTATAAACCTATCTCATCTCATCATCGCTTTTGTTGTCCTTGTCTCTTTACTTTACACCAAGTAATGTAAAAAAAAGGTATTTCGAATGCTTTTTTTAATTTTAGGGAGCTCGAAAAAAACGCTAGATTTTTCAAGCTCAAAAAAAATAAGTTTATACAAGATGTTTTTACGGTATATATTCTGGTATATTGAAACGTTCTATATTGAACAAGGAAATGATAGAAAGAAACAAGAGAGTTGAGTGATGAAAAACAAACGAAAATGAGTTCCCTCCACACACACACACACACATATATACATTTTTACTACAAGCTCACAAAATTCAGTTTAGCCAGAGAGAGAAAACTAAATGGATAAAAACATATTCCCATGAATTGAATAGCAAAAAAACTCTTTTGCTATAAAACGTGAAGGGGGTTGAGGTTTGAGCTATGTTACTACTTCTCCAAGTTAAGTTGTAACGAAAAAGAAGGGGAAATGGGAATAGGAGATAGAGAGAGAGAAAAAAAAATTCTTTTCTAGACAAAATGATTCGATTAAAGAATGATTCATGTGAGTAAATATTGTTTCTAAAATTGATTTGATGGGTATTCATCATCCCTCTTTCTTTTCCGTTTATTATTGCTTTTTTGGTGATGTTTCTATCTATCAGTACGGATGTACGTGCCCTTTAACATTTTTTTTATTCTGTTTTTTGTCTGTGAGCTGTGCTCTTGTGTTTAAACACGTATGAATATCGTTCCTTGTAGTTTTGTTGTAATGGAATATAATATATATAGCTGTTTGGCATTATTTTTTTTGGCATATTGGCATTGATGATCATTGGTAACAGTGTGAGGAAAAAGACCTGAAGGCATAATAAAATACTCACGTACATCCCATCATCATCATTTCTCTTGATATCTACACTATTATTTCAACAATTATGTTATTTTTTTTCTCTCATGTGCGCACACAAAAGTGACTTTTTGTCCTGTGATCTGGAAACTTTGACCCTTGTATGGATTGGATTGAAATCTCCATGTTTTTTTTGTTTTGTTGTCAGGAGGGGGTGTATATGAAAATGTACAATGTTTTACATGACACTAAAGAGAGAGATTTTCAGTTTTTTTTTTCATGTGCACTTTGTTCACAACTCGCCTTACCCCATAAAAAAATTTAAAAAGTTGCCATCTATCATACTGGTTTTTCGGGACACAGTTTTTATTTCTATCCATTCCTGTGTTTATAACAGTAGATGGGATGAAAACAATGGGACGATAAAAAAAATATATATATTTATATGGACGTTTTTTTTGCAAATTAAGAGAAGCTTTTTATGAATGGTGTTGGTTTTAGATGCTATTATTATCATGGATATGAATGAATTCCTAATGAATGCTCCATTTCATTAAGAAGAAACGTTGCATCATCATCGTCATCATCCATTTTTTATTACCCTCGAAATGTCTACGGTTCAATGCGTCGTCGTTTGGTTGGTTGGTAGAGAGAATATTAAAGATTTCTTTGACAGCTTGTTGTAGAGAGGAGAAGAACGAAACAAATACATACACACACACATGTGATGTGAGCATAATGTGGTTAAAAGGTAATATTTTAAAGTGGTCATTTTCGAACAAATGGAACAATTCAAGGAGAAATATAACTCTGTGTGCTGGTAGTTATATTTAATCATAATAATAGTAACGCACAGCCTGACATCATTTTTTTTTATTGTTGCATTTTTGCCATTACCAACAAGACTGAATAAAAATGTTGAAGAAGAGAAAGGAATTTTCCCTTTGTCTAACTTTTTAGACTTGCTCCTGTGTTGGTGGTAAGTGCAAGCAATCCAACAGACTGACTGATATTTTTTTAATGTGGTAGTTGAGTTGCTGCTGTTGTTGCGGTTGAAACATTTTGCCGTTTCATTATTAAAGGCTCTCTTTAATTCTAATGGTTCAAGTTTGCAATTTTCTTGGTATCATTAGTGCGAGCATTGATTTTGATTGTTAACGCAGAGCAATACACAGAGAGAGAGAGAGGTGCATATAAAGAATACTATATGCGAGATGGCATCATCTTATTTCTGTGTGCATACTTTTCCAAAATGAATATGGTTTTTATTACAATGTGTCTGGTTTCTGATATCAAAGACCATAAAACAATGTGATTTGGCAGCTGTATCATCGTCATCATCATCAGCATCATTTTTGTGTGTACTCATTATCATCCACATAGTCATCACCGACATGCTCATCATCATCATCATTCCCAAATGAAGGACTGTCCTATAAAAGAAACACGTTATTGCAACATGACGTGTATTGCAGATTGTAGATATAAATATAAATGTATCTGTATATTGTGCGCCGCAGAGAGCAGCAGCAGCATCATCATTTATATAATTTGCGTGTTCCTCCTTTCAGCATTTATTCTCTCTTTTTTAATGTCCCCATATTATGCTCATATTGTTCCACTCGAGCAAACAGTAAAAAAACTCTCAAAACTGTCTGACGTCTTTGAATATGAATCAGATTTTGAGATTACTTCTTTTTGGCACAATTATATTATGCGCGTGAAGAGTCAGGAGAAAAAGTTGTTCTTCAGTTTTGTCTTGTGTGTTCTTTTTCTCCTCCTTCCTTCTTCTTCTTCTTCCCTTTCTTCATGGAATGATGACGGGAACGAAGAAGAAGTTATGAAAGATTTTCTGACTTGATTAAAGTCAAGAAGACAAGTATGTAGTGGGAAACATCAATGAAAAGCTGCTGATGTTGTTGTGGAGTAAAAGAAGGCGAACATCATCATCTTCTTCTTCACATCACAAGACACTGTATAATATGGAGCAACAACATCATCATCATTATCATTTATACCGACATCATCATCATCATCACAAAAAAGTGTGTTGTTCTTGCTGATTATAATGATGTTCTCTATCTCTCACTCACTTCTTCTTCTTCATCTTCTTCTCACTGCATATATATGAACCCATGTACATCATCATCATAACCATTTCCCTGTTTGTGTGTAAAAAAAAGTATTGTTGTTAAGATTTTGTGCGGTTTGGAGAAGTAGTAGTTTCAGCAGTGTATCAACAGAAAAGGTTACTTTTAATTGGTAGAGGCATTAAATGATTATTAGCAGAGAGAGCAAAATAGGAAAAACTTGTGGTTGTGTTTCTTCTTGTGTTGTGCGATGAGCGAAACACACAGGAGCAGACACAAAAAGGGAAAACAAACAACACACACAACTTTTTCACTCCACTTCCGCACCAATGCTCACACGCTGGTTTTCATCCGACACTTATAGTATGTATGTATATGCATATAGTAGACAACTTTATTATATTGTTATGCTGGGAAATCAGAGTTTATGTAAGGAAGAGGAAAAAAGACACATACCTTATTTTCCATAAAACTGCCATACTTTCATATCTTTTGATAGCGTTTATTACGTGTATACCGCCACATTCAAGTATAGTATAACGGTGTGTATGTTTAAATATTTTGTTTTTTGGTTTAGTGGCCGTTTTTGTGGTGGTGGTGGTGAAGGGGCGAAAAAGACATTCTTGCCTCTTGTGTAAAGGGTGGTAATAGTGTGGTGTGTGGGAGGATAGGTAGGAGGTGGTTGGCGTGTAGTTTGTTTGGCAGTGGTGGTGGTTCTATCTCTATCTCTCTCGCGACGATACAAGGCAGGAGTAAAAGTTAAAGGAAAAACTTCAAGGAAATTTTCTCTCTTTTGTGAGAATTTGTTAGAAAGGAAAGCAATTTAGGCGTGTAAAATGATGTTTGCAATTATGGGATGTTCCCCAATAATAATGACGACGACCAAGACGATGATGATCATTGCGATTACCTTCATATATGTATCAGCATATATCTACCAGCTATATAGATATATGCATCAATAAGTCAAGTTATCTTTTTCCTTTCGCATTTCTTTCACTTTGCATTAACGTTTACTTTAAACCATGCAAATGTACGCATGTGACATGCATTGCAGTACATTGTACTTTGTCATGCTCTTTCTTAAAAAAAAAAACGTGTAATTCCTTCATTTGATTAAAGGTAGTTGCCCTAAAAAACCCTTTCCCTAAAAAATAATGTTTCTTCTTCTTTATTTTTTGACATCTTTTCTTCGTCGGTCGTTGTGAGTGCTGCTGCAGACATCCACCCCATCACCCTTTGCTTCATTCTACGTGCAGACAAATTGAATAAAATAAAAAATTCAGTTTTTCATGTAGACAATGAAAAATTTTTGCTTCAAAATATATTTTCCCTCTCTGAGAGATGATAATACTATGAGCTTTTAAACAATGATTTCTCCCTTCTCCTATATTCAATGAAGGAGAAAAAATTCGGTTATTTCCTGCTGAGTGTATATAAGTAATCATTTGCCCGTCTAAGAACAGTAGTCATCATCGACATCATCATGTAGTCTGGTGTGGTATCACATCATGAACGCTCTGCTTTTTGTTGAATAATAATAATATTCGATATAACTGCCAGAGTTGTAGTAGAACTGTATATAGTGTAGTTTAGTATTTTGTATATTCCATTATTTCGTCTGGTTAATGAACAGAGCAAAAAGTGTTGTTGTTCAAGGTAAAAGGTGGAAAGTGTTTCAATTTGAGTGCTTTCTTTCTTTTTCCTTCTCGCCCAACTAACTTGATATTGTTCCACCGCCACCACCACCACCACCACTACAGAAAAGTGCGTATATAGAAAAGATATTAGAATTTTTTCCTCAAGAAGAAAAGCATCGTTGTAGATGTAGATGTAGTTGTAGTAGGAGTATTTTTTTCACCAACTTACTTTTTTCTCTCTCTTCTCATCTTGCTGAAAATGGAAAGTTTCAGGTTGCATACACTTTAGTTCTATATATGCTTACGTAATACACAAAAAAATACTCTCCCCTTTTTTTCCTCCTCTTCTTCCACCACCACCACCACTTTTACTTTTTCCCGTATTTTTTCTCATTTACTCTTACTTTCACGCGCTCCTCTTCTTGCTTGTGTGTTGTGTTTTTTAAAAAATCTGCTTGTTTGCAACTTGCTATACATTTACACAGCCCGCACACACACAAATATATCCATTTGTATCTTCTCTTTTGCCTTTTCTCATAAAAGTTGTAGTAGAGAAGAAAAAAAGTGTCCATGGGTCCATGAAGTAGGTGGTGAGGTTTTAATAGAAATGATGACATTACAATGGGTGTACCATCATCGCCAAAATGTTCATATAAAAAGTATTTAGGTAAATTCACGAAAAACGGTGATATTTAATATTATAATATTTTTTACGGGTGTGTATATAAATGTATATATTTTTCTACGTCCATTTTTCCTGCTGAAAGATGCAGAAGAGGTACACTGATTCTGTAACAGGATAAATTGAAGGGAAACGACCGAGGGAAAAAAAGAGGAAAGTAAAAAAAAGCAAAATGGGGATGCTGAGTAGTAGTACTAGCAGTAGTAGTATTTTTTTGGAAAAAAAGGGAAAGAAAAACTAAACTAACTTTTAATTACTACTTGCCTCTTCTAAGTTCATTCTTTTTTGTTTTTTTTTCTCCTACTCCTTTTTCTCTCTGTTACATTGGAATATGATATGTTGGAAGAGAAAGAGGAAAAAAGAGAAAGAAGAAGAAGAAGAGTGTTGGCTAGATTAAATTTTTAGGACTTTTGCTAGCACTTCACTAAAGGTCTCCTTTTACGCTGTTCCATGTATGTATTCAATGTAGCTTGTTGGTTAGTATAGAGAAGGAAAAAAAAACAAAAAAAAAATCTGTAACATAATTGAAAGGAAAGAAAGGCATTGTTTTAAAAAGTGTATATCTGTATGTGTGTGGGAAAAAACTGGCGAAAAATATATATATGTGGTGGAGGAAGGTGTAAGCATATTAATAAAAATGAGGCATTATATACGCGAAGCTAAAAAATATCGACATGGAACGTGTTTAAAATGTTTATAAAATAATATTCTCTCTGTGTGTGCTTTTGCACGTATAGAGTAAGAGTAATGAATAATGTAGTTTGAGAAGAATGTTTAATGCTAATGTGAGATATGCGATCAATATTATTAATCAAAAAGTTAATTACGAAACTACACAGAAATAGATGTTTGGAATGTGTGATGGGAAAATGAGAAAAAAAAAACGAGGAATTATCTCAACTATTTTATAAGATACAATTTTGTGCTGTTGTTGTTGTTGTAATAGTTATATTTCATGTAATATGTTTCTCATTTTATTTGTTTTACAGGGATCAGATAACTTCAGTGTTGGAGTGGGACTGTCAATAGCATCACCCTCCCATCACTCTGCCAGATACATGTCAGATCAAGTAAGTCTTTCAACAACAAAATATTTTTGACCAACAAGAAAGTATGCAATATTTGAAAATTCTAACATTTATTATTACGAGTTGTTGTGTCGATATTGGAATTTTGAACGTTCATCAATCCGACGAGAAAGAGAGGATATAATCGACAAGTTTTTGTTATTACTATTTTGTATTTTGTATGCTCATCCCTGCTATTATATTCTAATAACAAATATTCGTCCCTTTTCTTTCCAGACATTTCACACCCCCAATTTTGGGGATGAGGAATTTGATCTTCCTCCAATTTTACCTCAGCAAAGTGAGCATCCGCACATGCAAGGAAATATGCAATATTCGGTAAGTACAACATTTGATAAATGTATAAAAATGCGCAAGCGATAATAATGTAATAATAAATTTATTTCCCATAAACTTGAAAATCATTTTAAAAAATCCACGTGTGCAGTTAGGACAATGGCTAATTAATATAATGATCACAGTGATGCTATATAATAGTTTATTGGTTTGTTTTTTACGGCTGTATAGTATATATATGCTCATCCTATTCAATTGTTCTACAATATTCCATAAGCATAAAATATTTTCGGCTGTAAAATGGCAATAAAGTCTTTGTTCTCTGTCTTTTGGGCTTCAGAGTAGAGTGGAAACTGAATATATTGTGATGTAGCTTAGGAAGGAAATCCTTTCTTATCCCGCGTTGTAGCATGGAGCATTTTGGTTTGCTATCATTCATCCTTATTTTCACTTTGGTCCCGTGTATTTACGGTTACGGTTTCATAAGATTGCAACATCAACAAACAATGCTGCAAACACAGATGCAAAATGCAAGCAAGGTAGTCTTTGAGAGTACAGTTGGATGGATGATGTGAAGTGAGCATTTTTCTGGTACTGGCCATATATATTTTTTGTTATATATATTTTTTTACGTGCCCCGGCTATATATAAAAAAATATATTGCTAATACACATACCTACCCACTCATAAGCTTAAAGTATGGATTTAGAGGATCATAGCGAAAAAAAAACTTGCTACTTGTGTGTGTGTTTAAAAAGTATAGAAAAAGGAGGAAAAGTAGAAGAAGAAGAAAAAAAAACGTAATTTTTCATTCGTCTCTTTCTGCATAGAAATCGCTTTCGTCTTTTTCCCTTGCACACACACACACACACAAGCTGAAGAAGAAGAAGAAGAAGAAAAAAAAAGAATTTATGAAAATCATGTGAAACGAATGACAAATTACTCAAAGCAAAATGAAAAATTTATGCTGCAACGAAAAATTCTTCCTTTTCTTCTTTCTTATCCCCCTTTTTATTCATTTCCTTTTTTTATATAAAAAAAATCTTGCTGAGTTGAGCAGCAGCGGCAGCAGTAGGAGTAGTAGAATAAGTAGAAATGACTCGGGATACTACTCATCCATTCACATATCCTTGTATGTACATATTATAGAAAATGCACATATATTTACTACAAAAAATTTGTATGCTAGTTTTTACTAGTAGTAAAAAAAAGTATCATCAGAGAGTCGGTGTTTGCAAGCGGCATATTATAATAGAGGAGGAGAGTAAAAAAAAAGAAAATTTTATAGAATTTCCAACCGTTGCCTTTTTGCAGTGTGCTGAGTAGTTTCACAAGGGAAAAGGGTAAAAGGCAAGCACGAAGGGACACTTTTCTTCTTCTTTCTTTTTTTTTAAATAAGAAAACGATTCTTCTTTTTTTTGAAAGTTAACGTGCAGTCACACACACACATACACATAATATGTATTATATATGCATAATATATTATGTGTATACAAGACACGTATGAAATTTTTTTTTTTGCGAAGGAACAAGAAAGTCTTGAGAAGAAAATAGGGACTTTTTGAACGAGAGAAAATTTCTACTAATATATAAGCTTTTTAGTTTAGTACTTTCTCTATAAATGAGGGTCATAAAATCTCACATAACGTTCCATGTTGTAGGTATAAAAAAAGGAAACAGATGAAATTTACTCGAATGGTTGGTCATATTATTTGTACGAGTAAAAGGAGAAGGATGAAACGTATGGTTCTCAAAAATAATATTGTAATTTTTATGGAAAATATAAAAAAAAATCCTTCTCCTTTACTTGCTGCCCATCTGTCAATTTTTTATAGGGGTTTGGGAGAAGCAAAGAATTATTATTGTTGGACGGTCAAAAACCATTCTCTTGGTGCAGAATAATTTATGATTTCTTTGATTAACAAGACAGGCAAAACAAATTGATTGACATGGTAGGAAAAAAAAATCTTATCAAATTTATTTGCCTAATTAATGTAACAACATTATTTGAAAAGAGTTGCCCGAGGAGGAAAAGGTTCATCATGTTACATGATGAACCTTGGACAATATAATTTTATTAAGTATTTAATTGCGTGATTACATAAAAATATATACAAGACAAGTCCAAAAGACTTCCTGTAAGCTTTTCCCATTATCAACTTAGCAAACATTGTATTTTCCCATGTTGTTAGAATTCATTAGCAAAAAAAACCGATTTCAGTTTGTCAGACTGGAGGAGTCACATTATCATCCATGCATTTAGCTCATATAGTTGCGATAAATTATACTGACAGACAGAGAAATTTAACGAGCGGTCTCAATCGAAAATCAAAGGTGATGTAAAAAGACTATAACTCAATCTCTCAATTTATAATCTTCCTCAATAATATGCTAATAAGTACTTTGGTAAATGAATGAGATGTTGCATGTTTTGTCTGTATATACATATGTATAGGTCGGTCGGCCAGGTCTTTTGTCGGTCAAAAAACCTTTATATTATCTGCATGACTTGCTGCAAAAATATAATAAATAAATAAATAAATAAAGCAACTGATGGCTCTAATAAGAAGAACAAAGTGTTTTTGTGGCAAAACTTTTTTAATGCTGCCTTTTTTCCTTGTCTTGTTTACTTTGCTTTTTGCCATCCCATAACAATCTTTGTCTTCCTAATTATATAGTCAATTCTTGAGTCAACACACACACACACATTGGAAAAAAAAGTTTATTTTTATAATATGCAGAATGTATATATTTCTTGGTCTTATTATTAATACTACTACTGCTACTCCTGCTATATATACAACAATATTGTTAAACATTAAAAGTCAAAACATTTCCTCTTTCGTAGCAGCGAACAAGGAGCAGAGAGCAGCAGACAAACTTTGCACGTACCTATATAATATGTAGTACAAGTTGAAGAGGGACTTTTGTTCATCATCATCATCGTCATAGTTTCAATGTTGCGTGTCAAATGGCCATTATAATATAATAATGCGAACATCATCATAGCATCCATTAATCGTATACAAGTTTAGTAGAAAAACTGTCCTTGAAACGCGGTTAGTAATAGATCAAAGTTGAGCGCAAGCCGGCTTCAAATTTACAACGTTTATAGATATGCTGCCAATGTCGGGGGAAAATACTCGTTTAGAAAATGTGCCTCTCCTTCCTCCACAAAATATTATAACGATCTACTTCGATCTTTTCTTTCTAGATGGGAATGCACGGAGTTCCCGATCAACAGGGTCAGCCGCATTACACATCAATGTACTTACCTGAACATATGACGACACCTATGACGATTCAGTAAGTTTATCATCATTGAAATCAATACCTCCTCACATTATGCGTATCTTGCTTTCTAAATCTAAGATAAATGTTTCATAAATAATCTTCTATAATCTTCTAGTTCGCCTGTGACATACGGAGGGAGTCCTCCCACGTACACAACACTGTCAAGCCCGCACGCACCATCTCAGTCACCAGTAGGTGGGAATCCTCATCTGATTCATCACCCACAGACAGGTGCTAGAGCTCAGCAGATGCCACCAATGATTCCTCCAGGTAGCGCACCCCCTGGAAGGTCACCAACCAATTCAGGATCTCCAGCTACTAATGCCGAGACAGGTTCTGAAGACAGTGACGATAGCGTACCCGTAGCACAGGTAAAAAAAAATCATTTTTTTTTTCTTTCTGCCGGCCATTTTTTCATGAATCATAAATACTGATAGGTTGATACTGGATGCTGTAAATATTACATGCATCATGTAGTATACCAAGTTATGAAAGGAAGTCTATATGCATTTATTATGTAGCCCTGAAGTTTTTTTTGGGGTGATCATGATAATTAACTCGATGAAATACACACACACAGTTTATATATTCATATTTAAGATGATCTTGATCAGCACTCCAACCAACTTTTGTGGAAAAGATGGTAGTTGTGATATTTTAGCACGGACACAGCAACACTGGAATATGCACACGGGCAAAATAATAATAGTAATAGGCATATTGATTTATATTGTTGGGTGAAGAGAGAAGCATTAAATATGAATAAAGCCAGCCGCGAGTTTTTCGTTTCCAGCACACACACACACAGAGAACTCGTCTGCCTTTGTGCCTGCATGTATGAAGCCCATAAGAATCCTCCTCACACACACAAATGAGAACTATATTAATGTCAGATCAGTTGTGTTGTGGGGTAATATGAATTCGTTTTTTTGAGGCCGTCATGTTGTTAAACTCTAGGAAAGATATATGGGGGATAAGTATAGTATATGGATGATGATGATAGTAGTAGTCATAAATTTTCCTTGATCATAATGAATAAATTTTCTCGCACGGTAATGTAATATTGTCGACAGGACAGAATAAGAGAGAGAGAGAGAGAGTGGAGAGGGAAGAAACCTTTAGTATGCATTACATGAAAAGTAAAAGAAATTAGAAATGGAGTGAAGAAGAATCTTGGTCTTATTTCTGGTGAGAAGAGTGAATAAACCAAGTTCAAATGCATATGACAAGCAGAAGTGGTGGCGGCGGCGGTGGTAGAAAGGGCTCATTTCATTATTATTTTCTCAGGATTTTGCAGTTTGTGTGGAGTTGTTGACTCTTTCGGTGAGTTTTTTTTTATTCCTGAGATTCGGAATTCAAGTGTGTGGATGTGTATACATTCTACAAACCAATGTTAGCAATGTTATTATGATTGTTGTCAAGTCCAAGAAATTCTCGGAAGTAGTATTTTTGGCTTGTGTGCGTGTTGTGTGCATATTGTATGGCATGATGGCATGTGTGCATTATTATGATGAGCTTTTTTTTGCCATATTATTACCACTGCTATCATTATTTATATAAGCATCTGTGTGAGAGGAGAGATTTGCATAAATTGGAGAAGGGAAAATGGGAAAAGGCAATTATAAATATTATTTCTGTGCTGTCACCTTTGATCAAGGATTCGATGCCATATTGCATATGCATAATTTTCCCCCTTAATATCTCTAGTTGCACCAGAGTAGTTTCAGGCAATCGTAAATATGTATACTTAAGTATTTCTATTATAAAAAAAGATGAAAAATATTATTATGTATTGATCAGAGAATTCCAACAAGACAAGCAATGGCAATCGCAGGTGCCATTTTCTGGAGAGAGAGAGAGAGAAAAAAAATATGAGAAAATACCAAGTTGATTTTCTCTGATGGAAAAATAGATAAACGACATTTAGTCCCTCGATCTCTTCTCTTTTTATTGAGTTATCCTGAAGTAGAGAGGGAAATAAGCTTGATGGATAACTCAAAAGTGTTTCGTGAGGGAGGAGAGGTGTACATACTCCTCCACATCATATACATGTGCGTTGTTGCTAAAAAGGGTAAAAATGGAGTGAAAAGCTATTTATGAGTACGTATGCATGTGTGTATAGAAAAAAAAATAGAAAGACAAATATTATGCATACTTAGTAGATAGGATGCTTAAGCATATATATTGTAACAGTTAGGTAGAAGAGTGAGAGAGAGAGAGAGAGAGAGAAGTGTTTTTCATGTATTAAATTTTCCGACTTGAGCAAACACAATACATGAAACATTACCACACACAAAAGGAAAAAAAGAAAAATTTGCATGTTCCATATGTAAAAAAGGACAAATCTTGAAAACTTCTTTTTTTTATATCCACTACCACCACCACCACCACCATTTTCACTCTTTTTTCTTCATTGTGAGCAGAGCTTCTTCTCTGTGGAAAGGAGAATAGCCAAATATTTGGCTTATTCATCTCACGTCGTAATATGTGTCTGTATAAATGTAATGTGTAACAAGAGAGGGAGAGAGAGAGAGAGAATCTTATTTTTTATATTTTTATTGCAGATGAAAAACGTAATCTAATGCCAAGCACATCTACTCCATTCTATCATTTTGCAATAAAAAAGGTTGTGAGCCGCAAATTGTGAAAACCAATATATTATATTATATTTTTTTTGAATTGAGAATATTGCTTGTAAAAATGTGAAAGAAATCAAAGAAAGTTGAAATTTCTTTCAGCTACAGACACACACACACACACACATACATACATACAACACGTCGATATAGTCATTCGAGCAGCAAAAACCGACACCATCATATCACCAGCACCACCACCGCCACCAACCAACCACCCCAACAAATTCATATATTCCGTATGACGTACATTACAACTTTTCCCTTCATTTTCTTCTTTTAAATGTATTTCGATCGTTATATAATAAATATGCATATGAAATGATTGCTAACTACAAGAAAGAGAAGCACAATATTTATGACGACGACGGTATATGAATTTTTTTTGATGAGAGAAAGTACACTGCTTATAAGCACATACGTAGAGCTTTTGTAGTTGGACACCAACAAAGAGAGTCGTTTGGTTCATGAAATATTTTCTTTCTTTCTCTCTCTTTGCATCACATGACTTTCAATAATATTCGGATAGTTGAGGATGGAAAATGAGAATCGTGTCTAACTGTGTGAAATAGTAGATATGAGTGATGAGAATGAGTTATGTGTTTAGCGAACAACTATTTTACTTTTTTTTTCTTCTCTGTAAAGAAATGCATAAATACTGGAATAAAAGATCCTTTACGTGTTTGTAAGCTTATATTATTATTGTGTGTGCATGTATGTACCTGCATGTAGTTTTTCTCTGTCTATATATACCTATCTGAATAGTATGTGGTTAAAACTCAAGAGGAGAGAGAAATATATTTGGGGGGAGCCGCGCTGCTTTCTCTCTCTGTGAAAAAAACTAAAGAAATGATGAAGGGTAGAGGGAAAAAAGGAAAAAAAGCTTAGAATATTTTTTTTATTACTCAAATGTTTTGAATTATGTATTGACTTTTTTCCATATAACTTGCTCCACTCTTGTGTGGAATATTTAACACTTTAGGATAGATATATATCACGATATCCTTGTAATATTTTTTTCCCCATTTGCTTCGGTAAAACAGGTAAAAAAGGGGAAACTATTGGGAAACTTGTGTGTGTGGGTAGTACCACATACACACATGTTATTTCTTTTACTTCTTTATTTTTTGCTCTTTTCTCCATTGTTAAATTTTTTTTCTTTGGCAGATAATATTGCATAATATTGCTATCTGATTCTAGTAGGATAGGTGCACACAAGAAAAGTCGCTTGGTTTTTGGGAAAGGTAGAAAAAAAAACGTTTATTTTTCTCTTGTTGCAAGGTTTGTCCAAAAAAAATAGGCAGGAACAAAAACGTGGTAATAGATTTCACTTGTCCAAGTTTGGAACAAGAAGAAGAAGAAGAACAAGTTGACTTTTTTTTCCTCTGTTACTTCTTCTTCATCTTTTACTTTTTCACACCTCTACAAAAATGATTCAAGATTTCTTGCTCTTTTTCCTCCCATATAGATTGTCTAGCTCACTTGAGCGTCTTATATATCATCATCAGCATCATCGTCGTCGTCGTGATCATCATCATGATGCATTTTCTTGTTTTGCTTCAGTTTTCTCATCTATCTCCCATTTCTTCTAAAAAAAGGAACTAACATCGCTGCCACCACCACCACTAAAAGGTGGCAAGTGGTGAAAGGCTCACGAAGAAAAAAAAAATGTATATATTGTGTTTCAACTGGAAAAGGTAGCAGGTTTTGTACTATTTTTGTACACACACATCTCAAAGTGTTTTTTTTATGCTCATGTATTTATAATATTATATTTGGTTGAGCTGGGGACTCTGTTGTCTTTGCTCCAATGTGTGTGTGTATGCTGTAACACGAGAGAAAAAAGAGAGAGCTCAATAACTTCATCTCTATCTATCTATCTGTACGTTTCCTCTTGGTGGATAATACATTTTGTTGTACAGACAGAAGAAGAGTCTTGTTCTCTCTTTTTTACTTTTTTTTTCATCTGCACAGCAGCCCTCAAAAAATTTTGTCTTCTATTAGCAAAGCAAAAAGAGGGAAGACACAAAGAGAGAGAGAGAAGTATAAGTTGTTCTCTTTTTCTCTTTTTTTTCGTTTTTATATTTCATTTTAATGCTTTCTCCCACGGGACTAGAAATAAATCTATCCTGCAAAGTGATACAAAATAAGGTTCATGTATAACGGCAAACGCGAGTAGGTAGTATGCATGTGTATTTATTATTACACGTGAAAGTTTTAGCAAAAGGAAAAAAAAGAAGACCTGCTTTGTTGGCTGTATCAAAAAAAAATGTGAACCAATATCTACAGCATATATACTATTCTATATAAATCTAGAGAAAAAAAAGAGGGCAACAAAGTATGCAGTTTGACTGGTATTTACTACAGAAAAAGTAACAGAGAAAAAAAAAATTGTGAGATGAGTAAGTACAGAGGAGAGTAAGTTAAGCAGCAAGTTTTTCTGCTCCTTCTTTTTTACTTATAGATATCCTTTGTCATGCAGATAGAGTGGCTAGAGAAAGAGAGAGAGAGAGGAAAAAAAATGTGAGGACGGCAAGTTGAATTGTTCAAGATGAGGTGTTGTTGTGTTGTGTGAGTGACTAGCTTGACTTGACGGAAACGGGTTGAGCTGGAGAGAGAGTTGTGTAGTAGATTTTCTCTGGTGCTGGTGCTGGAATGACTGGAAGGTGATTTGAGTCACCCCTTGCTGAAAAATTGTGGGGATAGCTACTAAAAAGGTGGATATTATGCGAAAGAGTTTTTGCTGGAATTTAGTTTGAATATATGCATACTAGTGACAGGTATATATATCTATAATGCATACGGACTACTTGATGTTTTTAATACATTTTGTATGCACAAGATTTTTACTGTAGGCACAATCACAAAAGCACAAAAAAAGAAAGAGTTCCTCCTGCATTATGAAAAAAAGCAGAGGAACATTGTTAGGATGGATGGATGATGGGGCAAGGTGTTGTTGACGACGACGACGACGTCTTGCTCAGCAGAAAAAAAATAAGAGGAGGAGAAAAACGGGCTATGATGATGGCATGTGTGTGTGCCTGTGTGTGTAGAAAATGAGTGAATGAATATGTGAAAAAGGATATGAGAGGAGGAAAACGAGTAAAAAAAATGCACGTGCAAGTTTACGGGAGAGATGCTTGTAGAGAGAGAGAGTTGTTAATATATCCCTACAGGGACATTTGTGATAGAATCATTGGTCTGCTCACTTGTCTCTCTGCTTTATGATATCTGTTGTCAGTGTGTGTCTCTGCTGACCCTTGGGGAAACTGTCTGTCTTTG
The DNA here is from genome assembly GCA_004115045.4 of Sinella curviseta. Taxonomy (NCBI): domain Eukaryota; kingdom Metazoa; phylum Arthropoda; class Collembola; order Entomobryomorpha; family Entomobryidae; genus Sinella; species Sinella curviseta. The sequence goes on from CM023201.3 coordinate 61,356,578, forward strand.
CAGCAGAAACAAGAAAGGGAAGTGAGGAGAAGAAATCGAGAGAAAAAAAAAGAAAAAAGAGGAAGAAAAAAAAACGACAGGAAAAGACACTGTTAAAGGGATCATGCATGGTTGCTTGCTTGCTGGTTAGTATAGTGTTTTGGTTTTCTTTATAAAAAAACCAAGTTGCAGTGGTGGTGGTGTTGGAATATCTCTGCTCTGGCTTTTTGTAGGTTTTTTGGTTTGGTTGGTTGAGCCATGTTTGTATAAAGGAGGCAGGGCAGAATAAAAAAAAATATATATAATATGTATATGTGCTGGACAAGACCGACAGGCAGCCGCATGCACTGTCAACTGGGACCACTTTCCTCATGCTCCACGGCTCATTTCTCCCCATTTACGAGATCACTTTGTAAATTTTTCCTTACCTCACGTTACAGAGATTTACTTACACACTTGCCATGTTCTTGCTGCGGTAGGAAAAAGGAATCCGGTTTTTTTTAGGGAAACGGAGAGAGCGCGTCTTTTTTCCGCATGCATTTTATATTGTCTTTTGGTAAACAAAACTTTTGGCACTGATATACAATTTTGGGATACGTTATCATGTATCTTACTACATGCATTGTAAAGGACGACGACGACACACACCTAATTGCATAAAGAAAATCAACGTAATTGTTATTACCCCACCACAGAAGACGCATTGAGGGATATAAAAAGAGTAAATTTGCAAAGTCATTTTATTTCGGTTTTGTTTACTCTTTTCACACAATGGTACATTGACTGCAGGACAAAAAAAAAAGATTTAATTAAGAACGGCGTACTGTATTGATTATCTTTTCCTATCGCATTGAAAAAATCTGGACAAAAAAAAAGAGAATTAGGTTAATAGAATAGGCTATCTGAGAAAAAAAATTGGTCTAATATTTATGCTTTCGTTATGATATATGTATAAGCGTTAATATCATCATATGCCATATTATTAAAATGTTGTTTACAGGACAATAGCCAACGTCATAAGTTTTTTTTTGCATATTGGTTATTTTTGTGGTAAAGAGAAAGAAAAAGGTTGAATGGATGAATGCCGTTTCCTTTCCAGAGAAACCACTCGACAGAGTTTTGTTGGGGGAACGCGAGACTGATTGGGAAAGCCTGCTTGCTTCCTTTTTTCGTTCCTCTTTCACTTTTCTCCCTTCCTTCTTGTTCGGAAGTAGTTAGAAGGAGTAAATACCGTTTACAATAGGATGTCGTTATATCCCACATTCTGCACGCAACAATCTTTTTCCATATTTAACACGAATGAAAAAAGATGTGTACGGATTAGAGCTAGTTTATTTCTCTCTCTTTCCTTCTTGTATTATTCTACTACACACACAATCTAGAAGACGATTCCATTTTTAGCATATATATAGGGAACGACGACGACGTCACAGCAGGGAAAGCATTTTTACCATTGGGTGATATATGTTTACGTGCATGGAGCGAGAGAGAGAGAGAAAAAAAAATTTCGGGAAAAGAATGGGTAGGGAAAGCAGTTTTGAAATGGGAATGGGATAGGAAACAAATGGATGGATGGGATGCTGCTATTCTTCTTTTTTTCTTCTTCTCTTTAGCTTGTTTGAACACTACATACAGACAAGCTGCATCCTTACAACTTACACAAAAAAAAACTTATTGGTACACGCACTTATTTTTTGGTGTGTGCTAAAGCAAAAAAAACGACTGGTATGCACCCATCCTCTCTCTTTTCTATACTGGAACTCTTGTGTGTGGAGGGAGAACTTTATCTGGTATATTTTATGTACGCACCCCCCACATTTTACTAGATTTTGCATTTACTTTTATCATTGTCTTGTAGTACACACGCTGAACTCTTACGATGCATTTGTTCTGCACTCTCTGGAATACACTAATATGCCTTGTAATTGCATACTTGGAAAACGGACGTAATGTGTATGTGTAGTGTACGTACATGAATGAGTGAATGTTTTCAGCCGAGCTAAAAAGGAGAGGAACGTTGCGTTTTGTGCTGTTGTTGCAAGAGTTTTGAAAACTATGCGTTATATTTTTTAAGCTCGATGTGCTAGTATTAAATTTATTTTATTAGGAACAACTGTTTATATTGGAGTGAGTAAACATATACGGACATTTATATGTACAAAGGCAATAGATTGTATGAAGCCATCAAATTAGAGAGATTGGAGATTTATTGTTAGACTTGCCTCTGTTTTTCTTTGTTAAGAGGAATCAAGTAAGAAATGAAAAATGGATTGTGTCTCACACTGGGCTAACAAGAGTATATACACACAGGGTTTTTTATGCTTGCGTGTATATAATATAATCTGTGTTTCACTCAAAAAAGGGAACTTTCATCAAACTTACAAACATGCTTGCATTTTCGTTGTACACAGTTTTTATACTATGTACATGTATATGTGTTGGCACCAGATACAATAAATACGCACCACTGGAATATTCATATTGTACCTATGATTTTTTTAAATTACCGATTATCAAACGATATGCAGATGGGATTATCATTAAATCCGTAAATACATTTAAGTTCCCTATTAAACTGCGTAAATCATCACGTGAATATATACCTTAAAAAGTTCTAGTATTCTCATCAGAATCACTGTTAATTTTGGAAATAAAAACGGTCGATAAGTTGTTTATGCAGTTTGTAATTGTTGAACAAACTAACAGATTGGTTTGGAGGATGATGTCACAGAGATTATAACATAAAGTTTAGAGTGATGTGCGAGCAGGTTATAGAAATGTTTTGGGGGGAAATAGACGGTTATTGCATGCATAATATTTCAAATTATAAGCATAATTTTTTATGTTGGATAGGAAGAAGAGAGTCTAAACACGTAAAAATTTGTCGTCGACGTTGCAAGTGAGCATGAAGGAAGAATGGGATACAGGGAAAATGTACTTTTTGCTGATTTACCAGCATTTTTAGAAATGTTTGTTGTGTGTGAGTTGGATATACCTAAGTAAATAGGTAGTAGCAGGATTGATGATAAACGTATACATTGCTGGTTGTAAGATTTTTGCTAAGGAAAGTGTGTATAGTGGAGGGAAGAAGAGCATCAGGATCTGTTAGTTTTTTTTTCCGTTTTGAAAGAGAGGAAATGAGAGAATTCTTTGAATTTTTGATTCAATTTCATCCCCAAGCAAATAAGTCATTTCTATGCACGAAATCGTTTTCTATTATGAATTCCCCTTTTTCTTTTCTTTCTCTCTTCTTTTTTCTTCCTTTTTTCCTTCTCCTTTCCTTTACTCCTCATCTTAACCAGTATTTTTTTTCTATACTTCTTTTTCAACGCCATATATTTTTGTAGCGCGCATATATGTATATGCATACCTAGTTCTCCGTATCCCACGACAAGCAAAAAAAAAATATGTGTAAGAGAGCTACTACTACTATTACAACGAACCATTGATGTTTTTTTTATGACAATGCTTTTTAGATACATGTTTTTTTTCTCTGTATTAAAAATTGGTGCAAGTTGTAGAGACTAGGCGCATATGGGAACTAGAGGATGAATATTGTTGCGTTTCTCACATGAATTGTATGATGATCTAGAGACTGAGACTCAAGTTTCGTTTGAATTTTCATAAAAATATGTAATAAGTATGTGTGCAAGTGTGTGAAAGATTTCTTTTATGGGACAAAAAAAACAGACTATATGCTAATACAAACGGACCATGATGATGATGATGGTGCTTTAAAAAAAATATCCAACATATTCGCCGGCTAAAAACTTACTGCAAAAGGCAAGACAAAAAAAAAGAAACAGTCTTGGCATCGTCGTCGTCGTCGTCACTACCACCAAAACACGCCACCGACCAAAAAATACAAAAAAAAAGAGAAGAACTTCGATACATGTGGAAAGGGAAAAAAGCACACCAACTACACGCATTGTACATCCCCATGTCTAGCGGACATAATAATAATGTATACGTGTGTGTGGAGTAGACTACTACTACATACTTGAGAGAGGATGAAACAACTTGATGCTCTTCTTTTTATAAGTCTAAAAAAGAGATCTAGAGATGTCTGTATCGTTTAAACCTGCACATTATGTTCACAGTCATGAGAGACAAGCCTTTAGCAAGGTCTCGTAAATGTTCAGTTGACTATTTCTCTCATTCATTTTTACACAAAACTTTTTTCCCTTCTTTTTTTCTCTCTCTCTCTCTTTCTTTTTCTCTCTTTTTTTTCAGTTACTATAGTACTTCCACATCCATTTTGAACGGAAAATGAGATTTGGAATGAAGGGAAAAAGAGATGAAAATACAAAGAGCAAATGGCTTGTAAAAATAATAACATTGCATATAAAATACACTACTTAGAAGAAGAATGCAAAAAGAGAAAGTGGAGGAGAAAAAAAAGTGACTGGGATGAGTGAGTCCAACAAGCTGTTTTGTAGAGAGAGAGAGAGTCATTGCGTTCCTGTTCCTGCTTGTATCACTGTTTGCTGTAGGAAAACGAGTATATTTTTGAATGTGTCCTTTTCTTCTCTTTTTCTCTATTAACATAATGTGTGTAAAATGTTCATATATATTATTATTGTTATATACTGACTACACTTGCTACACACACGTATACCTTCTACACAGACATTTGAGACGAGGTGAAAGGATTTTTTTTAAAGCGTATAGGTATATATTTATGTACGTAATGTGTAGAGATGCATAAGTATGAATGGAATGGGCCATATATGGTTAGGTTATTACATGTTTTGAATATTTGCTGTTTTTTTTGGTGATGGTAGTGGTGGTGTTACATTGTGTGTGTGTCTATGTCTATTATTATTAGCAGAGCTATACATACGAACGTGAAGGGAAGATTGGTACTCACATTTTTTTGAGAGAGAGAGAAGGGAAAGTAGTAGTAATAAGTGTGCCCATTGAATACATAAACTCTTTTTTTACTAGAGAATAAAAAAAGTTGGTTAGCAAAAACAAACAGCACTTTTCTTTTCCAAAAAAAAAATAGTGTTTTTGTAATCTAAGTTTCTTTTTTTACGAATGGGGAAATGAGAAAAATCATAGCTTGGATTTAACATACCTTTCTATTTGCTGTGAGATAAAAAATAATATCATCATGAATAACAACATTTCTTTTTGCTCTGTTTTTACAGTGGAAAAAAGAGAAGAAGAAGAGAGAAAAAAGGTGCATATAGGTACATGTTATGGCTCTGGTTGTGTATTATGCGAATGCGACTATTTGGTTTGCAGAATGAATAGTAATAACTAGTCGCGTTAAACCGCGATGGAAAATACGTAGCTGAAATGACACTTTCAAATGGCGTTCTAACATGACGCTTTTAAATGGCGTTCTAACATGACGCTTTTAAATGGCGTTCTAACATGACGCTTTTAAATGGCGTTCTAACATGACGCTTTTAAATGGCGTTCTAACATGACGCTTTTAAATGGCGTTCTAACATGACCCTTTTAAATGGCGTTCTAACATGACGCTTTTAAATGGCGTTCTAACATGACGCTTTTAAATGGCGTTCTAACATGACGCTTTCAAATGGCGTTCTGTGACCATTGTTTGACCTCTACACAGGTCAAAGTAATGCGATTTGACCCATAGTTCCTGAAGAGAAAATGATCACCGTTCATTTCTCTGCCAGAATCCACGAAGAAAGAAATTCGCCATTTAAAATGCATGTGACCTCTCTCTGACCCCTACTCCGACCCCTGTGGACCGATTGACCTGAAACTCAATACCGATCTTCCTTGTCATCTAAGGAATATGTATGCCAAGTTTCGACAAAATCCGTCAAGCCGTTTCGAAATTATGGCGCGAACGGACGGACAGACGGACAGACAGACAGACAGACAAACAAGCTAAAATTATAACTACGCTTTCACTTCGTTTCAGCTACGTAATAATATTGGTTGTATGTGTAGTCATATGTCTATACAAAGGAGTATATAATCTCAGCAGAATATATGTATAATATACAGTTTGTAACTTTTGTACGGGACAAAGGCAACTCTGTGTATTTCCTTGTTGAATGGACACAATTTCATATGCAAAATTTACTCTGCTGGTTATGTACGGAGAGAGTAAGTAAATATGGAGAGGAGGAGAAAGTAAATATTCATTTTTGGCTTTAAATGAATATTTGCAAATGTACATGAACCATGAATGAAAATGTAAACAGTGGAGTCGGGTTCATTTTTTTACTATTTTTTAAAACTAAACTTGAGTGTATGTACATAATATTATGAAAGTTTTCATATTAACATTTACCAGTTTTTTTTTTGGCCAGAAAAAAAATCTAGTCCAATTTTTTTGCCATTATAGAAAGATTATAAATGTTTAAGAGACAAAAAAAAATTCATAAAAAAAGAAGGAAAAAAAATTCTGCATATTATTTGTAGGATATTATGATTATGGTATACATTGTATTTAGAAAAAAAAGTTAGTTAATTCCTGACTGAATCGTTTTTTTTTTTCTCTTATTTTTTTTCCATTTTAGATGCAATCAGGAATGAAAAGACCAAGTCCGGAACCGGTAGCACCTCCACCAACTAATGTGACGGTTGGTGCAGCAAAGAAGCCGAAGCCACAAAAGAAGAAAAAGAAACGGGATCCCAATGAGCCGCAAAAGTAAGTGTTTTTTGTTCCCTCACTCTCACTCTTTCTGCTTTTTTATACACTTTATTCTAAAGCTTTTGCAAAAAAAACGCCGATTTTTTGAAATTTTTTTGAAAACAAAATTATTCTTGCTAAAAAAAATACATACGTATACGCTAACAGGCTAACAAGAGCCAATAAAGCTGATAACATTACTGCATATATGTCATACATACAATACTCCACACATGACATTATCGTGTTGAACTTTTGGGATCAAGTGAAAGCAAATTGCATCCATCATCATCATCCCAGTTTTTGTTGAGCAGAGCAGAGGAGGGAAAACAAGGAATAAGGATAATTTAATAAGCGATGACATTGATATCATTTGTCACATTTTATCATGTACAGATGCAATAAACAATTTTTTTTTGCTTGTAATATTTTTCGGATATATCTGGTTATTTCGCAGTTGAATCTAAAAATAGGCAAAAGAGGATCAAAAAAACAGCGCGGTAGTACAAAAGCATAGCTTGAGTGGTTCAGTGTAATTTAAAAGTATTCAATAAAAAAATAAAAACTTTTTTTTACTCCTTACTCGGCGCAAACTAAAAAAAAAACTAAACATTACCTTTTAGCATTAAAAAAATAAAATGTTAAAAGTTAAAGCTCTAATAAGAGATTAAAAGAAGCATATGTGTGTGTGTGTGTGTGTGTGGATGTGCGTATGAATGGATGATGGATACATACATTTTTCCGACTCTATATATTATTTGTAAGCACTTTTGTTCTGGAGTCCTCTTCCAACAACTCTACTACAGCCTATCACATTAATCCTAATCTCCTTTTGTGATGAAAAAGAAGAAGAAGAAGAAGAAGAAGAAGAGAGAAAGAAAAAACTAAATAAGAAAACACAGTTTACAAGGGGGAAATGGCTCTTATTCTTTTTTTTATTTTCTGACGTCTTTGTTGCCTCACTTTTTTTCTTTTTTCGAAAGATATTGGCTACATCACTTGTCACAAGAATTACTCTGTATAGTCTTTGACATAAAAACGTGTATTTTTGTACACGTTTGTGTATATTTACTCTCTATATAAACTATAAAACAAATTTTGATATATATGCCATCTCATAATATTCCTCCTATTGAAGGACAAAAAAAAACGACGACGACGACGACTACGACGAAAGGAAAGAAACGAGGAAAGAAAATTGAAAGTGCTTTTATCTCAAATTGATTCTCGGGGACATTTTTGTTTTCTCCTTTTTGATATTTTATTCGGTTTTCACACACTCCCTCTTATTCTCAGAACAAAAAAAAATAAGACAAGGAGGAGTAAAGGATAAGTACATAAGAAGAACACTCTGCTCTGCTCAACCAACACACACACACACACACACACGTCATCATACAAAAACTATTATTATATTCAACCTCTCGCGTTATACATGATGATGATAAAGGGCCAAATGTATAAAAAGCATCATGTTGAAAACTATATCGTTTTTTGTATACTTTCTCTCTCAAATAAACATACCTACTGTTTCTTGGTATATCTGTAAAAAGTAGAAAGTGGTGAGAAGAAGTGTGATGATGAGTGAGAGAAAAAGTGGAGGAGAAAGGGAGACGAAGAAGAGAAGAAAAAGAGAAACAAGACACAAGAGAAAGAAGAGGTATTGGAGAAAGTGTGTGTGTGTTGTTGGCTGGAGTAGTAGTGTGAGAATGGGGAAGAGAGAGAGAGAGAGAGAGAAAGAAAGAGAGAAACAATTGCATGATGATATAAGATAGATAAGGGATGATGATATGATGAGAACATGTGTGTGCTGTGTATATATGTACATGTGTGTAGGGAAGCAGGGAAAAATAATATGAAGACGAAGACGACGACGACGTAATAACAGTAAGATGATGATGATGATGAGCTATATACACAATAAAATGTATATAAAGTGTTGTGTTGTGTGAGTAAGGAGATAATAGGGAAAACTGGTAGGAGAGCCATTAGTTGGAAGAAGAAGAAGGATGTGTGTAGTGTGTGTATGTGTTTGTGCAAGGCAGCTAGTTACTTCTCCCTTACTTTTTTTTTGTATAATCGTATAAATATATCGTATGTCGGTCGTGTCTCTTCTCCTTTGTGTCTCCTTTCCCTTTTTCCCTGCTTTTTGATGTGAAAGAAGAGTTTCAACTTGAGCCCTTTCAATGTGTCGGGGTTTTGACGTTATTATCAACACAAGTATATATACATTGTATGTGTTTATCTTAAGTGTGTATTATCATCATCCTCTTTTAAAACTACTTGTCATCGTCTCATCCAGCAAGCCATATTCTTTGTTGAAGGAAGAGAGAGAGAGAGAGAGTTATCTTGTTGCTCTACTGCGTCTAGTGTTGTTGTAACCCGGAAAGTACAATTTTTCATTTTATTCACACTAGTTGGTCAACTTTTGACAAAAGTAGTGGAGGACAAGAGAGAGCAGGTCATTTTACTTTAATTGAGTCAGAGTGCTGTTAAATTAAGATGGTTTGTTTTTGTGTCGAGACAAAACTGCAACTGACATAATGTGTGGTAACGGTAACACTGCCACTTATATCCAAGATATTATATATAGCTCATTATAAAAAAAGGGAAAGTTTCTATTTGAAAAAAAAAGATGAATTTTAGGGATGCAGAAACATGTTTTTTTTTGTTGATGATGTATCGACAGTGAACAGCAGTATAGTCACTTGTCAGTTTCGCGGAAAGGACATTGTACTTTTTTTAGTGAGGATGACAGTTGCTTTTTGTAAATAGAAAGGAATCATGTAACCAAAACCGTCAATATTGATGCATTTTGGGATATCCACTGTGTTTTCTGTCACATCTTGAACGAGCGTCTTGTGATGTCCATTAGTTTCTAGTGTTTATATATCACTACCCACCCATATAAAATGCACTACAGATTTCCACTTATATAAGCGAAATGATAATATATTGTGTTTTATGTACAGCCACACAGCCTCTTTGCGCGACGAGCTAGTCTTTTTTTTATCTGCTTCTTCCTCACAAGCATGATCGGGATGGATTGACTTGATGAGCTTTGATTTGACATTGATATCTTGTGATCAGTGCATTACAAACCACTATACATTTCCTTCCTTTTTTCATATTCAGAACAACTACCCTTTCGTCAAATAAAACTATCCTGTTGCACACGTTTTTTTTAGCCGATATATACCAACCGGACTATATATACGTTTTCTAAGAGAACATGATCATACATAAAAAAAATGTTGAGTGGTTGTCAAAGGTATTTCAAGGAAAACACGATAATCTTTACTGGTAGGGCTCGATTGCATGAGAACATCTCCAAAGTTCCGCTTTCCTGGAAAGAGGGTAGTTCCACATGAGGAACACTTAACCGTTAAGTTCAAATGGAAAGTGGTTGATGGATGTCGTCCTTTTTAAAAAGCTTTTCTTTTTATTTTTTTTACTTTATTTTTCTATCGTGCAAATAGCACATCTTACATGAAACATCCTTTAAGTATAGCTGTACTATTTTCTGGAAGTGTGCATTTAAAATGCCTAATTAATAACATGATTTTGTGATGGTTTATGACACAAAATTTTAAAAAACATTTTTTTCTTTGTTTTTTTTCCTTTTACAGACCGGTATCAGCGTACGCTCTGTTCTTCAGAGACACACAAGCTGCAATCAAGGGTCAAAATCCAAACGCCTCATTTGGCGAGGTCTCAAAAATTGTCGCATCCATGTGGGATGGACTGGATGCAGAACACAAAAACGTAAGTATTTTCTCCACTTTATATCCATCTCATTATTGTAGCATCGGATTCTGCTAAGTTTTTTGTTGAAGATCTTTTGGAAAGTTCATTACAAATTGTGTGTAATCAAATGTGCATCAAATCAAATGCAGAAAAATATATACGCTTAAAACAATCTAAAACAAATACATCATAAAAACAACAACAGTTTTTTTATAAGCAAAAGGAAAACAAAAAAAAATTGTCATCATTCTTTCTGTCTCTCGTTCTCATCATTAGCTGGCGTAAAAATGAAATGAAGATGACTCAAGAATCTTGAGAAAAAAAAAGTTTTAAATTAATTTGACGAGTGAAAGGGTTAAAGGATTTGTACACCAATCTTTTTTTTTCAGTTTTAACTTTCCTCCCTTTTCCTTCCCTATATAAAAAAAATATTTTTTTTTACTTTCAGTCAAGTTTGCATGTTGTTCTCTTGTCCTTTTTCAGTAACACAGCTTATATAGTAGTATTTTAGCTACAGATTCAAAAAATAATTTTCACATGAGCATCAGCAAAAGTGTTTGTGGACTTTTGCAGACAGTTACCTCGGCGGATAAAAAACGGTAAATGGCAAAAATTCTTCTTGTGTAGAGACAAGGTATGTCTATAATGTCTGCTGCTACAATGTTGTTGGTTTACTGGCGACGCAGGGTTTGGTAAACAATAGAAAAGGAATAGTAATATCCCAGAAACGTAAGCAGTTTTTCTCTCTTTTTTTTTTCTTTGAAAGTGATAATGAAAAGTAAATGTATGTATATGTCGTCATTTGTAATCTGAATGCTGCTTCTCTTCTTGATGGAATACGATACATTTTGTACAATAAGTATAGTTAAAAGAGTAGAAAATAGAAAAGAAAAAAAACAGTGGAAAAGATCTTGACTACTTAAATTTACCAGCAAAATGGCACAGTCCTCTACAACACAAGCTATTATACAATATGGTGTAGGTGATATAAAGCGTGCTATAATAAGACAAGGTTTTTTTTATATATATCTTTTGGACTAATATTATGCATTATGTATATTTTGTAAGAATTTATTGGCTGGAAAAAAGTTACTTTAGTGCTGTACATAAAAAGTTACTCTTTATTGCCTCATATCATAATATATACTCTGTGTGTGTGTGTGTGTGTTTTCTCCCCACTTGTTCCTTTTTTTTTCCTTTTCCTTAAAAGTCTCTTCTTCTTCTCTCCATTTGCTAATTAAGGTGACCATGATACATGTGATAGGGATATTGAAGATATTTTTTTCCTTTTCCTTTTTTTTTCTCTCCTTCTCCCTCCATCTCTTTCTTTACCAACTTTTTTGTCAGCTTAAAAATGATTGAAATGTTTTTTTTCTCTCTCCAACTTGTGTTTTTCTCCTTCTGAGACTCTCTTATTCTTCGTTCTCTGTTGACTTTTTTGTTGTTTTTATGCTACAAAGATGTGTTATGTGCTTACCACTACCATACCACCACCACTCACTACTACTGGCTTTTCAGTACGGTTATGTTAAAGGGAGAAGGAGGCAGAAAGGGAAGAAGATATTTTTTTTTCTCTCTCTCTCTGCGCTACTTGATGTTATGTGTTTTGAATGAGTTGAGTTGAAGTCTGCTCTGCTGTTGTAGTGCTAGTATTACTTTACTTTTACGTGCATTTCTATGTGCATTTTTCCCTACAAAATGTGAATTCCTCATCATCGTCATCATCATGCTCTTCTGTTTTACTTATAACACACTTGATTTTTATACATTTTGTATTACAAGAGCTCTCCCACTCTCAGTATTGAGGAGAGAGAGAGAGGAACTGGCGATATTTTGATATGTATGTGGCAATGCTAATATTAATGGGTAGAAGAAGAGAAGTTTGTTTATTTTGTGAATTCTGGGATTTTATGAGTTTTTTGTTTGTTTGAATCCTTAATTTCTTCTCAAAGCTTTCTTTACTTATTTCCTTTTTTTGTGTACTGAAAAGTTTTGTTTTAAAAAAAATTATAGTTTTCTTTGCTCTCTCTATACATACCTATACATGACTATATATATTATATGGATGGATAAAAAAAAGGAAGAGGAAACTAAAAAGTTGAATGAGGAGGACGAGAGAAGAGGAAGAAATAATTGTATTGCTCAGGAAAAATAGTGATTTTCCACCCTGCCGTCGTCCCCGCCGTCGTTGCCAGTTCCCTTTCCCTAAATTGAATAATAAGTTAGACTTTATAAAATATTATTTTACTTTTCTTCTTCTGTTTCTACGTCTGCCACCACTGTGTGCCTATACATCTTTTAGCTTTCTGGCTGACATGCAAATTTGTAGATGTATAAAAGATATGAATGATGAGTTATGAGTTGTGTAGGTACTACTCACACTGTGCTGCTGGGAGCGTAAATAAATGGGGATTTATCTCGTAGCCAGAATTTTAAAAAACGACACAACAAAAAGTGGAGAGAGGGACAAAAGGGGTAAATACTACCCAAAAAGAAATATCATTCATCAATATTTTTTGTCGATTATTACCGTGTGATGGCGATGATGATACATGGAACATTTTTGTTAAACTCACTCTCTTGAGAAGATTTTTTTAAACTTTTTTCTTAAAAGGTGGATGATGATGACGCAAAACAAGAGAATTTTTTATTAGCGCAAAAAAAAAGTATTTCCTTTTTTTAAAGAAAAAAAAACATTAGATTTTGTTTGTCTTTTATGCTTATCTCTCTGGCTTTAAGTAATTTACAAAATTTGGGGCAATGTGTGATGAGCATGGCAGGATTTCTCAGCGTGATGCGTTTTATTTCTCTTTATTATTCTAATTAGACTCGTTTATGCCTTTTTTTCTTCTTGTGATCTAGTATTTTGTCGCAAAAATCCCTAATTATTTATTATGGGACAAGCATGCACGTTTTTTTTCGATCATCCTTAATGCCAAAAGTATTTCTTTCGTAAGTCGAAATTTTTCGTTCTAGATCTTTGTCTTGTAACTTGTATGCATTCATGTTATGTACTCATACATCACATTAGAAAATTTTTTGGGATTTGGAAAAGTCAATGCACCCAATTTGGATCACCTTACCTCCTCCACAACAGAAAAGAATGTTGTTTTTTTTTCTTTAAAAAAATGACATTTTTGCCGACAAGTTTGGTTTAAAATTTGTTGGTAAATAGGAAAATACACTTTCACAATAATTCTATACAAAGAGATCCCATCTCTGTCATTTTGTTTTGTCTTGAAAACTAGAAACAATCTGAGTTTAATTAGCAACGGAAGAAATGTAAAAAATATATAAAGTTGTTTAGTTGATTGGTACGTAATATATATTATCGTAGGAAAAGTTTAGAGCACGGAGCACAAGAGGTAATTGTTTACTTTTATTTATGTATGCATGTAATTATTGCGTGCTTCAATATTATTAAGTCCTTGCGACAGTTTACAGTTTAATGATGAGCAACATTCGTTATATTTTTGTCTTTGTGCATGTATTTATGTATTTTCCTCTGTTACGTAACATCAAGTACCAAAATTTTTTTTGTGTAACTGTTTTATACTTTTAAACTCCAACTTTACTTCTTAGAGCTTATTTTAAAGTAGAGAAGTTAAAGTTAGATTTTGCTGCACCCACTTGATAGTTTTCCTCCAAATCTTCTTGTTGATTTTTACTTTACTTTATTTAAAAATGCATGACAATTCAATGTGTTCCTTGATGATGATAACGATATGGTGGTAACATGCGTTTCACCAAATCTGTCACAATAATTATTTTTATCATCTCAATTTCTCAACCTCCCCTCATCAAGAATGCACGAAGAGTAAGTAAAAATGTAGAGTTTTACTCACGAAATCATGGAAGCATAACATTTTTTTTTCTTTTTATATACTTAAAAATATTCACTGTATGCATCTATAGGCATCCATTATAAAGGATAGTAAAGAATTAGAGAAAAGAGTGCACATCAAAAAAATAAGAAGAGAGCTGTGCAAAAAAATTACTAGTAGTTATTGTTATTATTGTCATGAAATGAAATGAAATAATAACAAAAAGTGCCTCTTGAAATAAATTTGGTTGATAATATGCTGTATAGGTGGGCATAAATGAACATTTGGTAAAAAGTTTTGCAAAAAAGATACGCCAAAAAGAAGAAGCACGTATGTATACACAAGCTGTTGTACAGAAATAAAGTTGGAAATATTTTTTAAGAGACTTTCTAAATGGCTATGTGTGTGTTTGTGTTACAATTACATTGAAAATATATAGTACTCATGAAGTATTCATGGATTTTTGTTGTTATTATACATGTCTTGTGTAGATTAGCATTATATTCTCTGTCAAAATAATATATTGCTATAGAAATAGTAGTAGTGGGAGAAACACGTTTAAAAGCAAATTACAGTCTTTTTTCAAGCATCATTACATTCCCCACGAAAATCTATTTCTTCGTAATCATTAAAGCAGCTTAATTATCCGTGAAGAAAGCGGTTGCTGCTGCTGCTGCAGGTGTGCAGGCATATATTTTACAGTTTGGGTTTGTAACACAAATGGCAAGAGAGAAGGGGTTCATTATTGATCGATGAGGAAGAACTGACTGAATGAGTGGTGGTGGTGGTTGGGTTTTCGTTTGATACTTTACTTGAAGTTGAAATCCATTTGTAAACGCACACAATTACTCGGAAATTATAAATGAATAAATGTTATTTGCTTAAAAAAAACTTATGCCATTATTTATTTACGTTTTCTGCAGTAATTTCCCCCCTAATTTTGACCACAGTTGAAAAGGAAGAGGTGGTCCTGATTTTTTAGGCACACGTATCGAATCGACATTGCTACAAGTACAAAAAATATATATATCAAATGGGCTGAACGATGAATCATTCCCGGAAATGCCAATGACATATATCTCATGTACATGTTTTACAAACTGTGATAATTATATTCATTTGGCATTCAGCAAAAAGGAGCCTAAAAATGTTTTGCTTGTTATATGAGCACACTTTATTGACAGATGAAATTGCTACCGGTTGTAAATTACTTGGGAATTTTTGATTACAGATCTTTATGAAAGTGTATATAGGGTGGTTTGTGGAGAAAAGTGAAGATATTTTTTTGCAAAATTGTTAATGATGTCAATAATAATGTGTGTCAATTTGTTAATTTTTCATTTTGGATTGTTTTTTGCAGGTGTACAAGAAAAAGACGGAAGCAGCAAAGAAGGAATATTTGAAGGCATTGGCAGCGTACAGGGCGAGTCTTGTGTCGAAGGTAAGTAATTATACAACACACACGCTATATTATTTTTTTACCAAGATTGAATAAGATTAGTCATCAAAATGAAAGCAATTCACATAAACATGACAGTTTTTCGAGTTTGGATGTATATACCTAAAAATTTTGAGACATTATCAGGGTTGTGTAAAAGTAGCTGCCATAATAATAACTGGGTTTTTAAATATTTCGTTTATGTCATCATGTTCTACATTCTACTTGTGCTTAGAAATCAATAATTAGTCATAATTATTGTCACAAATAATAAATGCTTTTTGGTTTCTGAAACTGCAACTCGAAAATAATTGGTTTTGAAACAAATGACAAGTCGCAAAAGAAATTCTTTCTTGAGACGCAAAGGAAATCCATGCTTGTTAAAAATATTTTTTTTGCTCGTCTTAACTTTAAGCATATCATAATGTATAGTAAAATGGAAATGGAATGCAAGCAAATCTATCTTGTCCCCTGAACACAAACGACACTAGTGTAAAGATTTTTTTTACAAGAACAAAAATTGAATTCAAATTGCATGTTGATGATGATCATGATTATGATTACTTTTAACATTTTATTGCTTTGTCAGCAAGAAAGATGACGAGAAGGATAGTAGAGGAGAAATATGTAGTGGCTTTCATGACTCATTCATATGTTGATAGCGTCTCATCTCACAAAAAAAGTCTCCTAAAGTCTCAACTTACCAACCAACCCAACACACAAGAAGAAGAAGAAAAAAAAAGTTCCCTCTGGATTACAATTGAGTACACTTGTCACGAGAAGACAAGATAATGTTATGCCGGTACTCATCTTTTTTGACAAAGAAGTTGACAAAAAGTTATGTTTCAATCATGATGCTCTGATGATGTTGATGAAGAATAAGAAGCTATTAAGTATTCTTTCTATTTTTTTTGCCCCTCGTGTGTCGTGTCCTTTCTTAATGCAGTACATTAAGTGGTAGTATTATAATACCCCGCACCACACCACTCAACTCACACACAAACACTCTTCTTCAATTGGCATGCATTTTGCTTTGCCTCTTTGAAAATTTTTCTCTCTCTGTTTATAATTTTATATGCATTATTTAGTTCCTTTGATTTGGAACTACCAAGGGATAAAGGCAGATAAAAGAGGTTGAACAAAAAAAATAATGTACAAAATGTTTTTTTTATCTCATTATGTACCTTTTTTAGGGAATTTTAGAGAAAAAACTTTTTATACTCTCAACAAAGTGTAACTTGCAAAACACTGTAACGAATTGTTTGACTTTTAGAAGAAGAAGAAGAAAAAAAAAACTGAAGTGCGAGTAAATACAATAGCGCAGAGTAATCATAATATATAGACATCAAAATTTTAGGGAGAAAAAAAAAGAATGTCAAAAGAGTTTATTCATTATTCCTACTTGTGTGTGTGTGTGTGTGTGTGTGAATTCCTAAGATATTATGTACCGTATACCGTCAAGGTGTTATTTATGCTAAATAAAGTAAAGCTACATGAATTTGCTTTCTTTTCTCTCTCATGTGTTCTCTATAAACAAGTCTGGTAGAGTCATGGATCCATCAAGAACAAAAAAAGAAAGAATAAGAAAATAAAAACCAAGCATGTATAGACATGAACTGTTATAAGCATGTCTCCCCTTCTATTATAATATCTTGTTTTATTTTACTTAACAACTCCCGTTACTTGCCTCCTTCACCCATTGTTGCTCCACATAAAAGTAACACATCTCCACGGGGCTCTAAATAAATGAGAATGGAAGTTTTAATGTTCCCAAAAATGTTTTCAAATTGCCTGCATTGCACTTACTCACTCACTTCTTGTCTTTTTCCTCTGAACTGGAAATCACACAGAGGAGGAGGATAAAAAAAATACATACATCTTTGTATCAAGTACCAACAACACCGCCGCCGCCGTCACAAGTAAATATTTTTCCTTATAGGAAAAAAATGCATTTGTAAAGTAGAGTTTGTGTTACATTTTTTTACACGTAGTATTTATAATACAGAGCTTATGACTGTATTTAAAATTGAAGACTTTAGCAAGAGATGCATCAGCATTGTGTGTATAAAACAGAGCATTCTCTTGTGCAGGAAGAAAAGAATAAAGGTGAAAGGAAGGAAACAGTTTATGTGAAAATTTATTTTCATAGAAGTATGTGTTTGTTATGTCTTGTCTCTTCCTTTTTTCCCGATGATGCCATATTATAAATTGTATAATAACGAGATGTACATTGCTTAAGTGGGCTATATCTCTCTGTGGCAGAAAAACATGTCATCCTTCTTCTCTCCTTCTAAGAAGTATGTGTGGTGGCTAAATATTATGTAGTAAAAAATATCATGATTATCATCATGTTCATATCACCCACCTTGCATAAATGTTAGCAACAGTTAGATGGATAGAGAGAGAAAAAGAGAAAATGTTTCTACTGTGTTATGTGCATGGAAGGAACATTTTCATGTAATGTTCTTGTGAATGACAGTAAAAAAACCTTTAGGTACCCTGAAAAAAGAAAATATCAAGTTATATTAAAAAATTGTTAGTGGCAGTAGTCGTAGTAGTGTATGTACTACTGACAAAGAAGTGGAATAATGGAATGTTGGAGTAATGGAATATGTTGTTGTTGTGAAGGAGGGAGGGAGTAGTTTTGTTGTTATGATATCCATCTCTCTCCTCCAAAAAAAAATACACACACACTGCTGCTGTATGTAGTTATATATCGTCATCATCACACTTATCTGCGAAAAAAAAAGATGAAAAAGTGCCAAATTATGATAATAACGTCATTTGTGATATGCATAACAAAAGAGATGATTTTAAGCGAAAATCCTGCTGTCTTTTTCCTCTTGTGTATACAAAAAGAGGTCTGATATTTCCCCCACACCTCCTCCCTGCTGCTGCTATGATGTGTGTATGTGTATAGGTTACATTTTTACTTCTATTCGCTGCGCTGGTACTTTTTTTTATTTAATGTGGTGGTGGTGGTGGTGGTGGCGGTGGAGAATGTTGATGTAGCAAGCGAGCAGGGACAACTCGACTTGGTTTCGTTGGCTTCTTGCTTTTTTACTTACACTTCCTTCCCCTTTCCGTGCTGTGGAGGAGATGAGGATCTCTCTCTCAAGTTGCATCTGGGAACAACCACCACCGCCACCAACCGACACCACCACCGTCATCATCAGTAGTGTAATATTGTACATGATGTAAGTTTTGTGGAGTAGTGGCTTAAAAAACAGGTGCTTAATGTTTTGAGGTGGGTGTGATGGGAGTTTTTTTTATATACATGCATGCATCTTCTATTTTTGTGCATTTTTTTAAGCATCCCATTATTTAATCGTTTTCTTTATCTTAAGCCTTTTTTCCTTCCTTCCTTCTCTCACAGGCACTTAATATATAATTTTTTATAGAAAAAAAAATTGCATTCTTCCTTGAAATGATAAAAAAAATACTTTCTTTAAAATGCAGAATATATAGTTTATCACTTTCATTTCATTTGACGAGCTTTTAAGTACATACTATTATGTACCTACTCTACTAGGCATCAAGTTTCCTCTCTGCTTAAAATAATCTTGACTAAAATCGAAATGAAGATAACACAAACTTATCTTAAACTTATCACTTGCATGCGCAAAAATTTGTAATGCCAAATGTTTGAGGGGAAATGGGGCATTGTGAGATCGCTTCAATCTCACCTTTTTGCAAACAATTTGTACTGTTTTCAACATCTGTAAACTATAATTTCGTCAGATCACTGAAAAAGTTGTTGGTTTTCCAAATTCTAGCACTGTATTCCGTTACATTCGTTTCGTTTGTTTGCAAGCAGTTTACTAGTTGTGGTGGTGGTGCTGCTGTGCTTGATGCCGAGATTAATCAAGCAGATTCTTCCAATGAAAAATGGCGTTCATGCTCAGCTTAGCGTAAAATGAGTACCAGGAAAAGTGATCTTGTCAAAGATGTATCTGCAGCAGCATGTCTGCGTATTATAGTTAACAAGAAAACTGTTTACTTAGAAGATCACCATTAACCGAGCATGTATTATATCGTCACTATACAAAAATCTTTAGAGAACTGCATACGCACTTGAGTTATGATTATTATTGGGTTGCAATAGGAAATCAATTACCGCATTTCTCATCATTTCTTCACAACGATACGAGCTATATACATAACATACTGCATCATCGGAGAGGTCGTTAATACCTACATTAAAACTGTAACGAAGATTGCAAAACTCTTCTGTGAAGATTCTATAATAAATTCATATACAACGTGCAACGCATTTTGAATGTTTGTGAAAACTGTAAGGTCCAGCACATCTTGTTGCTGATTATAACACTGATAGTGTGAGCTGCTGTCACTGAACTGTACTTTTGATAAGTTGGTATTCTTGGCTCATAAAATCAAGTCCGCTACAGCGACAAAAAAATTCTTCCTAAACTCAAAAGATTTTTTTTTTCGCTATAAAGCCATCATCATCATCATCCTACTCTTATTTTTATCTGCTGCATTTCGCATCATCGCTTAGTGAACAGATTGGCGTTAGTTTATATATACATACATTGCTCATTTTGCGTTCACGAAGAATGAAACCGCTACATGGCTCGTTGATGAAGTTCTGGGAATAATAAAAGGTAACTGTCATTGATCTCCATTGTTTCACTTCATTGTTAGCCTCGGGCATCCGAAATTGGTCATTTGTCTCTCTCGCTGCAAAACAATGGAATCCGGAAGGATCTATTTGTGTACCGGGCTTCTACGAAGATACTTAAAATTGAAGAGATGAGATTTTTAGTGTAGGGGTGCGTTTTACGTCAAGTCAAGTGCAAAATATTTTTTGCACGCAATGGTCTCGTGGTCAGGTTAGATATTTTTTAGGGATAAGATAAAAAAAAAGATGCATGGTCATGAAAACTGTATCGTATGGAATTGCACATTTTATGTGTATCCTATTGACACCTATACAATGTAATTATATAATCCGGTTTTGATGACTCTGGGGTCAGGTCAAAAATGTTGAACTTTTTATTTTGCGTCTTTGGAATCATTTGCAAACATTTTTGTCCTCTATTTCATTTCAGGGAGCACCAACGGATTCTGCAGATGGGAGTGGAATGTACCCACCACCCAGTTTTAGTGCTAGCATGTCATCAGGTCAGCATTATCAGCCTCACAACCAATCGCAAGGGCAGAGTTTTTACGCTGGAGGTCAAGGAGGTCAGGGAGCAGGGAAGAAATCACAGCAGCAGAATCCTCAGTCATCACAGCAAAATCCAGCAGCGCAACCACCACCGCCACAATCTACTGGAGCATCACAAGCGACACAAGGGATGCCGCCTCCTCCACCGCAAGCCCAGCACAGCCCCGTGCAGCAATCTCCTCAACAGCAACCACCTCATCAATCCAGTCATCAGCCAATGATGCAACAAATGTCAGGAAGTCATCATATCGACTCGAATCAGTACGGTGGCATGAGACCAAATCCAGGAGGCTATATGAGCAATGTAAGACCATTTTTATCAAATCATCTTAAAAAAACATATAACATTCATCATATGTAATTGAATTGGGTTTGAATTTATTAATTTTTTTTTGGACAGATGGGAGACGCGAGTCACAGTCATCAGATGGGAATGCCTGCTGGAATGCATCACATGAGTGGTCATGGGCAAATGCTACCTTCGGCTCCTGCAATGAGTCACATGAGCTCCGACGCTCATGACCATTCTCAGCGTCAAATGTGCGTCCGGAATGGATGCAACAATATGGCTATAACAAGCCCGGAATGGGAGAATGAGTACTGTAGCTCAGATTGTGTCGTCACGCACTGCAGGCAAGGCTTTTCTTCTCCATCTTCATATTCTTCCCAACATCCACAAACGAAATATGTTGCCGCTGCTTACTGGCGATAGCTTCTTTCTTCAAAATCTGATTCCAAGTTGCGATACCGTTGTTAGTAAAAAAAATGTTATCATTTTTTACTACACAAACGGATTGTCCATGTCACTGATAGGTGCGGCACCTTTCTGTGCTTCCATTACAAAAAAAAATATTTGGGGATTTTTTAAATAGTTTTTTGTTTCCTTTATTGGTTGTTTTATTTTGGGGAAAAAAATCTTTTCTTTTTTTTTAACGCTTGCTTTCAACTTTTGATTATTATTGCTTAAAAAATTGCTTTTTTCTTTAATATACGTAAAAAAAATTGTACGGGCTTATCATGTAAATATTTTGCAAAAAAGTTTTTTCCGGATTATGATTTTGAACAACAAAAACTTGCTTGAACTATTTCAGGGATGTGTTTACAAATTGGGTTTCCACTAACCAGCAAGGCAATCCAAACTACGGGAATGGTGTCAAGTAAAAAAAGGTTCTCCTCTCTCTCATCATCTCCTTCTCTCCTTTGTTAAAGGCGGTTATAATATCAACGTATTTACTTTTACTTCAAAAGACGATTTGATCGTCTAAAAATTAATTTCAAGTCAGATCGCCAGTTTTTTTGTTTCTGGAAAATAAATTATGATTTTTTTTTTGTGAGAAGAATGGTGGTGGTTAGGGAATCACATTAAAAAAAGGCTTTAGAGTGATCAATTTAATGATGTAAAATGTAGAGATTATAGATAAAAAAAATTAGTTGAACAATTGTGCATAAAGCTATATTGAAATAGTAGTAGTATGTATAAAAAAATATTAGTTAAAGTTAACGATAACTTACCCCACATATTAACAATTAAATTGTAATTAAAGTTGTACTTGTACATAATTATTATTAAAAAATATGCACGCGTATGTATATATATTAATGTAGGTACATCTTTAATAATATATTATTATATTGTGTATACTCTTTAGTTTAAAAAAATATTGTATTTTGAGTGGATAAGCTTTAAATAGAGAATTTTTTTGTTCCTTTTTTCGAGATGATTATGTGGAAATATATATATAATTATTATATTTTTATTTCATTATTATTGTTGTACATAATAGTAAATAGTTATGTATGTTATCTTTGAAGAAAGTAATCATTTTTTTAAAATATTTTTTATTGAGAACAGCAAATATGTTTATTTGAAATGTGTACAGATTGAAAAGATGCAAGAATGATGCAAGATGATGATAATGACAATGCAATTTACAAAGTATATAATATATGCACACACACACACAATTAAGTATTTTATTAGTGTCGCATTTACAAAAATGCACCACTTTTAATTATTATTATATCAGTGTAAAAAAGTATATCTACTAAAGTATATTAACTGATATTGTCATTATATTCTACTACTGTAGTTGGTAAAAATCAATAACTGGAATAATGTATCGAGCAATACGTAAAACATAAAAGAATGTGTATAAAATATTTCCCAACATAGTTTATTATGAATATTTTTTAGATTTAGGCAAAAAAAGCATAATATATTATTACTCTATAGAAATTTTAGTAAATAAAATATATAGGTAGTCCGTATTTAAATAGGGAAATATCTGCTGAAGACACAGTGAGCCCTTCTTACAAAGATATTGTAATTTTATGGAAGAATTTAAAGTGTTAATGTTTTTAAAAAGAACTGCTTTCAATGTTTACCAAGATTTACCAAAATTTTATCAATGTATCAGTATCCGTTTGAGTGTAGAATATATTATTATTATACCAAAGCAGTAAAAAGAAGACGCAAACATTCCAAGTAATTTTTAAATGAAATATATTATTATACAATAGGTAATCAAATATTATTAGTTACTCGATGTAAGAAAGTAGCGGATCATGATATAATACGGACCTTGATGATAAAAAACAGAAAATATTTCATTAAAAACGTTAATTTTTTTTTGCGGGACGCACTTTCTCTTATAGAATACATCACTAGACACAGATTTTTTTTTTAAAAATCATCATTAATTTGACTCTCGGACAATGAGACATTCTGTTTGTTATAAATATTAATGATTGTCATAAAAAAAAGCAACCTAGCTGCAATTAAATATTATGAGCGTTTTATAGTATAAGATTAAGCTGATTTTAACCATAAAAATAATTGTGTATAGTAATTGGTAATTAAAAAGAAAGGAAAAAATATTGTGCTATGTACACACCTTACACGAATCTACATTTTATGTAGGAACATAAGGAACAACTACACCACACAAACGTAATTATAATTAATTGCTATGAAAAATGTAAAACTCTTCTTTTATGACGACATAAAAAACATGTATTTGTAGATTATGTAGTTGACAAAAAAAAATTAAAATAAATTAACATTTTACTATATACTAAATAAATCCTATATATAATCGTCATCAGTTTTTGTTGTTACCTTTCGAATAAAAAATACTGATGAAAAAAATTTCATAAAAAACTGAAATGATCCTCAACAACCAAACAAAAAACCAACCACATTAAATCTTATAATTATAATAATAATAGATTATACAAGAAGATGAAGAAGACACACATTTTTTCAAACCAAGAGTACATACTAGAAATCCTGTAAAAAATGACGTTGACACATCATACTCATATAAATATTTTACCATCATCATCATTCTTTAAAAATGATACAAAAATGAATGTCAAATTTTTTGTAATTCCCTATAGAAGAGTATTTTAATTTCTTATCATAGATATATGTAAATTTCCTCAATTGTAAAAATAAAATGACGATGATAAGCTCGATTTGTTATTATTGTCGTTTTAAAAAATCCATATAGAGTTGTAATTATAATTATATATAGAAAGTATAGCATGATAATTTTATGCTCATAAAATGATATGTATAATATTTAAGAAATATGTTTAAAATAAATATATTATTAATATATATATATATATCAATCACTTATAAGATTCAAGATATATTCAAAGATATATCTTGTCTACAACTATAATATATTATAAACTGTATACATACACATAATTACTAACTACCAATGAATCCGTGTACGTGTCTCGTATTATGATTTCTAGGCATTTCAATAAAATCAGGATAAAATTTAATTTTTAACCCTTCTTCTTGTGCACATCGGAATTAAAAATTATTTCACATTCATTTCATTTCATACGTAATTAACTTAACTTATTTAACGATCCATACTATTCATACGCTTTGCACTGAATTGAAAAATCTCTGCTTAAAATAACTATTTTGGTCGGTCATCATTGGTCATAGGTCACGTGTTCCACCAAGATAACTTGGTTTGGTGACGCCAAAAAAAAGTGGCGAACAAAGTCACTCCACTTGCGCTTCCGTTCCAAAGCGACGCTGAATGCCCCAAAGGATATCGCGGCAGTGGAAGGGAGAAAGATGGGTTTGTTTGCCGCAGTCAGATGACCACATTTGCTGAACGGTCAAGTCATGCTTTTTGTATCGATGTCGATAAATCAGGGCTAAAAGTGTTTGTTGACAATTTTTAATTGGATTGGTTTGTTTGTGATTAATGATTTAGTTTAATTTAACGGTAGTTCACACTGTCATTTAAAATCAGCAATTATAGCTACTGTTTAGCAAGCTATTTGCATATATATATTAATTAGTTTAGGGTTATTCGCCGGAATGCGGCTTACAGTGTCGTCGTTATCTCCACGAGTGTGGACAAATATAAGGGGTGCCACATGGTTCAAACCCCGGAAACGGGGCTTCCAGGATGACGCCAGTGTGGCTAGAATTGTGGCGTCGGGAGGAATGGTGGGAGCTACGGAATTCGTGAGAAAAATTGACTCTCGGTAAGACTGAAGAGGTTGCAGTTTGTTAAAGTTATTTGTTTTTTGGGCAAATCATTAGCATGAATCATTAACGTCTCCCATGACCAATGACCAAATGTTCTTTCTTATTAACTTGTTTAGGCTGGATTTACAACCCCGGTCTCCTGTCTCATTCACAAATGCCAAAAATGATATCACTAGCCCGGAAGAAATTTGCCAAGTTTATAAAGAAACAGGCCATTTCGGTTAGTCAAAAAGTTGTAACACGGTACAAATAACTTAATACGGTTACCTCGTTAATGATATATTTAATACTCCTATTATCTGTTTTGCTGTTTTAGGTGTGAAGCAGTCAAGTAACTTCTCCCAAATTCACACTTCGAAATTTTCTCATCATATTCCTGGATCACTTACTCATCTTCATCCACGATGGAGCAAGGAAAGCTTTACTGCACCAAGTTTGATGTACAATTTTGCAACGCCAATGACGCCATTTTTTGTGACAAGCAGAAAGTACTCGGTGAGTGCCTAAAACTAAAAGGAAGTCTCACACAGATGGACTGCAGTCGTAATTAACTTTATGTGATCACAAATGTATTACTTTTAGGTGTTGAAAGCAGCGCAAATTTTGGATGATAAGGAGTCAGAAAAGGCACCCGACGAGGATCCAAAGAAAAACCAGGAAAAACAAGTTCGGGCTATGAAGATAACACTGCTTGCTTTTGGAGGAATATTTGCAGGGACCGCGATGTATATATTTTTTACGTATGGTAAGTAGTAAGTACGGCTGAATGTGAACAACTTTTAGTTTTACATGTTAATAGTTTGAGCTTTAAAACTCATGCAATCTTTACACTGTGTACTAGGTGGCCCTCCGCTAGATCAGAACGGCAATCCTATGCGAGACGAATTCTCTCATCTTCCATATTTTCAACAATATTCCAAACGAGCCATGTCCGAAATCAGAGGGATGGTGACGATGGTCACAAATCCGTCAAGAGAGAGACTACTTCCGGATCCAGTCAAACCACCCTACCACCAACCACCTTACACTCTGCTGATTGAGCTAACAGGAGTTCTAGTGCATCCAGATTGGACGGTAATTGATTTTAGCTTATTAGGGTAATTATGAATCAGAATGTGTTTAACTCTTTAACAGGATTTTTACCAAAATGATTTTTTTTATTTTACAGTATAAAACTGGATGGAGGTTCAAAAAACGTCCTGGGGTTGATTACTTTTTGAATCAGCTTAGTGGATACTTTTTTGAAGTTGTAATTTACACATCCGAACTGGGATTCACAGCATTTCCTATCATTGATGCTCTTGATACTCAAAATGTGGTGCACTATAGACTCTTCCGTGATTCAACAAGATACGAGAATAGTGTCCACGTAAAAGATTTAGAGAAAATTAATAGAGACCTAACGAAAGTTATTGCGATAGACTGGAATGAAAAGGCGATTCATGAGCATAGGAATAACGCCATCATCCTGCCGCGATGGAAGGGCAATGATGACGATAGAACTCTTTTCGATCTCGCTGCACTCCTCCAAAGTAAGCTAATGAAAGACCAACTTGAAATTCCCAAAACTCACATTAACAATGTGAATTTTTAATTAATATTGTTTATATGTAACTTTTTAATGTTTTTATTTTGACTTGTTTTTTAGCAATTGGAACTAGCGGAATAGAAGATGTTCGTGGAGTTTTGGAATACTATTCAAAATTCGACGATCCTATCGCTGAATTCCGGAAAAAGCAGCAGGAACTGGCGTTAAAAGAGAAGACTTCAAATCTAGACAAATCAACGACCCCAACGTTTTCACCTAATTCGGGTTGGCTTGGATCATTATTTAGGAAGAATTAGGAAATTGTTGTTTAATGAAATGCCATAAGATTAGTACCATACTTTATACAGTACTTTGAGAATGCATATACGGACGGAAATTAAGGCGATCCAAACTAGGGAGGTTTGAAGAACTTGTACAAACAAAGTATTTTTTAGATGTGTGTTGATGTGAATTCATGTTTTAAAAGCATATCCGTAAATAAATTTTCGCGTTACTTACCAAAGAAATGTCAGAGATTTCTTATTTTTTGACAACTATGTAACAGCAGCAGAGAGCTGACTTATATGACACATTTGACAGCAATGAAAAGTCAGTGTGTAAAAACCATATAGACTCCGACTCCATGTCTAGTCAAGGATCGGCTTAGTTTCCGAATAACGTGATTGTTTAAAAAAAACTGTGTTTTGCACCAATTCATTCTCGCTTCAATTTATATATTACAACAATGAAATGCTTATCTAAACATATAAAAACCCGTGAATAATAAATGAATGTAATTTAAATTGAATTGAAATATCGAAAACAAAATTATTTGCCATAATAATGTATAATTACTGTTAACAGCATAATTAGTTTTTCTTCAGGTGCCTGCAAACTTTTTGACCACATGTCTCATAAGTTGTAAGTATGTATGTGAATATCCGTGCATAGAGTTTACACTGTTGTGTTTGCAGCGAGTGGGAAGCAGATGTGAGCAAACGACTACAGAGGAAAACCTGTGCCGTAATAAAAAGCGTTCTCGGAGGAAACTGCTGAATCATTTGACATTGTCGAGAGGTCATCGATAGACTTGTTTGGAACTATTGGAACGACATCACTATTGCTGTAACGTCTACTCTACGCAGTAGTCCTTAAGATTTGTTGTAAGAGAGGCAAATCATTTGTACAATCAGTTGTCAATCGGATAAGTTCGCTTGAAGTGTCTTTCAAGTTAAGTTGCGTTAAGTGTATAGAGCACCTAGAAGAAAGGATTCGTTAATCAAGGAAGGGACTAAGTAATGAGAGAGGACTTGGGAGGTGGTGCCGGAGCAGCAATGTCAGCGTCAGGTTCTAGCTCTGCCAGTGACGGAGGGAACATCACCAGAGACGGCATTTTGAAACTGATGAAGGCCAGGGATGAAATTGATGAGCAGATTTCCGCGCTTGGTGGGATACTGGAGTCTGTAAGTGAAGTGAAGTCTGAAATGAAATGCTAATGGTCAATGACTAAGAATGGCTAATTGCTAATCATTATCGTTTTTTTGTGCAATTTTCAGAATCGGGTGGGCATGTCGGATCCATTAGTGGACAGTGAAGGCTATCCCAGGAATGACATTGATGTTTACCAAGTTCGCCATGCTCGTCACAAAATTATATGTAAATACGCTCACCGTTATTATACATTTTTTCAGTACTCTTTGTTGCACCCTTTTATTATCACTTCGATGTTTGACATGATAACGTTAAATGGTGGATGACCTTGTACTTTTTAGGTCTTCAGAATGACTTCAAGGCTTTAACAAAGGAGATAGAGAGCAATTTAGCCAAGTATCACCAGCGATTAAAAGAGGAAGGAGGAAATGACAGCCCGATGGAAGTTGATTCAAGTGCCTCCGAGGCAGACACCTCCATTCAACCTATTGTAAAGGTGAACATGGTATCGGAAGGGTCTCCAGCATTCCATGCTGTAAGTAAACTTTCGGAAACGTTAGTGTATTGATATGTGATGGATTTTAATTAGAGTCATAATATATTTATAACTTTTATTCCTTTCAGGGCCTTAAAGTTGACGATCTTGTAATGTCATTTGGAACATTGGATTGTACAAACTACACTGGCCTATCGCAGATTGGTTCATATGTCCAGAGGAGTGCGGGTGAAGTGGTGTCGGTTAAAGTGAAGCGAGATAATCAAGTTATAAAACTAGCACTCATTCCTGGACCTTGGAGTGGCCGTGGCCTGTTAGGATGCAATGTTATTCCTTATGAAAATGTTGAGCGATAAAGATTCTAATGAACAGCTCATTCATTGTTTTCACACAACTTTCTTATTTTTTTTCGAAGCACGTCATATGAAACCGGTTAAGAACATTATATTGTAGGTTAAACATTATGTATAAGGATAACTACTAACTACAAACACATATTATTTTGAATTGGAAACAGCAGCTAGCTAAAATAATATAAAAAGTAAATACTGCTTCTCTATTCCACAGTGATCTACTGATACTGTACTGTATTCATTTCTGTTCATAGTGCATGCTAATTAGTAAAAACATCCATCAAAAATCAGATTAGAGGAGCTAATTTGCTACCATCTTTTCAACACTATTGGAATTGACCTTATATGAACCCCTGACCCCCAGCAATTGCGTTATGATATGAATGTGTGCCGTGGGTAATCGCCAGCTTTCGAAAATTATGCACAAGCTTAGCAACAGAATCATTTCATAAGGCTGGATCGTAATCGCGTTTGGATATGAAAAACATGAAAGTAATAACGATTCATATTGGGACAGAAATTGCAATTGCCCACTCTGGTGTAAAATAGGTAATAATGATTTAATTCCAATTATTTTATTGTTTTTTCTAGTTTGTGTAAGACACTAAAGTAGGCTTTTAATATATCGAGCAAATTTGTTTGGCGATTTTTCATAAATCTTAAAATTGGACTGTGCAGTAGTTTGTAAGGAGGCGGAATTATGATGTACGCAAGTTCATCCGAAGATGACCAAAGCTTGACCACTACCTCGTATGCATATCGTGGAAGCACAAGAACAAACGGCAGTCAGAGTCAAAGTCATTCCAGCCGTTACTCGTCGTCTTATGGAACAACCGCAAGCCCGACTAAATATAAAGGACGACCGTCCAACACAGAATTACTCTTCAGACTTTTTGAGCAGAGGAAACACTGGAGAAAGCATGGGGATCTGACAGTGCTTTGTTACGAATCATTCATAATAGCTCCAGTGAACCTGTGGTGGTGGATGGCTGAAATATTTGTTTTAACAACCGTTATGGTCTTTGCATACGAGTAATAAAAACTTGAAAAATATAACAAAAAAATAAATACTTCGTGTTGATATATTAGACAGAATAATAAATAAATTAAAAATGATACTTTTCCTTGAAAAATTATCCTTTTAATTTGTTATTCTTTTAGGTTCTTTTTCATAAACTGGGTTATCTTGTTACCTGCAGTGGTAATTGCGATCCTTGAGTGGATGGCATTTTACAAAACCTGTATGAGAGATCCCGGCGTGATGCCGAAGCCGCCATTTGTCGATGCACTTAAAAATTTAGTGTCAGGTAAAGTGAGTTGCATACTTCGAATTTTACTTTCTGGTCAAGGGTTTAAATTGACGATAATGCAAAACGTTCTTGTTAATTGCTCACGATTTCATGCAGTCCTTTCCACGTGGAATGGAGGCCCAGGGACAAAACGGCTTGTTGCACATCCCAACGGACAGCAAGAAGAGTTGCATTACTGCTGGAGGTGTCATCATTTTAGATCGAGCCAAACGAGTCATTGTGGCACTTGTGACTGTTGTATGAGTAAGTAAATCTACGCCATTATTAAGTGGCGGAGCCGCTTTATAAGATCGAGATGTCCGTCCGTCTGTCCGTCTGTCCGTCCGTCTGTCCGTCTGTGCGCGCTCTAACTCAAAAACGGTTTGACTTTTTTGAAATCTGTTTTCGGCAATCGATAACTGGTCACATGAGAACGGTCCAGCGTGATTTTGAAATACGTAGGTCAACTGTAACCGTTAGAAACCGTTACGAGGTCAAATTTTTTAAAGGCTAACATATGGTAAGTAGCATATCATTCGACTCGTCTATGACCATAACACACATATATGAGGTCATTTCGGGGTTGACGGTTACTGTTTAACGGTTACAGCGATTTCAAATAATTTTACACCTTATGCTCTCCTGCTTAAGTGGTTTGGAATTTTCCACTTCTGTTTTCGGCAAACGACTTGTCATCACATGGGCTTTGCCTGACATTGTTGACCAGCTCCAAAGGTCAACGGCAACGGTTAGAAACCGTTACGAGGTCAACTTGTTTAAATGGCAACATATGGCAAGTGACATATCATTCGACTCGTCTAACAACATAATACACAGATTTACAGTCATTTTGAAGTTGACGGTTACGGTTGAACGGTGACGACGATTTCAAATGGTCCTGTTTAAATGGTCTTGAATTTTGGACTTCAGTTTACGATGAACGGCTTGTCACCACAAGCGTTTTATGTGAGAAGCTTGGCAGCCATAACGGCCAACGGTAACCGTTAGAAACCGTTACGATTTCGAAATTTTTAAAAGTCAATTAGGGCAAGTGGCATGTCATTCGACTCCCCTGAGTGTTCGTTATGCAAATCTGAAGGGATTTTAATCGTAACGGTTACCGTTTAACGGCAATACCTGATTATTGGTTTTTATGTTCTAACTTGATAATGGATTGGAGTATAGGCATTCTGTTTTTAGCAAACGATTCCTTATAGTGGTACTCAGTGGTCTATTTTGAAAGATGCATGTTAAGGGTGTCCCTGCTCCGCCACTTTGCTACATGTTAGCTTGCTGAGTTTATTATCTCTTCACGTTCACTATTCTGACAAGAATCATGTATAATTCATTAATTAACAATTATCTGCGTCTGTAGTGCTACATGATCATCACTGTCCAGTTTTCGGGGGTTGTGTAGCAAAGAACAACGTCAGTTCTTTTCATACGATGATTATCACAATGGGAATATTTTGGCTTTACATGCTTGGCATGTGCATTTACAATATGACTTCCCACAGCGAAAAAGGTAAGCTAGAGTAGATTCATAAAACTAATATGTCAGAATAATCATTGACGACAAAAGTGTGAAATAAAACCACAACACGCTTATTTAGATTATAGCTTAAAATCTGACACGAAAGCATCCGGGAAATTAGGAAAAGGAAATGCTCCAGGTCTTGAAGGCACACCACTGACATTTTATCTTATCATGGCAGAAATACTGGCAATTGTGATTATCCCAATAATTGTAAGGTGTACAAAGGAAATATTTTGCAATCCTTTCAAAAAAATACACGAGGTAATATTCCTAAGTAGTTCCTTTCCATCTACAGATCTATATCCTGTCCATTCAATTCAAAAATCTTTCACAGTTACTTTTAAACCTTCTTCTGTTTGAATGCATAGGGTACCTCCAAATCAAAGGAAACTTTGGCTAGCGAAATCCTAAAATTTGCCCGAGACAATAATTTCACTCTTCAGGAAAGAATGCAGTTAATGGAAGTACTTCAAATTCAGGAGCCTTTTGTACCACACGAAGATTTAAATCATAATAGTTTTCTTGCAGGGTCGCAGGTTGCCATTTGACATCAGGTTTACTGTGATTGAGCTTTAATGATTTTCAGAGGATAGAATTATTTCGCTTTAAAAGCGGTTAAAACATTTAATAAAAATTGGCGTCAATAAAAACTTGTCTGTTTTTGAACGTTCATAAAAATCATTCTTATTTCGTATAAAATAGCTAACAGTCGTCTTTCTAATTTCTAATCATCACTATCATATATTTGGTGCTTATACGACTTCATAATTATAATTGGATTCAACAATCAATACTTAACACTTATGATAAATACATGGCGGCGACTAGTTTAACAATTTCAGGATTATAGCCCTCAAATATTTCTTTGCCGTAGTCATTCTTAATGTTACTAAAAAGGTCCAACTTCTCTGTGATCCAAACGTTGTTCTTCACGCTGGTAGAATTCACATCCTCCAGGTCAAGGGTGTTGAGTTGAAAAACTGAAAATTGGAACTCCTTTCCAGTCAAGTGAATCACTTGTGTTGTAATTGGCTCCGGAAGAACCCCACGAAATTCCGCCTACAAACAATTTTAATTCAATAAGCCAATGAAAATCCATGTCAATTTAAATAAATACAATCTTGTGACATGTTTTGACCCTTACCCCAAATTTCCTCTTTGCCATAAGTAAAGCCGTTGCAAAATTGTACAAAATAGTTGTTCCAGCGAAGCGATCATCATTCCAGCGTGGATGAACGTGTGTATAGGATCCAGGAATATGATGTGAGAATATTGATGTATGGAAATACGGAAACTTGCTTGACTTTTGAACGCCTAAAAAATAAAATTTTCATAGGTTAATATAGTAAGGTATTAGGAGCATCGAATATAAACTTGCAACTTTAATTTAAACAACTTAACCAACCGAAATTATCTTCCTCCTTGTAAATATTTGATTCCTCCATATTTGCTGTACTGAGAAAAGGGTAAATATCGACCACGGGGAGAAGTTTCGTATCCTCCACCTCCTTGCGAGACATGACTGGTTTAATCAGTTGATTTGACATAACATGAGCGATTGCATTAAGTCGAAACTGGACCAGAGAGTTGTGTCTTTGCAAATTCACTCGTAATTCCTCTTGTGGCGCTATCATCCTTGATAATGATATGTCAGTTGAAATTTTCGATTCTATCAACCTTATAAAGTTCGTCATCATGATTTCACTAGAAATGATAAGAAACAGGAAAATTATGAGTAATGTTTATGTTATAATTTAATAAGAACATTTGCACATGTAATTTGTTTTCATACTAAACACAGTAAAATTACTTTGATCGCTTCCAGGGAGTTCCAAAATCACGACGAGGTGTATAGGAAGGTGTGTCTACCCCAGGAAGATTGGGGAGCTTTTCAAGATATCCGTCCCATATAAATGCCTGCTGGATTATTCTGTTAAAAGTAATCATTATCATTTTCAGTGTAAAAAATCCTTCGTGAGAACGTAGCTAGATTAGATTGTAATTTATGTTGTGATTACCTTCTGGCTAAATGATCTTCCTGTTCAGTTAATTCAATAGACTTTGCTGCCTCAGTTATCGTGTTTGGCAACTCGGTTGACATCTGAACACCTTTTGTAAATGCCAGAGCTTGTTGAACCCCTTCAATTGGAAAGGTGGCGTCATCAAACGTCTTGCAAATTTGATCGTGCCAATCCGGGTGAGTGTGGTCATTTTTTGGAGGGACAGGAAATCGAGGTTTTAGATCTGGCCTGAAAATTTAAGAAAAAAAGTCAGTCAATTATATATACACATAACCTCAATGTAACTTAAATTGATGCCAATTTGTCTTCATTTCTTATTTAAGCTTACAAAGATTCGTAATCTTTATGGAGGGGACTCATTGGTTTCACAAACTCCGTGGCTTCCACAATGTTATACCCCGACGCTATGATCCTGTGCACATTGGCGTCGTTCGGAATGCCACGCTTCCGGTGCTTGTACCACGAAGTACCTCTCATGTTTATCCACATGCGTGGAGATAACAGCGACACTGTCAGACGCATATTTACGGACGACCGGCGATTTCTCTAATCTTCTCTCAACTGGAAATTCTGTTTCCCCTTCACACTTACTCAGTTACCTTAGCCTAATTTTACCTGCTTCAAACAAACCGAAATTACGCTAACCACCAGTCACTAAAATCACTTGTTTCGATCATTTGGAATCTGCATGCAAAGCAAACTCAGACAGTCATCTGCTCAATTCCACAATATTTTTTCTGCATCAATCTCTTTTGGACTGCCGAACACATTATCCTTCTCTGCCGGTGTCAATTTTGGGGCAAAGAGCGCCAGCGGTGCATTGGTCATTCTTCTCCACTGGCATTTTCATCCCTTCAAGCGATTCGCTTGTCTTTGTCTCGTTATCCATGCATGTTGTGGGCGAATGAGAATCAGAATGAGGAATATTCTATGCCAATGGAATTAATATTTTTGATAACTTAAATTTTATAACTAACAATCATGCAAAAAATAAGTAAATTTGGAAAATTGTTTTGACAAAGTAGCAAATTTTTATGTGCAAGTCAGCCTCAGAACTCCGTACGGTAACTGAAAATGGCTGTAAAAAGTAAAATCAACGGCTCTGGTTGTTACCTTCGTCAAAACGTAGACATAATCCCTGGACAATTCTCTCATATCAATGAGCATGATACATGGATGAGATTGAAGGACATCAAGTCTTCTTTTCTCGAACAGCAGTAGAGTAGGATTTTCGTAGACAAGGAAAACGGGACATTTGCATATTTCATGGAACAAAGCAGAGTGGGGGATGAGAATCTGGGACCACACCACGGACGAATGTCAATTGAATGTGCTAATCATGACAGTGTGAATGGAATGTGGGGCTAAGTGAGAATCATGGTCAGGAATTCAATAAATTGACTGCTAGGCTAGTTTACAATAGCAGCCGTGATGGACAAGCGAGCTTTTCAATTTCTTTGTTGAAAAAGCATCTACTCGCGTTGCACCCAGAAACTTTTCAAACACATCTAACATTTTTGATTTTGCACAGATCTACGAATCCTGGAACAATGCAATCGGGTATAGGACTTCAAAGTGTATATGTAGGCGCCTTCCCCAGTTTAATTCAGGAACTGGCGACAGACAGATAATAAGGGGCGCAATAGGGATGCTTTTTCTACGTGTCATGATTGTCGTCATCATTAATCATGCCATGAATTTAACAAACGCAGCTCGGATTCAGCCTTCAGCCATACAGCTTCACTGCTTTTCGCATACAAGACGCCTTTGTGCTACGGAGACATTTATTTTTAAAATATTTTAACCACAAACTCTTACTGCTGTCGTCGTGTACAGTAACAGTGCTGATGGGGGAAAAAGTGGGGGATGTTTCAGCCCCACAAAAAAATCATACAAAGCTTTGCAAAGGAAGGAGCATTTCATATGTATAGTTTAACAATTTAAGGCTTCTTGTGTGTCTGTACGTTTTTTAACGCCATTATGCACCAGTTGTGGTGGCTTACTGGTGCGACGGATGTACCATTCACGGATGGCTAAAGTAAAGGGTTAAGGGTGCAGCTATACCTCACATTTAATATCAAAAATTCTTATACATACGCTGCTCCATAGTATCGTATTTCGTATTGCAGCAACTTATAACTTTTAAGTTTATCATAATCCACTACTGTGTTATTTGCATGCATACAAATACAGACCAAGATTACAGATGGATTTATATAAAAACCCTTTGAAAAAGCGTTGCTGCAGTTTCTGTGCCTATCTGTTGTAGTGTCCTTCTCGCTGTTCTCTGCATCTGCTTATGTCTCTTTCTTTACATCTTTCGTCATTCGAATAATCCAAGAGCCCCGTCAGTGTATGCATTTTAGTGTAACGAGAGGTGTTGTGGAGGAGATAGATCTCGTGTTTTTGATGATCACAGATTTTTTTTTGTTGCTGCTCTGCATCTGCTGCTGTTGTTGTGTTGTTGGTTTGTTTTTGTTGTTGATAAGCTGAAAAGTTTGATAAAATTGAGTACACTGCGCACTCACAGTGCACTGATTGTGCTGCGCTTTTAGAAGATCATCTCATTTTAAATACATTAACGTCTCTCTCGTTCGTCGCTGCTGCTGGCTGAGTGGTGACGGTGGTGTGGTGAGGTGTTTAGTTTAGTTGTTGTTGTTATTGCAAGGTAAATTAGTAATTAATTACTTGTAAAGGACAAAAGGAGACTGCTGAGAGTTGAGTCAAGTTTTCCTTGATTGGAGGAAGTGAGTTTGACGACATGTAATTTGGGTCCTCCTGGAGCCTCTCTCAATGAAACTCTTCAGGAAGCAAATGAAGTAGTATAGGTAGTTAATTAACTGTAGCAGCTAAATAGTGGTCAATTTGGTCATCAGATCATTAAGCAGATAGAAATGTGTGAATGAGGAACAGAAACAGAGTGATGGAGTATTTATTTTAATGGTCGCGGTAATGATTTGAGACTACTACAAAATTTGTGTCGTTAAACTAAACCTGAAGTTAATGTGAGTGAAGAATCAGCGAGTGACCGAGATTGTTGTTAGCAGATGTTAATTGGAGGAACAAGGAGTCTAACCTAGAACGGTACACAAACAAATTTAACATTTCCTCGAGTATGTATGTAATCATAATTAAGTACTAATCCATACGATATTGAATTTTTGTGTAAGTAAATAAAAAATGGACGATGAGCACTGATTAATCTGTGTTGTTGTAAACAGACAGACAGGGTTGATGCTTCGTCAAGATAGTTAGTTTTTCAAGGCACCTATGTAGGTGCCTTTCATGATTTGAAATTGGCCGTTACGAGAGGACGTTAAGGATAGTATCGCAAAAAATAACTCGTTGCAAAAACTTATTATAATTTAGCTAGCTAATCTATCATCTGTTGTAATGACCTTGTCTTGCCTTGCATTATTTGTTGTACTTATTTGGTAGATGGTTTCCTTTCGGTTACTTTATTAGAATAGTTAATAAGTTTATACTGCACATTATGTACTACTATCTATTATAATAATAGTTTCAATTTCAACATGCCTTTCCATTTAGTGCCCTTCTTACTTAAGAAGTGAAGTGAGTGTCGAAACAAACACTCGGTTATACGAATGTACAAAGTTAAGTATATTCCCCTAAATTCGGTTAAGGATCGATGATCGTTAGGTCATGGTTTAATGAATTGTAGCAAACTATAGTCGTGGCGTTGCATATGCAATGCAGTAATTATCTTTTTTAGCCACATTAAGTCATTATTACATTCTTTTATTTACAGTGATGTAGTAAGTAGGTATAAATTTCGCCAATATTTTAAATGTGTGCAGGGTAAAAATAAATACATACATAAATGTAGTGCAAAAAAACGCAGTGGTGCATGGGCATAAATATAGTTTGCGTGCTTTGCGGAATATCTTGCCACATATCTCAAGGTATATAAAAAACGATCGGTATCTAGTAATTTATTATTACGCCACACTCTTGATATCGCACATTGTAATGCACTGAAAAATTACTAATCAAATCAATGTTGGCTGTATAAACAGTTACACTCCACTATTTATAGTTTGCCTTTGGCTCCTTCTATCACTCTATCAGTGCAACTCTGAGTCACTACCACCACAAGCTCTTTAAATTATGTTACTACTGCCTGCGCCATTCAGTGCAAGTAATTCACACTTCACAAATTACTAACTGAAATGAAAAATTATGACTTTATTTTTTTTAGTTTGGATGCACGAATAATAAAAATGACGAAGTAGAAGTGGTGGTCGCAGTTAACAGTTATGTAGTTGCAAGTTGCAATTGCAATGTTTTTTTCTTTAAAAAGAATAGTTAGTGGAGTAAGAAAGAAGGCTCGTTAAAATTGCCCATTGTTCTCTTGTAAACTCTTTTCCGTAATAAATCTATTATTTTTTTCTTTCAGCTTTTGATTTCAATCATTTCAGCTCACCTTTAACTCATCTTCATCTTGATTGTTATTGTTATTACATTAAGCTTTAAATGTATACCGAGCTGATTTTTCATCTTTCTTTCTATCATAAAGGTTTAATACCTTGCAAATAGTAAATTGTTACATATTATTTATGATCATGATTCTTTTACCAATGAATTAAATAAGTCAATGTTCTTGTCCATCGTGGACAATAAAAATAATTTTATCTGTAAAGTGGAGCAGCGAGAAGGAAGTTGTCAAAAGTTTCGTGAATAGCGTGATATTTATATATGCAGTACATTATATGCAGATAGTTTTTTGAATTTTTCATTTTTATCTTAACACTAATATAAAAAATGTGATTTTAAATGTAGTTAGTTAGTACAATTTTGGCAGTGTGTCAAAGCTCGAGAGTAACATCATATCATAAACTTAACGAAATGCATATTTTGTACTGTTGAGCATGCCATGATTAATCGTTGTCGTAAGGTAATACGTTACATGCGTGTACTTCAGCAGGCTTCAACCTCTTTTATATGCATGAAGTTTTCCCTTATAATATATTTAATTATAAATTAAATATCTGAGAACTATTTTAAAAACTCAACGCACGTACACTGCACACATGCGTAAATAGTGTGCATATATTGCGTAGGTAGGATGTGTGTGTGATGTGAGTAGCGTGAGTATGATTAACTAGCCAGTGAACCAGTCTTTATTGTAAACATCTGCCATGTGTCTACAGGCTATGTACATGTTTCAAAAGTTGCCATATGCCATCACATGCATGCAAGAAGTAGTTAGTTAGTTACTGCTAAATAACAACAAACAGTAACACATTTATTTACAAACATGTACTAAACGACCGACCGACCGAAGGAAGAATATATTTGTAAATTTATTGTTAGTCAGTTTATAAATCCTCACGATGGATATTATGAATATAATATGAATGATAGACGCAGGCAGTGGACTACTATACATACCTTTTGTACACAAACCCACTAAAAACATGTTTTCTTTTTCATGGGAAGAAATTAAAGTAGGTCAGTCTACACATCACCACAATAAATATAGCGTCTACTGCCACCACTACTGCTACATTTTTTACTGCTGAAACAAAGAAGGCTAACTTTTGAAGAGGAGAACGCATATAGGAAAGCGAACTACATTATTGTGTACTGGGGATGATGATGATGATTGTTGTGATGATTGTGACTGCACATTTTGCCATATAATTATTATAAAAGTTGTTTTTGAAACATGAGCACGATGAGAGAAAGATATTGGCTTTGTTGAGGAGACAGACGCTCTAGACGTAGACGGCTCAGTCAGGTTTATATATTTTATTTCTTGTAGCATTTCGTCACGTCAAAAGCATTGTTGTCGATTGTCGTGTGCTTGTTGTGCTGGTGGGTGTTCGAAACCTGATTTGATGCATGCACGCATTGTAATGTATTTAAAAAGAAATACCTGCTCATAATATTAATTGAAAATTGCAACAACGCACATTTTATGGCGACTTTGTACTTTGTATGCAAAGAAAAAAATGTTAATGTATTCATAATATTTATGTATGTCCGCAGTATAAAAAATAATAATAATTGTTTATTTATTATTCATAAACAATAAAGGTTGCAGTTCAACAATGCAATTTTCAGAAATGCAGATTGACAGATTAGCTCAGTCATAGTGCATTATATTTTTTATGGAGGATCATATACAGAGTTATAATATAGGTGGCTGTAATAGACAATTGTATAGAATATAGACATAAATGGACTGGCCATCCTTTTTTTAGTTTGCAATGTTGTGACTATAATAGTAACTGCTAAATTATCATATATTTGCTTTAAAGTTTAAATTGACTTGATTGTACATAATTGTGTAGAAGATTTGCTCAGCCAGCCTTCTTGCCAAAAAGGAAATGAACAGCCTCCATTTATAATGATGAATTAATGAAATTTATGTACCTAAACAGATATTTTAGGTGTATGGGTAGGTATAGTGTACAGCATTAACTTTGCAGTCCGTTACAAAAGCACACACAAGTAATATCGTTTTCATTTAGAAAAATATTCATATATAAAATATTTGAGCATTAGACTTATTAATGCGTACATGCAATGCTTTTTAAAAGTAAATCTTCAGAGATTATCTCTGTTGTAGACTACATTTACTTTTGACAGGCTGTTGTTTTACTGCTCGTATTTAGGTTTTCGCTTCCTTTTCGGAAGAACCAAAAAACCAAGTAAGTACCTTCGTCCGTACATAAAATCCGTAATCCGTAACTTTGAAAGTCAGGAAGTGTTGTTCATGTTAATGCTCATCTCACGGATATGAGATTCACTTAAGAATGAAATTTTGCCCTGGTTTTGGTTTTTATGAATCATTCAAACTGCTTTTTATACTTCATTTTAAAAAAAAATGTATGTGTTCGCATTATTGTACGGTTCTGACTTTGCTCAGCAGTAAAAGTTTAGCCTTTTATTGGCCTTGTAATGTTACTCTTCTGCTGGCCGTGCAAATTTTTGAGTTATCAAAGTGTCGTAAAATCTCTCGTGATCCATTGTTCTTGTTCAAGGGATAGTAAATAGTCGATTTCAGTTTAATCATATTGTCACGTTGTGCTGTGCTACGTGATTTTGTTGGTTTAATAGTGACGATTTTGGTAATAATACACATATATCATCATATCTGTTAGTTAGTCAGTCCATAAAACTGTGAACTGGTCTGGTCAATTAAAATTAATATGTGATAAGAAGCTAAGCGTCAGTGTAGGCGACAAAATTAATCTTTCCTTGCTCTATATTTCCCATTTAATTGGACGATTTAATTTCCCA
Organism: Sinella curviseta; assembly: GCA_004115045.4. Lineage (NCBI taxonomy): Eukaryota > Metazoa > Arthropoda > Collembola > Entomobryomorpha > Entomobryidae > Sinella > Sinella curviseta. Next base: position 61,397,831 of record CM023201.3, read on the forward strand.
GAGATTTGCATGACGAAAAATATTTGTCATTGTTTTCCTTTGTATATATTTTAAAATATTAGGGAGTATGCAGTGATACATAGTTTGAGTTTGGTTGTTTGACAGAATGTTAGTGACTTGTTCTGTGGAAATATTCTAGACGTTACGTTCAATTTGTCAGTTTTGGCCAGAAAAAGTCCGAAATGGTTTAAAAAACTTGTTCTTAGTCGCGATACCATGCTAATAAAATGAAAAAAAAATCAAGTCAAATTTTTATTAAACCGTTTTTTCTTCTTTTATATTGCAGCTCAGCGTTAGAAGGATGTAGAAATAGAAGCATGACGAATCTGACGCAGTGAAGTAAAATGGAATTATCATCGTTACCCACATCGTGCGGTGGAAGAATATTATTTCGTGCTGACAATTGGAGGAAAAAGAAGCTTTAATGAGTCTATAGACCTGGGTCTAAAAAGCTTCAGAAGTCATCGACGGAGTTTAAATTTAAGTTTATTGCTGGAAGAGCATCAATCAGGATAGGAAATTATACCGAGTTCAAGACTCAAAACCGAAAATGGCTTTTCCAGTTGAAGATATGGAAGAATTTTCCAAAATGTCTAATAACCACACAATACATTTCGAGTCTCCTTCCCACACTGGGATTCTACTGGGTGGATTGAATTCGCTTCGTAGTAAAAATTTATTGGTGGATGTTACACTTGTCGCTGGAGGACAAGCATTTGAGGTGAGTATATTTCAACACGAACACATTTAATTGCGTACTTGAGTTTCTTATTACTGAAATTGAGTTTCTAATGGCTCTTTTTATTTGTTTCTCATTTTTTGTAGGCTCATCGTGTAGTTTTGGCATCGTGTTCAGACTACTTTCGCGCCATGTTTACCACGGAAGTCAGGGAAAGTCGTCAAAAGGAAATTACTTTGGAAGGTGTCTCGGCGAAAGGAATGCATTTTTTACTGGACTACGCGTATACATCGCGTCTAGCCCTAAATCTAGCTAACATTCAAGATGTTTTATCAGCAGCAAGTCATGTTCAAGTTACGACTGTAGTGGAAGCCTGTTCTGGATATTTAGAGGCAAGGAAATTTACTATCTAGTTGTTTTAGCATTTTAAGCACTCCTTATGATGTGCTAATGAATTGCTTTCCTTAATAATTACAGGCGCAGTTGGACCTGGAAAACTGTGTGGACATTGTGACACTTGCTGAAACATACTCCTTGCATGAATTGAAGAAGCGAGTTTACCGATTCATTTGCAGCAATTTAATGAAGTTCTCACACACGCCAGACTTTCAGAGGCTGTCAGAGAGTCAATTAGAATATATTTTAAGCTGTGATTACCCTGTGGACTGTCCTGAAGCAGATGTATTGCATATAGTGCTACAGTGGATTGAATTTGATACTGCAAGAATTCCCTACGCCGTAAACTTACTGAGTAAAGTCCAATTCCAGGTAATAGCCTAACTTGAACCCTACATAATGACTGGTTTTATGACATTCCATTATATCCCTTGATCCTTTCGGTGTGATAACTTTTTTGATGATATTTTTTATAGGAAATTCCTCCGGATATTCTGACACAAGTCTGGGATTATTCAATTCTCCAGTGTTTGATGATGAGCTCTCCAACGCACTCAGTCTATAAGCTGATGATTACTCAAATGCAAGTTGATCAGTCTGCATATCAACAGTCCAAGAAACCAACTTCTAGCCTAGTCAATTCCAGAGGAATGGAACTCGCAATTATCAAAGTCGGTGGATTTGGCATTGCAGGAGTCACTAACGAAGTTACCTACTACCTTCCAAGTATAGGACGGTGGAAACGGCTTACTACGATACCTCATGTTGAACAGTGCAATTTTGGAATGGCTGTGTTAAATAATCAACTCTACGTCGTCGGTGGATGTTTTAACCAGTGTTTACAAGTGAGTATAGAACTGTTATTGTGGTGCTTCTATGTTCTGACAAATTAACAAATTATTGTGTCTTTATTTTGCCTTTTACTAACTTCTATATTTGTTTTTGTATTGTAGGAAAACATTCATCCCTTCGGATTTTGCTATAGTCCTTCATTTTGCAAGTGGACTACTATTGCTCCAATGTTAACTGAAAGATGTAGATTTACTCTAAATGTAGTCCAAGATAAATTATATGCGATTGGAGGAGCCAGTGAAAACGTAGAAGATATTGCAGAACCTGCTGCAGAGTCAGAATGTTGCGCATGCGAAAAATATGATCCTGCATTAGGTAAATTAAAATACACAAATACTTTCTCCTTAAAACCTGGAATGAATGATTGGTTTAACGTGGAATTAATAACATTTTGCTTTAGATTCATGGACTGCCATTTCACCGTTACCCAGTTCTCGTACACAACATGCAGGTGCTGCGTGGAATCATAAGTTATTTGTGTCAGGTAATTCTAGTAATTTTTTGACAATGCTTGTATTCATTCAGTTCAATGTATGTTGTTTTGTTCTAGTAGATGTAATTAAATAAAATTAATTATATTACACCTAGGTGGTCTTGAACAACAAGATGTAGTGAGCAATTCCTTGCTTTCTTACGATACACTCACGAACGAGTGGGAAGCGAAGTCTACCCTTCTGAGTCCTCGTGCAGACCATTCTATGGTAGTTTTCAAGGATAAGCTGTATGTGTGTGGCGGCTGGTGTGAGGATGAGGCAACAGGGAATCGATTCCTTGTGAACACGATAGATGAATACGATATTCTGAAGGAGCGCTGGACAGTGGTCAGCGAGATTCCAACTCCACGGTATCATGCAGGAGTCGTACTGGTTGAATCAAAGTTATACATTGTTGGAGGATTTCATAGTGATGCAACGTTTGACAGAACAACAGGTACGGTGACACAAATTGGTCTAAGAGCATTATTTTGGTATTGTGGCGACAAATGAAGTTCCTAATTTAACAATATTCTTAATTGCAGGCGTGATTGAAGTCTATGATCTCGAGAGTGGCGAGTGGTCCACGGTAGAAAGATATCCGCAGGATATTTGGGAACATCTTTGTGCCACCCTGTACATACCAAAATGTCGAGATGATATGGATGTTATGCAGGAAATGCCGAGGAGTTGATAGGCATGCTGGATTATACCAAAGGAGATTTCATTTAATGCACAGTGAGAAGTTACCAAACTCGATAATTATTATTCGAAATAAGTTTTAACTTTAATGTAAAAACATATTTTAACTATTTACAATCCACGTATATAATATACATATTATCTATTATCCTATATCATGTCTTAACGTTAACTATATTTATATAAAAAAGACGAACGTTTTATCCGAAACTCGAAAGAATTTAAATAAAATTCTACTTATTATGAAGTGATGAAGAATGTCAGTATTTAATGGAGAAAAGATTATTAAAAGTTTTAACATGCAAAATGAAACTAACTGTTAAAGAATCTAACTTTTTAAAATCTAACTTAGCAGATAAAGAAAGTAGTATCACATTTTTGTTGCTTTGAAAGACATAAAATGACCAGACATTAATTCATTTTTAACGAGATGGGCAGGTTGTGAAACGTGGAGTATGATTACTGAGTAGTCCCTACTGCTTCTTGACGATGGCGAAGCTCCTTCATCCAAGTGTCAGTTGCTTTCTTGGCGAGTTGTTTTGCTTTTTCAATTCCACTTTTCTTCAGGGATGTATCACTGCAATGCGACTGCCGAATGAAACCAAACAAAAAGTTAGCTATTTTTATAGTCTGTAGTAATTAGCGTACCAAGGAATTTGTGTTATTTTTTATTACCCATTTGATGAGCATTCCAGTTGCAGCGTTGCACAATTCAAGGATCTCCAGATTGTACTTCACCTCATCCCAATTGGAGGGCTGTGCTTTTGGATTTTCCATGTATTTTGAAATCCATCCGAGAACGTTCTCATTTAGGTATTCAGTCTCTAGGTTAACCCTAATCTGGGAGTATCCTAAAAATCATACATGTTAGCATTATTGTTAATTGCACTGCGATGTGACTAATTGAATATAAAAGAACCTGCAAAAAAATTGCAGGCACTTACCTTCGCGCTTCATAGCGTCCACTGCTAGAGCCGAGCCATGGATCATAATAGCTTTTGTATTTTGAGGTCTGTCAGGGTTTAAAACTCCTGCAAAATTCATACTAAAGCAAAAAAAAACCGTTGTTAGTGTACATTCAACTATGGTATTTCTCGAAATCTCATGTTCCACCGGTAATATTATTTTAAAATTTGCATAAATCTATTTTCAATAGACTATTTTACCTTTTATTTCCATCCGAAAACCACACTCCAAAACCTGCTACCTCCATCATTCTCCCGAGTGCAGAAGGATAGCGACTAATGCACACTCCAACGAATGCTTCATGGAAACCTTCATTGTCGCACGACGCAATCGCTGTGCGGTTCTCATGGGCGTGGCTGACCATTCCAAACGCAGGACAAGTGGTTGAGTATGACCTTATAATATTATCTGAAGAAGCTGGAGACTGGTTTATTTCCGGATTTTCTGGCTCATATTCTTCTTCCAGTAATTCTGTGCTTTCTCCACTGTCGTCATCAGAAAGAGTAAAAAATCTGCCGGAAACACCGGGGGAAGGACAAGCACTGGATTCAGCAGATCCCACAGCAACTGTACTTTCGTCAGAGCTCTCGACGTCGGCGTCATTTTCGCCAGTATCAACGATGGCGGGGTCAACAAGTTCATCAGTAAGAGGAGCATCGTTTAGTGGCATAATGCGGTTGGCTTCTTTTTGAAAAGATCGCCCCCTGTTACTCTGCTGAGAAGACAGGTCGTAACTTCCGGTTCGAATTGTAAAGTTTACTGATGCACAGACTTCAGTGAAACGCTTATTCACACGCCTGGGGTAATTTTCTCTTTTGTCGCCGATCGATTTTCTTAACACGTAATGGGGTTGGTGTCTATCTCCAAATTCTGTAATTACAATGTAAATTACAATAACGTATTACGTAAGTAAGTATTACGTTAAAATAAAAAAGGTTGAACCACTAGCGCTAATAACCATGAACTCACACTAACAGTGACGTAAACTATCTTACCTGGATAATTATTTGGTGTCGGAATTGGGGTCGGATGCCTTCTTTCATTGTTAAACCTGTCATGAAATTGCATTGGCATTGGAGCCGGAGCCATAGCCGGATTTGGGAAACGTCGTCTGGGGCCACCAGCATTCCAAGGCCTGTTGTCGGGTCTCCCCTGTCTCATGTAAGGTGGGATGTGGGCTCCAAAAAACTGACGTGGCCGGACATCTTGGTAACCATTCATATTCCGTGGAACCTGAAATTGTGGCATCCGGTGCGGGTGCATAGGTCTTATCGGTCCTCCTCCCCCACCCATAGGATGCCCAAATTCAAAATTATAATTGCCTGGCATTTCCCCATTATTAAATGGAGGCCTGGCTCGCGGGGAATGTCCTTGTCCCCTGAAATAATTATTGTGATGATTCATCGTTCGAAGTTGTCCTCCACTTTTTCAACTTCCACGGTTCGCTTGTCCTATAACAATTAATTAATAGCTAGTTTACAGGGCCGTTAGTTATGTAATTATCTATTCCCATTTCAGCGTCAGGTAATCAGGTAACCTAATGGCTAATTACACTAATTAGTATCGCAAAGAAAATTTCCACGCCTCGAATTACTTACGTATATACTTCGTGAGACGCTATCCCCAAACTCGCCACAGGACAAGGAATACGTTCTTAAACTCGTGCCGTTCCAAAATGCGTTTTTATTAAAAATTAAAGTGGAATAGGACACAGATTTCCTAACTAATCTAACTATTAAGTGCAAAAGACAGATTACTTTCACTCTCCTTGTTGACATCTTCTTGGCGAAAATAATTCAATGCATAAGTGATATAAATACTCCTTGAAAGGTGTGCGTAAACTTTTACTGGAAAGTGTCAACAAAACAAATTTCCTGTCCAAACGATTCCGATATCGGTGATTCAGTTTGCATGCATAATTGCATATGAGCTGAGCTAATAATATTTGGCATAGCATAGCATATTTTCGTCTTGGTTGTTTCATTGTTCATTGGAAGAAAACGCGCAAAAAAGTCAATTTCTGGTCATTCAGTCGTATAGTTCATTGAACTCTTTCCACCTTTGCTTTATTAGTGGCAATTTGAGCAAAACTAACGCAGCGCAAATTTGTTATCGGTCAACCGCCAAATACAAATTCCAAGTTGAATAGAAAATCGGAAATAAAATTGCATAACGAAAAACGTGGTCATGTGAAACATCCGAGAAACGATATTACGTTTCGAAATTGGCAGAAACGTTTTCTCTTTTACTTTCTGTTTGCATATGAAACGTTTGCACGTTTTTGCACGTCCATGCAACATTCAACATTTATTTTATGACAGGGTTACCTATGTAAATAATGGATAATGTATGAAAAGTGTGCTATGCAAATATGCAAAAATATATAGTTTGGTTGTCTATTGTCGACAGTCCAGTCGGACTTTTCGATGTCACTATGTCATGTCGCTTATTATCCAAGCCACGAACGAAAGGTAACGGTTCTTCAAATCTCGCCTACAAATGCATGTAATGTAAATACGTATATACGTTGCCGGAGACAGGAAGGCACGGCTCACGCGAGAGTAGGAAAGGAAACAGGAAAAGCCAAAAGAATGGCTTCTTCTATTTTTCATCTCATTTTTTATAACGCTGTTGTATTGTGATATAAAAATGTTAATAAAGTGTTAATTCAAGTCAATATAATTGTATCACAATCATATTTTTGTATGCAGCCAGATAAAATGCATAAATTGAAGTCATTTTGATAACACGGCTATCATGTATCATGCATAATAATGATTTTTTCGTTACAGTTGTTGTCTAAATGACTGCCTTATGAAGATTTCACACACAATTTTGTACGTTTACTGCATTTCGCGTGCAGAAGGTAAATCAAAAGAATACCGTCATCCGTTCGTAATAAAAAAAACGCTTGTTTCTTCTCTCTTCATACTTATTATACCTGGGCTCCTTTCTTTGTGGAAGATTTTTTTCATCATCATCATCTTGTATTTACATGATTACTGCAATTGCAAGTCACGAAGCGAGTCGGATTTCTCAAGTACCGTTTTTCTTGTAAAGTTGTAAACCTCACCTTATAGAAATATTATCAAGGGAATTTTACCTGGCATTTGGTTTACCGTATAGCTGATGCTCTTTATCCGCTAAATATATAAGATTTGTTGTGCTATATGCATAAACATAAAATATGTTTGGTAATTGGTATCGTAAAGTAGAAAAGAGAGATATGGCTCATGAACATAAATATAAATACCTACATGTACAAAGAAAACCCCCACCGAGAAGAGCTCTGTTGAGCGAGAAAAGGGTTAAAATATGTACTTATAACAAAAGTAGTAACGAAAATAAAAGATACCTTCACTTCTTGTGCTTATGCTGCTTGCTCAAGCTGATAATGCCGTAGTATAAATAATAGAGATACGAATACGAATGACGATACCTCTTCTTGCAATGCTTTTGCAAGAGCAAAACTCTTACTAACATCGCAGCAAAAGCATATGAAATGAAAAGAATACAATTGTGAATTGATCATCATGTAGAATTTTAGTAGACAGCAGCAGCACAATCTCTTTTGAAGCATGTGTGTGGGTGGGAGGATCTAGCATTAAAGAGGTATTCCTAAAATAATTGTCATTTTTAGGAAATTAGAAACTATCTTATGCCAGTTTTGCATACACACACAAAACACCTTTGATTAGTAACACGGGGGATTGATCTTCATGTGGGAATCATGCCAATATCTTTTTTATACAACACAATTTAACCCGAAATAACATTTTATGGCAGCATGTCATTGTCAGATTTTTGTATAAAAGTTTTCTTGTGAAATGAGAAAAAATGAGATTTGTCAATATAATTAAAACCTTGAAAAGACGTTTGTTTTCTTTGATATTATTGTGATTTTGTGATATTGTCTTTCCAATTTAAAAATAATTTATTCCTGCATGGCTATGTGGTGAAAAAAAAGCAGTTGTGTTAAACTACATGTTGCTTATCATTGTATACATGCAAAAAGATAAGAGTGGAGAATAATATACAGTGAAAATTTTTCTGTATTTCTGTTTGAATACTCATCATCAGGATTTCGAGTTCGAATGCTTATTATTATGCAGATCTCTGTGTATACTTAGACAAGAGTGTCTGCCAAAATCAAAGAGTACAAATTTTGGGGTCGTAAACGGACTACTTATTATTATTATTTCGTTTCCGCTTCTATATAGAAAGCAGAGTTGTCCTTGTCACCTATGTATAATATCCTCTCTGCCTCATTCGCTTCAAGTAAAAGGAGACTTTTTTGTTCCTGAATTTACTAGTCAGTGGCCACTCATTGCACACTGACATCACAGAAGAGGTTGCTTATCTTTATTTTATCCTGAGGTGCCGTGTTTTTGTCTAGCTGACAATATTCCTAATGAAAATGGCAAGCGTTTTGCTAAAATACACTTTTTTGTTCGAAACCTCCGTTCGAAACGTGCTGTGAGCAAGCATGTGTATGTAATGCAATGCAAAGTGTTTTGTTTCTCGAACGCAAATGTACAAAATTTTGCAAATGGAATAGCCAGCAGCAGCGTCATTCCGCATTTCATACAAGACACATCTCTTATCAAATTATCATTCCCATTCCTACCACTTTTCTTTGTACAAATTTTCGCACTACTACTGACTGTGTGCAAAGTGCAATAACTAACTTAACCCGGGACGGGAATGCTGCTAGAGCTGAGCCATTTTTAGAACTCTGATGAATATTAGCAAGATTTTTGCAAAGAATCTCGGTTGCCAGCCTGGTCAACGTCTCACTGCTGCACAGCGTTTCAACAAGAGAAAAAAGTGCCGGACGACTTTTACCGACGCATCTTACCTACTTTCATCATGCCAGTTTTTTTCAGTGAGCGAGTAACGCTATATTATAACGTCTAATGTGTGTGCAGTTTGTCACTATCTCACTTCAAACCTCGTCTCTCCACTTGCTTTTTAGAGAGCCAACATAGCCAATGTGTCTTGTCTTGAAGAAAAGTAAAATCTCTACAAAAAGTTAATGACTCTTTGGAACCAAATAATATTATAGTCATCTCATCATGCAATGTCTTTATACATATCCGACCTGCCTATTAACTGTTGAAACCAGATAAGCCTTATAATGGAACATGCCTACCACTTTCAACAGTTCCAATCAACTCTTCTGGTGCAGCATCTTTCACGTACTTTGCCACAGTGCGTACTACTGCTAACGCTATTATTATTATGCCGTCGTCGTTTCTAATGATAGAGATAGAAGTAAAAAGCAGTGAAATCACTGAGCACATTAAAACTGGCTTAAGCTAACCACACAAACAAGCGCAACAACGCGGCGGAGGGCTTCCTTTTGTATCACCGAGTGAGTGACTGTGACCTAGTTCCATTAAATTGGGTTGCCTGCCAGTCAATTCCCTATCAATGAAACTATCGAAATTATTGTGAACAAATTTTTTGGTACTTACACAATATTATCTCGACATAAAAATTGGTTTATTCACCTCATCAAAAGTTCAAGAATCTTCATAAATAATTCAATTAAATAGGTAGGTGGTGGAGAAGAACCCTATACCCTAAAAAATAATATAATTGTGCTCTATCGACGATAATTGTGTGATCGATAACGCGCTATATTTTATATCTTTATAGTCAACATGGATCCAGAAAGCGCACTTCCCTCGACTCATCGGACCTACACGTCCACGACCACAACGGCAATTGATACGACCATAAGATTTGATCCTGCTTATGTGAGGACTTTACCAGGAACTTTGAAAGTTGGACAATTGGTAATTAAAATTTGTTTTAAACGGCAACCATTCAAATGTACAAGATCATTCCATTGTAAACATGATATGCGCATTTTCTCTTTGTTCCACAGGTGCTCAATTTACTTGGCTTCATCTGTGTTTCCGTGGCCAGGAACTCAGTGGCTCATAATGCCAACTGGTTTAGTTTTGTCTCAATGGGAGGGTTCTGGATCACCCTCATCCTCCTTCTCTTATTTTTATTCCACATAGTTGAAAGGCTTCATTTCATCCCTTGGCTGCTTGCGGTGAGTCTAGTTCTGTTTTTTAAATATCTTGGAGGAATAACGACTTGTATTTTATGAGCGATTTTTTTATTTCCTGTTTAGGAATATGTATACTGTGGAATCTGGACATTTATCTACTTCACAGCTGCAACGGCTGTCTCTACGCTTGGTCATTATGAAGGAGTATTCATCGCTGCTGGGGTATGAAACAAAAGCGATTGTGTTAACGGCGACCGTTAACACCTTTTTGAAAATGTAAACGTAAATACATCCGCATATGGTGTAATGTTTTGTTATTCATTTTCCAGATCTTCGGATACGGGGCCATGCTGGTTTATGGCTTTGACGCATACCTCAAATATATCGCACATAAAGCTGGAGAGCTTGCTCAGGGAAGCCGAAAAACAACGACAACCTCAACATAAGTTCTAAGAGATAATTTATTATTAAATTATTTATTCATATTATTGTTATATTAACCACACAAACAAACGTTAATGTAGCGAGAAATTACAGTAATACATTGTACGTGTATAATATTTAAATAGGATGTGTGCGCCCGTGTATGTATGTATGTAGTTGGTAGTGAGTTGGTAGTAGATTACACTTTGTAAAGGTTTTCTGCAGAGATTAGTTTGGAAGATAAAGATATTCAAGGGAGTAGTTCATGAAGTGGAAAATTTGCATAATAATGATAAGTGTTCATTAGGATTCGTTTGAAATTATTATGGTAGAGAGTGGGATGCAAGGTGTGAATGGTGCAAGATAAGTTTAGCTGTCAGTAGAAAAGTGTGATTGGCTGGAATCCTAAAGGCATCTGATTTTCTAAAGTGTTTATAAAGTTAACTTACTCATTTCCAATCAAACTACATAGATACTACGCGTCCTTTCTGAAAGTAGCCAGGCAGATGCTGGAAAAGTTTTGGAATGTCTATGTCTACTACTCCACTACACATAATAAATACTTAGCCAACTTACGCTGACAATCTCAGATTCGACTACGCGAAAAAAAACTACTATTGTTCCGTCCATGACAATCATTGCAATGAAAACTGAGTGGGATTAATGGGAAGATAGCAAAAAAAACGAAGGTGCAATTCAAAACGAAAACAAACAAACCACCCAAACAATCAATCGCAAATTATTTGACTATTTGAAATCATAAACTGAAACGCAACATTTAAAGATTAACCTTGATTCGTACGCAGCAGACATTATAAATCTCTTCTGACAAATTATTACTATTGTAGGTACCAGTAGCATAGATGGATAGATCTAGAACTTTTGAAATTATTGTGTATTGATTCATAATATTATTTTGCATGCAATGTAACAATCAGTAATGTTAGTTGACGGTGTTTATATATATATGGTATGTTATTGTCATTAGAGAAAAAATGATCCTTAGTTTATTTTCAGTATTCAATTGAATCTTCATTCAACGTGGCTTTAATGGTATATGGCGAGTTTAAGTATACAGAAGAAAGTTACCAGGTTCTAGTGCTACACGGCGGCACACAAAAAATAATAATCTAACAGTCTTTTACCCGAAATACCTATAATATATTATTGTATCGATCAAAATTGTATAGATTACACATATAGATGTATAACTGATATGATTATTTGTTGTTACTCGACTGAATTTTACTGCCGTACAATAAAGTGAGTTGTTTAAAAAACTTTTCCCATATAATTTTCAATTTTGCTGTTTCCCATCTGTCAAACATCCATTAACATGTCATGTCTCGTGTGCAAATGTTCATGTCTCACCTTGCCCCATGCGAAACAATTTCGTTTCCACTTTCGGTTCTATCGGAGTGATTTTTAACAAAAAGCTATTATATTACTCATAATGTTTATACTTTCCAGTGCTAACACATGGCATAAAGGAGAAAGCTCAAAATAAATCATCGGATGACGACGGAAATGCGAGGCTCAATTATGGTTCAGTTCAGTTCTGCCTTCTCACCATTGATTTTCAACTTAATAATGCATATAGGTAAATCAGGCGAAATTGAAATGGGTCACCTTCAGAAAAGAAAGAGAAATTGTTCCCAAAATACGCACAAAACAAAGCAAGTCGGCATTTCCTTGGGCTTTTGATAATTTTTACATTACTCGAAGATGAACACCTTCAGTCCCTAACCTACAGCAAATACTTAATACCTACCTGTTTTTCTAGCAAAATGGATTTTTTTGGGACAGTTTCCTCCATCACTTCACTTTCATCAGGTGAAATTAAACAAAAAGCACATACCTATGTTGTGTGCATAAATACATACATACCTACATTGATATTTCTACTGCGCTTTTATTTCGTACAATCACGTTTGTTGACAACGACAGGTCTTTGAAAGCAAGTTGCAAAAGGTGGAAGTGGGACCAGCTACAGTCATTATGACTATGACTTTATGTTACGTCATTTACACACAATGCATAGATACAATATATATTATATCCACATGCAAGATTTATGAAGTATTCATCATGCATGTATGTACATAATGCATATAGGTATTTATAACATGAAAGAACCCTCTTCCTTTCTATATTTCATGGCATGACTAACCTAAGCATATAAGAAATATAGCTTTAATTACCCAAAAATCCTTACCTGCCTACATCATATACCTACCTGCCTGCCTCTGACTCTCTCTGTTTCTCTTCTCCATCCAACAATTGAAGGGTTGGTTTGCTCTTTGGTGGTGGAGTATTAAAAAAATAATGCTATTGCGCTTTTTGTTGTGTTTGTTTCCATCCATCCATGCATGCATACACGAGGATACGATGCAACATTATATGTACATATTTTTAAAAAATCACCAGAGAGCTAGAGGCAGTCCGTTTTTGTGAAATGATGATGATGCGACATACACACACGACGACGCATATTCATGTTAAAAAATGTATGTAGGCAGTTTGTTGAAACTGAAAATACCTGGTCCTGGCTTGGCCCTAACATTGGTTACCAACCAGACTACCACCACCATCACCTATAATAACAATAATAATAGCAACCAGTTCTTCTCTCTCCGTCTGTGTATTATTCATAGTTTCTCTGATGAGCGTTTTTTTATTGTGACGCTGCTGGTTTCGGCTACTAGGGTTTTATGCATCATCTCATTACAATTGTAAATAAATATATACAGGTCCTGTGAGAAATTGATGAGTGTGTTTGTTGTGAAGCTGTAGTGGCTGTATAAAGCTTCTTTTCTTCACTCTTATCATCTTCATCATCAACGCGCATCACTATTAAAAGGTATGCAAAAATATATTTTTTGTTGAAAGCTTGTATACATAAACACATCCCTATTTTCTGCAAGACATTTTTTTGGCTTGCATTTTTGTGACTTGTGTTGTTGTTGTGAGCTGCATTTTAAGTTGGAAAAGGAGCATCTTCATTTTCAATAATTAGCAACAATTACATATAATGCTCATATTAAAAATTACATTTAGTAAATAGTTTTATTATGTTATAAAAGTAGCTTGAGATTATGTTACAGTGTTGCGCAACAAAATCATAATATCCTTTTCGTTACGATATGTCTTGAAGTGGAGCCAAAGGCAAAAATGAAATCATCCAAGCAAGGTGCACCAGCATTCCTTCCTCTTTCATTTGTCTTCGAAGCGTAGTATTTTTCTGCACTTCCTTCAGCTGCCTCTCTGGAAGTTGCAGACTTCAAGTTGTAATTGTTATTTTAGTTTGTTGCCTTTGTTTAATTGCTGAGTACAAAATCTTCATGTAAAATGTGCCTCATCAACAAAAACCTATATATTATTTTTATTCTGTTACATAAAAGGTGATTCATGTGCGAGCATTTAGCTACCTATTATAATTCAGTCAAGCTTTGTTCCAATTTTCGTTTATGAAAAAGTTAATGGTAAGCAAAAAATTGCTGCGTATGGCATATTATTAATCTCAAAATCAGTTCTAAATCTACTATCATCCATAAAAGTACAAAGACTGGTTGTGTGATTATGCTGCATGAAAAATTAGCAGTCTAAAGTTTAGATTTGGATTTGGAGTGTGTAAAGTTTAAAAGAATGTTTTGGAAATGATTAATTTTACAGAATTTGGAACAGGAAGCACTCGGAATAATATTTTGATATCTCTGCACAATTGGAAATAGTTGCACTGTTCGTAACGTGTTAGTGGAAACAGAGTTGTGTCTGTGATTTGTTTGGAAACTCGTCGTATTTACTTACTTGAAAACAATAAATGCAACAGTTTGTTGTAGGGTGAGTCATAAAATCTACCTATCACCCATATATAACCCATATGCGAGCGCGTCACAAAAAAAAAAGAATCTGTGTGCTCAGCATCAACCAACAACAGTTTTTCATCTCAACTTCAGCAGCATCCGTTTCTTTCACAACAAATATACCTAAGTAAGCAACAAAAATGCATCCAACCATGGAAGCTGGACGTCCTGCCCAGCCTGGAAGCTCGCATCATCATCCCATGGCAAAAATCATGGCAGGATCTACTTCCACAATGAGTAGCTTCCACCTGGACCCTCATTACTGTGTGTCATTTGGAGGATTCCTCAAAATCATGCAAATTGTATGAAACCAATTTTGAGCACTGTAATATGTTATGATGAAATATGGCTTTTAATTACTTTAAAATATGTACATGTGTGGTTTTTTTATATGGACAGATTTTCAGCGCTCTTGGACTAATTTGTATACTTGCAGCGAGCAGAACGTACTATTGGTACAGTTTTGTCGCTCTTGGTGCACTCTTTATCACCTTCATCCTATTTGCCTTCTACATTTTCCGAGTGATTGAGCGTCTTCACTTTGCACTCTGGATCTTTGTAAGATTTTACGTTTAATATGGATGAAACATTTACGTTTAATTTCTAAGTAAAGATCAAAGGAATATGAATTATTTATATAAAATGTGTTTAGGAAGCGATATACTGTGGCATTTGGGCTTTTCTCTACTTCATCACAGCCACGGCTGCTGCTAATTTGGGTCAACATGAAGGCGTGTTCATAGCAGCTTCTGTAAGTGTGACAAAAACGCACACAGTTTAATCGCGTTTAAATGTAATTACATTATTCGTACAAGCGTTCTATTTTAATAAAACATTTTTTTTGTTTTCTGCTTACATTACAGGTTTTTGGCTTTTTGGCCATGATCATGTACGTGCTGGATACAGTTCACAAAATATTCCTTGCTGCAAGTCGAGACACACGACAAATGTAATTTGTAAAAATACGGGTTCCGGGAAAGGATTCTTATTTCATGGTGGTCTAAAATTCAAGCCTTGTAATATATCATGTCATTACCCAACTTCAAAATATTTTTACCTTCTTGAACGACATTTTGTCAGTTGTTGTTTCCACCGATTTTTATACTTCCACCGTTGACAAAAGTTATTTTTTGTAATGGATTGTTCAGCTATGTATACAACAAGCTAGGTATGTATATTGCAATTCTGCAATAGCCAACAGTACAGTACAACCGATCAAGTGCCAGTATTAACGTTGTAAAAGATACAAAGTTGTTAAATATCTCTTGTACACACTTCCTCTCTACTTACGATTGCAAATAATACTGGAAAAAGGTTGGACCATATAAAGTAATAGAAAATGTAGGTTATCTTATATGTATGTATTTAAATGAAATAAAGAGTATCATCACGTCGTCACGAGAAGCAGCAGCTCTCTAAAAAGCACTGCGATCTATTTTGAATGTCGCGTTTGTTATTTTTAAATGAAAGTCTGGATACGAAAAGGGTCAATACTTGTTTAATAGTAGCGTATATTGTATATAAAATATGTATAGTCAAGTTAACTAGGTACATGTTGTGTATATTATTGCAGTGCACATTAAAAACCTAAAATTATGTATTTTTAAATGTACACCGAAAATATTTTGTAGAATTTCTGTATGCTATCTTTATGTCATCATTCCCAATGAAAGTGTTTTTATTTGTGTTCACTAGTTTATAAGCTTTTATTGTTAATATTTTTTTTAGATAATAGTCATTGTTGTTAGTAGTTGACAATACTTGACAATCTTCCCAGTAAAAATATATACCTAAAAATACGTGACCGCGTTGCGTCTTTATTGCGTAACTTACAATTAGTGATAATGTTTGTTAATAGAGTTTAACGTTTTGCAGTTATATGCCAAAAACTTTAGAGCAATTTACAAATTATAAAGTTTTAAAAGTGTGTAGTAGTCGTAGTGTGAGGTAATGTTTATTTTATCATGTATTTTAAAAACCAATTAGAGTGGCAGAAGGTTCGATGCTCGATGAATACAAATAAATAAAATTTTATGATGAATTCGCACCTTCACTTTTCTAAACTTTGTTCGCTGTCACCGCAAACGTTCCATTTACTAAGGAGGAAAAGCAGCAGTTGCAAATTCCATTCATATCTTTGCGAATATGAGTATTACGATGAAGAGAAAATTGTACAAACTAAAGTGCAAGTACTTTGTACGAAAATGTCGCATATCCTTTTACGTCGTCGCTTCCCTGTTGTCGAATTCAATTAGAAATGAATACTAATTCAATATTTCATACACCTTCACCACATCTGCTGTAAACTGCGTACGTAATGATACTGCAAACTTTGCTCTTATTTAAACCTTCCAATATAAATCTAAACTAAAGCGTGATCGCGCATTAAATGAAGCTTGCCCTAAATGAACTTTTATGTTGTTAAATAATTGCACGTAATATTAGTTAAATAGAATTTTAATTTCAATAGGAAGTTATTGAATTGCAAGAAAAATTTTAAAATGAATTATCTACGTCATAAGTCAATTAACAATAGTTTGTATTTTTAGAACGTTTTATATCCGTGTTCATATTGATTTTCATAACGGATATAAAAATGCGACCTTACAATTTTTGTCATTAGAACTTTAATTTAGTTTAGAAAGTCACATTCCAGCCATTCATTACATTAATTTCCATCCAGATAATTGTTCACATGTAAATAACTGCGGTTGTAGTAATCACTTGCCTTTTTTGCACATGCACGATTTTTTTAAAAAATTAAATCTTACATAAGAAGAATACCACCAGAAGCAGCAGCATTTAGGTAATTCAATTTAGACTCTTCTCATGAATTTTACTCGCTTCTAGCACCCCATTCATTTGCATGACCGTGCCTGGCATTTTAATACTCCTCCAAACAGAAAAACTAGCCAAGTATGTAACGTAACGTAATTATGTCTTTGTGACATAAAGACGCAGCGACGCTGCTGTGTCCAGGCCATACTTGCGTAACCTTCCATTCCATAAGCATAGTTTTAAAAATTGGCAAGAGACGCCTTCAGACCTTCTTCTTCTGCTGCAAAACCGGATTCCCCTTCGCGTTGATCTCATCATCAACTCTCGCGAACGACCTCATGTCTATTTTTTGTCATTCACTTTCTAATCATTGATGCACGACCTTCGACTGGATTTGGATACTAAATTGGTCCTCTTGCACAGTTTTAAGCGAAATCCTATGCTCCAAGCTATATACAGCTTTATCACTCAAAACAAACGGAAGGCTGCTTAAAGATGTTTTGGGATGATACGAGATGCTACTCCTATCATTATAATGCATCATGATATTCGTGATTTATTTGCAGATAGATGTTCTGTGTACGTTTCAATTGCACGCTGAGCTGATGAGTGGTTCCCTTGCTATTAGAAGGCAGTTTTGAGTTGCATTCATGAAAATAAGCAGAGCTGAAAATTTTTCACCTTGGATCCTTTGCGTTTTGTGTGACTAAAATATACGCTATTAAACCATTATTAATGTAGGCATATATAGTTGTCAGTACACAGGAATATTTACGCATACCTTTTTATATGCTTCATCTCATTATACAAAAGTTACACGTGAATAAACCCAATTTAGTAAATTGTGATGCTTTTGAAGAGAGGAGGTGGTGGTGGAGGATGAAAATAATGGAGCATAAAAAATTAAAGCGCATACATTTAATGTTGTTACATACGTAACCATATATAATATGCATTTTTTCGACTTTTGCAGTGGAATAATCTATTGAATGAATATTGCATATCACACACATCACACTTTTTTGCTACACTCTCTACTGGAATTGATGTATTGTTTGCGTCTTTGCTTGGACCAGCACCATATTGCTTTATAGTCTATAAGCCTTTTTTCAACAAACGAACTGTTTTGATGTGCATGCTCTTTATAATATGCAACATGAATACGAATACACATTTCTCGCCTTCTTGCCATGTTGCCATACTCGACTCACTCCAGACTTGAACGTTCCTTTTTAGCTCACACATCACACAAGCATCAATTCAGCAGCAGAGCTTCTTTGTCAAAATATTCCCCTTTTGCTCATGCAACGCAACACAATAAGGAGGAATAAGGAACAATATATTTAGAGAAACGAGGTGAACTAACTTAAGTAAGTAAAGCAGCAGAACAAAAATCTTCTCCGCCACACAGCAAAAAGCCAGAAAGTTAAAGCTGCTTTTTTGATAAAGCTCTCTGAGAGAATGGATTGGATACGTGTTCAGAGTTCAGGTTAGATAATGGACTAATCTTATTTGCCTCTACACACTTCTGTTGTTGGTTACTAAAAGGAAGAGAGAAAAATTGTAAGGCTGAGAAAAAGGAAAAAAAGAGGCTGGCTTCATCATGATGGCTTCTTCGCTTTCGCTTTGTTACTTTACATGCATGCCATGCAGAAACAAGAGCATTTTCTTACTTTGAGCCTTGCATCGCCACAAGTTGCATGTCTTGCGTAGTTTCATACGCGGAGAGCTCCTACGTACGACCGTTTTCAATCATACAACAGTTGCTGTTTGGGTTGCTGCTGGAAAGAGTTAAACTCATTCCGTTCTCACGTGTTGTCGCATATTATTACCACCAGCACCAACTACTATCGTCACTTATTATAACATTGGTGCTTTTTGGACGTGCCCACATCAACCAAAATTCTTCCCTCACAGGATTTTCTAAAGTGAACTGTTCAAGTTGATATCACTCAACAGAACCAACAACACACACATAGAGCTGTTGAGCACAAGAGATTCCCTACGTATATAATAATAATATGTACTTCGGAACCCGTCTCATCATCAACATTTACGAACATTTTCTGTCTTTGTCCATGTACATGTTTTGGTGTTGCTCCTCCGTA
The DNA here is from genome assembly GCA_004115045.4 of Sinella curviseta. NCBI lineage: Eukaryota > Metazoa > Arthropoda > Collembola > Entomobryomorpha > Entomobryidae > Sinella > Sinella curviseta. The sequence continues at coordinate 61,417,096 of CM023201.3, forward strand.
CATTTTAGATAAACAGAGATACACAAAGGAGTTGTTATCATCGCATCGTGTGGCTCGACATATTCTCTGTCTCTCTGCCTCTACTTGTTGTATGCATATGTGTGTGAGTAGTTATACAATAATAAAAAGTTTTTTTCTGATGGGTTTATTATTCTCTGGTTGTTGTGTGGTGGCATCATAACACAATATTACATACATACACAACGTATATCCATCCATACATCAAGATTATCTTTGGTCTGGTTAGTGTTATTCGATTGTAATAATTTTGTGTTCTGCAACAGCAGCAGCAGCAGTAGCAGCTGGACTCAATTCAATAATATTTTTTACACAGAGGATTGATGATGATGATGATGATATTGTTGGGACGAGCTACATGATAATGTATCATAAAGCTGTACCCCTTTTTGCATAGACGAACATACATACTAGGAGTAGATTTTTTTATATATGCGTGGTTAACGTTAACTCTATTTGCTCAAAACATGATCATGTTATTATCTTGATGAATCCTCAAAAAAATATTCTGAGTACATATGCACTCATCATCCTCGTAAAGTTGAATGTTAGTCATCCGTTCACATACTTATTTGTCTCGTCGAGCAACAAACACCGTGTGAGTCTTCTTGGTGCATACGATCATGATCGTCATATCATCATCATCTTTAACGAAATCGTTTATAGATGAAGTAAAGAAGTTGTGCAAAAATCCTTTGGAATATGATGATCGTGGTGATGTGCTGTGTGCTGAGTGAGTGTTCTTTGTGCTGAAGGTTTTTTTTATATCTGGGTTCATAGTTCAGTACATGTACATACATAGCGTTAAATATATTTTAGAGCTCCGGTCCTTTTTATTACTTAAAATATTTACATTTTATAAAAAAAAGTGCTGACTGACCATCCTGCTCTTTTGTGACGTTTTCCATTAGATTAAATAATAATAGTAATCTTGTTTAAGTAAATATAACTGCATACAAAGTTTACTTGGTATTGGCAGTGTGTACAGAACATGCACTTGAGTATATCATCAGTCGAAACATTTTGGCAGGGAATGAATTGAATGACAACGAACGAGAAACAAGTTCGCAATGAGTTGGTTGAGAGTGTCATGCATTCGACATGAATGATCAAGAAGAGTATATGTATACTCGTACGTAAAGCGTAAGTGCATGTCAACTTAAAATTTATGAAGTGGTCCTTGCAGGCATTATTGCAAAAATCATGAAGGTGTGTGCAATGAGCAATGTGTAATAAGTAGACGTATCATCATTATTATTTGTGGATGAGAGCATATTATACCACGACGACGTGAGATTCCTGCCTGCCGACAATAAGTACAGAAATCAAACATCATAACTTGCTGAAATATTTTTTTGTTCCATGATAATACAGGTAGTAAGTAGTTTGTGGCTTTTTGTGTGCAAAATATGACCAGTTTGCAGTTTTCAGTGGTAATATTTTTCTGCGCTCCATTGGTTCTAGCGAACAAGCAATGAGAGTGGGACAAGTGCAGCGGAAATTTTCATGATGCATTATTATTGCCGTGAGTTTATTTGCATTCTGAACGCTGTTTTGTGACCTGTGGGAAATAAGAATTATACATTTTTGTGTGCAAAAAAGTGTAGGTTACATCTTGTAAACCCACGCAAAAATATTTATCGCACAAAGTATGTTTTTCACACATTTTGATTATGACTGTGACCTGCCTTAAATCTTGTGCTATCCAAGTATATGTAATGGAAAATTAGCAAGAAAACTGGATATTCATACGTAACATACTACAGCTTGTCTTCTGACGCATTCTTTGTATTTGGTAAGTAAAGTGTTGAATTTAATGTCTTTCTTAAATGACTGACCAATTGTATGACGAACCTATTTATAAATACCTAGTTTAAATTTAAGGTTAACTATTCGACACAAATGTTTTTGAAGTTTTTTTTTGGCTCCACAGCCGTTGAGAATCATCCAAAATTTTGAGATATGGCTTGAATTACCAAATGTGACTTTGTACTAACGACGGCATGCATGGTCTCCTATGAAAACAGATTCTCTTTTAGATTGCTATCTATAACGTTCTAAATTTAATTTATGTATGTAATTGTGCAAACATTTTAACGATACAAAAATGCCTCTCGGTTCTTCATCTTAATTGGTACATTGCCTAAAATAAATTCCAAGTGCACATGTTCCATACAGAGAATAGTAAAAGAAATATCGGAATTAAATAATATACAACAGATGGGAAGGCCAGCAAAATAGAACTAGTCAAGAGTGCACATTACACAACCGATATCAATTTTCTGCAATTTGATAAGATAGAGAGACGGTTGAAGCTCTAGAGTACATAACATGTCTGTTTAGTTTTCTTGAGGCGGTGTGTATGTGAGTGGAATTGAAATTCAGAGGAGAGGAGAGTCATGGTCTTGATAGATTTCCGTAAATCCTTGCCAAAGTCAAGTGCATGAGATCTCTGTGATCGTTTTCATTTTCCTCGTCAGCATAGCATGATGCATGGTCGTGGGGAGCCAAAAATAATGCAATGCATCATCGCCCTATCCGCCGCGTCTTTTCTCTTTCCATTACATTCATTTAGGTAGAGAAAAAAGAAGAAGCCTCAAACATGAGATTACATTGAAATTGACCTTGAAACTGTCCTGGGAAATTATAGACTCTTTCTTTCTTCTTAAAGTATGTACCAAGCAATTCAATACTAGCCAATTTGATTTAATTGACGAAAGATTTATTGTGTCGTATGTAATGTGAATGTAATGAATACTTTAGGATAGTTACGGAAAGGTCTCAATATCAGTTCACTTTACTTTAAAAGCTATATCAGGTAAAAAGATAACAACGACAAACACCACACAATTTTCATTTCTCACATGGTCGTATTTAACGAAAAATGCAAACAATGAAGTCTTTTAAGTTTAACACGACGAGCTAAATAGGATATATTCAAAAGCAAAGAATTTACCTTTAAATTTTACGTATCATTTTTGTTCCTGAGAGGAAAATAAGGATAATTGCAATTGTCTGCAACAGCGACAAGTTTTCATGCTTTAAACAATGCTTACGTAAACCTGAAATTTTGTCGCCTGATATGTTTTAAATGTATCATTATCGCAAAGTACATATTTGAGAAACTTTGCAATCTCGCTTTAGATATGGCATGGCCGAAAACACTGTCCACACAATGACTATATCGCTATACGGCCTAATGAGCTACTGCCCATGTTACCACTGCTGCGTTTTGCGTTATGCAAAATTCAGAGTAAAAAGAACGTCGTTATCGCGTGTCCTAATATTAATATAATAATACGTACGTAACATTCGCAAACGACGATTTGCCTGTCGGAATATATATAGTCCATAGAGTGTCATTTACTTTTCCACTCGAATAGTGTCGCAGTCTTGACATGTTATAAAATACTTTCCCTTTAAATATTTGTATTATGTAGCTCAGCCCCCACACTCTCGATATTAGTATGATGGATCGATAAGAGGAAAGCTATATGGGCTATATACATCCTTTTATTTTTCCTCTGAAATTACTGTATGACGCGTGAGGAGTGTAAATGAAATGCGTGATAAGTCCATTAACAACATTGAGCATGTGATTGCGTGAATTGGTGTAAATATACAAAAAATAATAATATTGAGATTTTCAGCCATGCCCGACCTTCACTCAACTTTCCCTGGGACTGTTTTTTAATGTCCAAATCTTGTAAGCTTGTCATCGGGCATAAAAAAATGAAAAATTGTTACATGCTACTAACCGTTTGCTGAAAACATTGGCGTAAGCCTTTAAAAATTAAGCCAGGAAAACATTAATTCATTTTTTGCATGCCAATAAAGTATATTGTCCAAGGAGAAAGGGAGCAAACAAGGCATCAATTTCTGCTCGGTAGAGTAATAAAAACGCGTATTTATAGTCCAGCAGTCAATTCATAATGTAACATGATCACTTTTTTTGTTTGGGTGAGAACATACTGTCTACACGAGTTGAAAGGCAACCCATAAGTCGATACAAATGAACGTTGATTGGTTCTTGCTGTCTGTTTCCCTGTCACTTCCTGTTCCTTGTGCTGAATAAATAATGAGTCAAACCATTTTATCATTTTCCCATCCAGACCTAATAAAAGAGACGTTATGTCAAACCGTGGCGTGGAGTGCTGTGCATAAATGAAAGATGCTCTGTGTGTGAGTGTGAATGGGAAACAAAGCGTTTCCAAACATTACTGCTGGCTGACTGTAAATAAACCTTAATGTGTTTCAATGATGTATTAGCAGCACCATGACGTATATTGTATGCCCATATCTATGTATTCTTTCCAAATTTGCGAATAATTTGTTATTACACTTCGTTTTCCATGAAGTGCGATCGTAACTGTAACAGTGAATGAATGACGCAAACTTTTACTGCTTTTTTCCCAATGGTGTATTTTTTTGCAATTTGCAAACAACCTCAATGTAGATCACGAACTCGTCGTGTAGGAATACGGGTTTTTATGCATGTCATGCCAGTGTCGCCGCCACGTCCCGTGGTGCCATGAAAAGGAAGGGTGATGGAGGAAAATAACAGCTTTTTATGAAAAAAGGGGAAGGTACATACCTATGTACACTATATGTACTTCATATTATGGACCATTTTAAGTGGTGGTTTTAATCTGGAGGTTATATAGGACTACTGCTCATTCAGTTTTGTTGTTGTCGTCTTAATCTTATGTCCATCACATAAAAACCGTTGTCATTTATGCGCCAATAGTTCCACTCACAGAAAATTGCAAAAAAATAAGCGGACAAAGTGGACCATTCATTCATTCGTTCATTCCCAGAAAGCTTTCGATAATAGTGCTGAATACTGAATACTCCAGACTTTTTTTCGGACTTTCACTATAGAGCATCAAAGGGGCATAACGATAAAAAATATTTTACGAGTTTTTGGTTACGACCTCCTCCTCCCTATCGTGGCACACCAACGCTATATTAGAGAATATTAGAGCTGTAATATATGTTTGGAGAACCAAAATGGACACACAGACGGACTAATATTATAACTTTCCACATGCCGAATATAGCAGCACATTTGTTTGTTTGCTTTTTGCATGAATGATGTGTCCAATGACCCGGGGAGAATGTTTTGGCGTGTCGGCTGCATATTTTGTACAATTCCCTCATATTAGGCAGCAGGCTGGAAAAAAATATAATCTTTTGTGAGCGTTTTTGGTATGACCCATTTTGATCACTGGTATTTTTCTCCATAAATTATTATTCGGATGGCTCCATATGCCGACGATGGCAGTATTGCATTTTTTGCAATAAAAAGGAGGAAGTTGCAAGTAGTATAAAATCTTGGTTTTTTGGTTGGTTGGTCTTGGACCACTACTATTGGCTGTATGTATGTAACAATAAGTTGAACAATACAAAAATATGGTATGAACGCTGTAATTAGGTGGACCAAAAACAAAACTATAATCATAATAATATTATAGCGTTTATAACATTCTGCACTATTGACCTTGAGAGAAACAACTTTTCTCTCTCAAGAATTTATAGGATTTTGGCTAAAAGAGCGGTCTATTTTTATAACAATTATTTAGGTGGATTGCATAAAAAACGGGATATTATGACAGGACAGGACAGAGAAAATTCGATTCTATAAACATGATGCATTGATTCAATCTAGATTTTTCCCGTTTGGCCAATTTCCATTTCCAATGCCGAAATTACGAGAAGGAAACATGACAATTACTTTTTGGCAAACGAAGTGAAAGAAAAGAAATAAACAAAGTTGCTGTATACTTGCAAATTTTGTTGCAAAAATTTTCCATGCTTGTAATTTGAGTATGTTATGATTGAGACTGACTTTCTGTGTGCTGTGATATATGCCAGCGGTTAACATCATTAACAAAAGTCGCTCATCATCAGCCTGTAGGTGTATTAAGCGTTTAATAATAAATTTCTGCAATACTTGTAGAAATAAAATATGCATGGATGCAGTAGTTTTAACGAGCAGCACATGCCTTGCTTTCTCAACTAATTAAGCAAAAGTCTGAAAAGCGTCGAGTGAAGTATATGTGAAGAATGTCTGTTTATATAGTTGGAACAAATCTTTCAATGTCAAAGTTTTTTTTTAACTTCACGTTTCCCTCTTTAAGATCCGCTCGGCGTCGGGGACATGACGTCAACGGTGCCCTTTTTAATCTTCGGCTTTCTCGTTGTTTCTAAATGACTTTTGTACAAGTTTCTACACATTTTCTCATCGTGGTAGGTTATGGTTATAATATAAAATATTTCTCTCTGAAAACCACCTTTCATCACATTAAATATACCTACCTATGTATCTACTTTTTTTACTCCAACTCCACTGACTCTGTCGCGAAACGATTAGAGTTTGCAATAAAAGTTCCCTATCACCCGTGTAACTCCGTGACAGACAGTTTATCCCCATATTGGCACCAAATTGTATTTATAAATGTAGTTAGTTGTCAACTGTCAACGAATATATCTGTATATAGGTAAGAACACCGGTTCAGGAAATACTAGCGAGTCTGATAAGTTCAAGGTCAGTGTTTGAAATTAAAGTGTTACTACGTCGTAGTGTGCAATATGCTCGGCTGCTGTCATTATTTTCATGAAAATACTGCATGCAGCAAAAAAAAGCAAAAGTTACTAGGTGCCTTTTCCTCATGCATCGAAAGTTCACAACGAACATAAACCTGATAGCATTAAACGAGAGAGAGGAGATAAAACCGGTGACATTTTGATCTTCTTGTGATCCGAGGCATTTCCATTTCTTTTGTTCTTTTATAACTTGGTATTTGATGTAAAAGGATAAAATAAGCTATTACGTCTATCTATTACGCGATAATACAGCTATTTTATCCATGATTGCTGAATTCGATAGATTTATCCAACAATTTAACCGAAATATCGATCAACTAAATATATATGTGTGCTCCGTTATCATTGACCACTTAAACCGATATCAAACAGTGTGATTAGATTTTCGGAGCTACAAGCATGATAAAACAAAATCCTCCATGAATTCACAGGCTAATTCTGAGCAAGCCAACCTACCGTGTTGCATTGTTGCCTCCATCTTCTTCCACACATGCATACATTTTTACCTTAATTGTTGAATGCAAGTACAACGTAATTGTTATTACAAGTCGTGACTTCAGATTATTTGGATGTTTCATGACATCATTCGTGAATCGTTCAAAGCGTCATACAAATTACTATGTTTGTATTTACACTCATATGCATTCCTTTGAAAGAGCCGAAGCTGCTATGAAGTCTACCAAAATTATTTAAACTTTACAATATGTACATAATATATAAATATAATTTAATTGCTGCTGCTCGTAAATAAGCGTCTTTAAGCTCGTCACGATGCCCAGCGTCATGCGTATTCACACTTTTCTGCAGCAGCACATACATCCATCACAGTTGAATGTGTTGTATACAACCTATTATAACTAATTACTGACTCATCATCGCTTATAAAATCATATTTTTTATGTGATGGTATATATATCTGTTAGGCATCATGAAGAGAGAATCGTTATATTTTTTTGTCTTCCAACTTTCTGAACGAATCCATTGTATAAGCATTTAGGTACAAAGTACAGCGGACAAAAATGACAATATTAATCCAACTCAATATATGCTCAACATATATTCAACCTTCAGTTTTCACCTTGACGTGAAATAAATTGTGCAGGTCTAGTCATCTTGGAACTGGGAACAATTATTGCTTATTGAAGATGTACTCTGGTGAATGAATTAAATAATGATTTTAATGCATTGCTTCAGTATCTATAAATAAGTCACTGCAAAGATAGAAATGTCATATTATCATTTCACCCCAAAGCATCAGTGGAACATCTGCTTAGATAGATTTTATCAAGTTTGGAATATTATTATGACTACACAAATACGGTGGCTGAAACAGTAAAAAATGTTTTTATTTCCTACTTGAAACTTAAATCACTTTTAGTCAAACAACATTGTATTATATTATCATAATTACACCAAATTTTCCTTACGCACATAATGTGTGCTGTTGTAAAAAGATGAGTCAATATTCATTGGTTTTAGATAGCGCTTGTCATGATTAGTACAGTAGATTAGTAAACTATATAGCACCGGTCTTTTGATGTTTTTTTGTTGTTTTGTAGCAGAGCTGCAATTCAACCAGAATAATTATTTAATAAAAAAACTGATAAGTATAGTTAAACCATTTTGTTCAATGTGGGTATTATATACTTTACGTGTATACCAAAAAAATTGTAGCTCCAGGCGTGAACTGACTTTATTTATGTAATCTCTCTCTCTCTCTGCTAATGTGTATTACATGTGCACTATGTGAACACCATTCACTCAACAGCGAATTCATGATTCTGAATGATATGTCTTTGTTCCTCATTCCAATTTTTTCATTATCATGTAGATTATCGTACTATCTCCTGGTAGTGTAATGATAAGCTTTAATTTTAGTAGCAGCATCCATTATCAGTACTTTTACCTTGAACACTCACATCACACATAACAGAGTTATTTTTTCATACACAAAAGCGCAGTAATAATGTGGCTATTGGGTATGAACAAGTTGTTAACGGAAGCTTTTTGTGCTCATAATTTTTTGGTGTATTGAACAATACAAGCCATAATATACTTGCCAAGCTGCAAATATTATTTCATGGCTCTTTTGACGACTGACGATTCTTAGAACTATCAAAAATAGCATTCTAAAAATAATAATAATTATTTATATATAAATTTTCTCCGCCGCCACGTAAGCAACTTCATTATTGTCTTTTCCCACAGTTTTTTTGGGGTAGTTCCCATCATTAAAGAATCAAACTGTCTTGTCCCAGTTGCTTAACTCGCCGCGGTAGCAGCGGCACAAGGAAAGGATTCCATATCAACAACAACGACCACCATCACCACGAGACATCTCTCTCGACGCCATCATTAGCTCATCAAGTTGAATACGAGGAGGAATCCCATCTTCAAATGGTCACAATGGGTCAGGGACCAAGCTCCCATAATCGTAATAGTAACAATCTCCACAACGGCACCAGACGAGGCCTTCCTTCTCGCTCTTCCATCATCGTGAACAGTAATGGCTCCATTGTGAATACCGACCCGGATCCACATTATCATCCAGATCCTTCCTCCGATACCGAAGATGGAAACTCTGCTAGTCATAATAATAATAATAACAATGATATCAACCGTGTGCCATCGCCTCTCGAGAACGCTTCCTACCTTCAACAGAGAAAGTCCACCAGCTCGTTGAGCAAGATATTCATGAACAGAAAATGGAAAAAGAAGAGAGGCTCAATAAGCGCATCGTTCAGCATAAATGAAAACGATATAAAGGTAAGCTTTCTTTTCGCTAGACTGAACAAAAGCAATCAAGCTGCAGATAATTGTCATGCTTCATTAACAAAGTGTGTCGGTCGACATGCACTGATGATGCTTTTTTTGTCAAAAAAAATTATGCTGGTGGATGGTGGAAGCATCTTTCCTCCGTTTTGAGCTATAGGGCGAGCATGGTACTTTTCATCTTCTGACATTTACCATGCATATTTAGAGTTGGAACATAATACATACTGGAACAATAATGATTTTTTTACTGGAAGGCTAATATGAAATGTGTTCATGTGGCTTTGCTCAGGTGGAACTAATGAATATAAACACTGCCACCGAAGAGGAACTCATGACACTTCCAGGAGTGAATAGACCCTTGGCACGGAACATTGTGAATCATCGGCAAATCATAGGCGGCTTTCGAAAAGTCGAGGACTTGGCTCTCGTCTCTGGAATGGGTGCTACAAAGCTAAATGCAATTAAACCGGAAGTATGTGTCGCCAAAAGACGTCCTATGATGAGGTACGATTCGAAAGCAAAATATCATAATGAAAAAATTGGGATGTAAAGTTTTGATTGAATTACAATTTAACGTTTTTTTTTTGCAAAATTGCAGCCTTGCCTCGTCCAAGTCGCCATCGCTGGAAAGCATTTCCAGTGCAACTGAATCAGTACCGGCAACCGTCGCTCCGTCGGTGTATCCTATTAAGCGAGTTAATGTAAATAGCGCAAACATATTTGACCTTATGACCGTTCCTGGGATCAATCAAGCACTAGCAGCTAGAATAGTAAATTATCGTGATAAAAAGGGTACCTACAAAAGTGTCGATGATTTGAAGCGTGTTGGAATAAGCTACAAAAGACTTGGTGCTGTAAAAATGTACCTAACCACTTATGAAACGGATTCCGATAGAAGTTCAGCCATGTCCAATGTTACACCCGGAACTCCGGCAAGTGTTGCAAGATTGGCCGCGTCAAGTAAAGGTAAATGATCGATTTTTAGTTTGCAAATCTAATAATTTAAATTTGTAATTAAATAACTAATCAAATGATGTATACCTTTCATGATCTTTATAGATAATCCAATAAGTGCATCTTCGCCTGTGATAAAATCTACAGAATTGCCCCTTTCCCACAGCAGCAGTTGCGTTAGTATGAAGGTCATGAAACCCAAACCTGCAAGAAGAGAGTATTTGCCACCCACGGACCTTAAGATAATTTATGACCTCATGTCAGTGAAAACGCCCAGACCTAGTGTCGACTCGGAATTTTCTTTTGATCACAACGGCGAGCCAGCTCTTCGAGTAGCAACGTGGAATTTTGATAAGCTGAGCAAAGAGAAAATAAATAATCCTGGGGTAATGGAGGTCGTTACAAGGACAATACTGGAAAACGGGTACGTTAATATTTTTACTTGTGAAGAAATTGGGATAAGAACCTTGCAACAAATGACAATACTTAACGGAATTATTCTCTCTTACAGGTTTTCACTTTTAGCTGTTCAAGAAGTCTGTGATGTGAAAGCGTTAGAAAAGGTACACATGGTGCAACAAATCTGCATATTGATGGATTGCATTAGGGCTAATTTCATCATAAAGTTATTTTTATTGTCAAACTCTAGATTTGCAGTGAACTCAACAATCCCTTATTACCCAGAAATCAAGAATGGGTAGGATATAGGGGCAATTGGAAATGTGCCTTACACAACAGACCTGTCCATTTAGGCCAAGTAAGTTTCCTCTATAATTCTCTGAAATAAATAGTCAACTAATGAACTGCAGCTTCCCTTATGGTAAATATGTGATGCAATTCTCGTTTTCTTTAATTTATATAGATGGAGTTTCATTTAGGAGTACTTTATAATTCGGATCACTTTGTTAAAGTTGAAAATGTGGATTCGGATTCATTTACGCCCTTCCAGAACGGAAGTTTGTGGCAGTTTGCAGTATTTAGAGTGGAAGTAAGAACTGAACGGAACATTTTTGTGGCTGCTAATAAATTGATGCTGTCTCGTGAACACGTTACTAATTTCTATGTTTTTGTTATTGTGATTGATAGACAACTTCCAGTTCGTGGATGCTAGTTAACGTACTTTCTACAGCGATGGAAGTCCAGTTGGCAAATGGATACGCACAGGATCCCAATAAGCAGAAAGATGTCGCTGAATATATTAAGACTTTAGTGGAGAAAACGGATGGTGCCATGATCATGGGATATTTTAATGCAAGTCGTGCTCAGAAAGGTAATCTAGTAAATCGATATTTAAAATTATAGCGAGTTAAGCAAAAAATTAAGCGAGTTTCAATAATTTGATTTATTTTGTTTTAACAGGTTTAGATAAAATAGCGGAATTAAATCGTCTACTGCCTCAAGAAGAGGACACGGAAAGCAGCAGCCAAAATCCTTATAGTCTATGGATTTCCCCAAGTCTACAGGAAAAATTCACAGGTACAATAAGCGGTTGATTGTACAAACATTTTATTTTTTAAGGACATATAGATAATTTTCTAATAAACATGTTTTTATCTTTAATTTTATGAAATCCAGGAGAAAGCGGATACATTGACGAAGGTCTTTCACATCTCGCTATCCCAAAGGGTTGGACGTGGGGTGGTCAGGCTTCTACCTATGGGCCTTTATGGTGTACCTTTTATAGTTCCTCTACTAATCATACAGTTGAAAAATTGTGAAGAAAGTTATGTGAATTGATAATCTTTGTCACATAGTTGTTATAAATTTAAATAAAAGTGTATTATTGTGCAATAACAAAACGTCTGTGTAACATGTGCAATGATAACGAATTCATAAATTATGTACGTACCTACAAGGCTAAAAAAGTAAACAGTCTTCAAAAAAGAAATTATTAAAGTCTTCAAAATAGAAGAGACGCGATAAGAAGATTATTTTAGTCTAGTATTTCCACTTTCGCCTTTCCCTCTATCATAACATTCTGGCATTTTGCAGCATATCATTTTTATAGCTTGATATAATGTTGCATTTATAGATTCATTAACTGACTCATCTCAGTTCATTGTCCATGAATTCATCAAACAAGTCTAACAGTCCGCTTGATTTCAGAATTTAATAGGCATTTCTACACATATTCAATATGTCACCTCACAAATTCAAATTCAAATATCATAAAATTCTGTCACTATTCTTGTAAAGAAAAACCTGAAACGTTACTTTAATTTTCTTACCCGTTGCATTGCGCAAACAAGTGCTCTCAATCAAATGCTTACTGCTCGTACGCATGCGTACAAACCTGTCCTTACTATTTTGTTTGCATTTAATGTTGACGTAAAACCAGATCAATACAGCGATTGTTTATAAAAATGATTGTTGTACATGCATGATTGGCTTCAAAAATGCGAAAAACAAAAGGTACCTAAAAAGTGTTATCACCAGTAACGTTTCTCAAAAAACAAAATTACCTAAAGATGAAAACAAAGTGTACAGCAATAGGTTCAGACACACTTTGTGAGGGCTTTTGGCTAGCACGCAATACAAAATTATCTTTGTCTCTATGAAGTACATATATATTATGAACGTGTCAAAAAAGAAAACGCTTCACACAAATGCTGTTTAGTAAGGTCAGCAAATGTAGGTATGCATTTATAAGCGAGGCTCAAAACCAGTGGGCTCAACTGCAGCGTCAGCGCAGTTGAAAGCACGCTTGACAATAATCACTTTGTCAATCAATTGAGTTCCTTTGTTCTGCAACAAATTATCAAGTTGCATAAGCTTTCCTATTGTATGAAGGGCTCTTGAAAAATGGAAACCCAGTTAGCTCGCTACGTGGAAACATATCCAGTGAATCTCAAATGGTTTCCAAATGTGCTCTATGGGTTTGTATTCTCGCTATCCGTTTACCTTGCGGCCTTCCGAAATCTGGACGCACGAACTGACTTTTTGGAGGAGAGGAGGTTTTTTAACGTGAAAGATGAATTCGATTTCATAGTTGGTAAGTTGAAATTGAAACTATCACAAAATCATGAATCTGGGTCACGAGTGAAATGAAAAGGGAAAGGAAGGTGTATATGCTGTGGTTTTGCATTTATATTCAAGTGGGCGCTGGGAGTGCTGGAGCCGTTGTTGCAAATCGGTTATCTAGAAACTACAGCGTTCTACTTTTGGAAGCTGGTGGAGATCCTCATCCACTGCATTTGATCCCTGCGTTTTCCACGTTCCTTCTTAACTACCCTGAGGTAGATTGGCAGCATAAGACCGTTCCACAAAAGAACTCAACTTTGGCACAGAATCACAGGGTAAAAATCTCAGGGGACATCGTAATATTGGCAAATGTTTAATAAAAACAGAGACAGGAAGTCAATGGCAAAGAGAATATTGTTTTTGTTTTTTGTTTGTCTTGGCAAATAAAGGAAAGCTTATTATCGCAAGGAAAAGCTCTTGGCGGAACAAGCAACATCAATTTCCTTATGCACAGTCGTGGAAATCCCAAAGACTTTGATAGTTGGGCGGAAATGGTGGGAGACCCTCAGTGGAACTATGAGAACTTAATCCCGTTCTTTAAAAGGCACGAGGATTACGTGAGGAAGCCAAACTACCGTGACAAGAATTATGCCCAACGTGAGTAAATAACATGTCATCAATATAGCATTTCCCAATTGACATTGACACTTTCTTTTGCCAATACCAATCAATGATTCTCTGTACCCATTATAGCTGACGTCCATGGAACGGGAGGAGAATTGAGAATAGAGGTTCCATCGTACACGGGGATGGCAGACAAGTACTTGGAAGCCACCGAAGAACTCGGCTATAAACGAACCGATTTGAATGGACGCTACACAGAAGGTTCTTTTTTTAATCAATTCGAATATTTTAACTACTGTTTTAATAATTTATAGAAATTGAAATTTTGCATTCCTCGCAATAATTATGTGCCATATTTTTTTAGGATTTGATTATACGTACTCGCCGGTAAAAATGGGGCGAAGACAAAGTACATTCACCGCATTTTTAGAACCAATTCGAGGAAGAAGAAAGTTGACCATCAGAAAATTCGCTCATGTCACGAAGGTATATATATAAAATTGATGAATAATTCATTTACCAAAATACCTTATTCATTAATCGTTAGTTAGCACAACATTTTATATAGATCTTGCTCGGCAAGGACAACGAAGCATATGGTGTAGCTTATGATCATCATGGTCATCGGAGATATGCTCATGCCAAACACGAAGTAATTGTATCTGCCGGAGCTTTGAATTCGCCAAAACTTCTGTTGCTGTCGGGTATAGGGCCAAAGGAGGACCTTCAGGAACTGGGCGTAAGGTTTTAATCTTGATCGCATTCTCTAGGAATTTTTTATGGAGGTCATACAATGATCAATTATGCAATATACGATAACTATTTACAGATTCCGGTGATGCAGGATTTACCAGTTGGAAGGTCGCTTCAAGATCATGCATGTACATATCTTGGACCTTTCTTCATTGATCAACCACTTACTTTTAATGTGGACCGGGATTCTCTACGAATGCAAGAGTTCTTAAACAAAGGAACAGGACCCATGTCCCACGCATCCTGCTCTGCCTTTGGCTTTCTCTCAACCGACATTGCCAAGTCTGAGGGTCAAAGTGATTGGCCTGACATTCAGCTAATTTTTATTGGAAGCTCAATTTGCAAAGAATGTGATAGGTTTATAGCGCACGGGTTCAACATAAACGAAGAGACGCTTCAGCAATATTATAAGCATGCCAAAGGAAAGGACTCGTTTATACAAATCGTGTCAAATGCCAGGCCTAAAGCGCGGGGCGAAATAAGACTTCGGAGTTCAGACCCGTATGTCCCTGCGGTAATAGATCCAAAGTATTTGGATAACGAACACGACATCAGGGTCACTATCGAGGGCGTGAAAAAGGCTGTTGAGATCGCAGAGAATACGACCACATTTCAAAATCTTGGAGGTAGGTTTACAACAGAGCCGTTTCCGGGTTGTGAGAATGTGGAGTTCAGATCCGATGATTATTGGGAGTGTTATATACGCCAGTATACGGTAAGTCTGCACCATATAGTTGGAACCTGTTCCATGGCAAAGTCTCCGGAAACGGGGGTTGTAGACAGTCAGCTCCGAGTGTTCGGTGTAAAGGGACTTAGGGTTATCGATGCTTCAATAATGCCACAAGTGCCTGTGGGCAATACAAATGCTGGTACGATAATGGTTGGGGAGAAAGGTGCCGATTTGATTCTCCAGTCATTAGATAACTCATCCAAGTCATAGCCAAGAGCTTATGTAGGATAATGACGGATTATATTTATGTATTGTTATAATATATTTATTTATTCAAAGTAAGATTACTTAATGCAACTCATAGTGTGTTATGTATTTTAGTTTACTTGATTCGTGTATTTGAATGAGACAAGCAATGGAAATCATAAAACTGAAAAAAGGAGGATCGACATTATGGATCCTCCTTGTTTCTGGATTCGCGGTCGTTAAATGGAACGCTTAAGACTTATTGGCGCCTTTCGACAATTAGTAAAAATTACTTGCGAATGACAGATGAATTGCAAATTTTTCCTTACACAATGATTATGTTTAGTCATTCGTTACGTCATCTTGCCATCCGGGATGTACAAATTAATGAAATATTTCCTGTCTACAAACAAGCTCGTTGTTCCCTTTAATCACGTTTGCTGAGTTTATGCATTGTGTTTTGTGTTCCAATCAAACCTACAAAAACATTTGATATTGAATTTTATATTTGCGTATGCACATGAAGTATTTTCTTTTACGAGAAAATGCTCCGTGATTGTGAAGCAGTAAATAAACTTGATTGAAAACCATGCAAGATGTTTGTCCAAAACAGAAGCTATATAAAACTCTTCATTTATTACTCTTTCATAAGCACATCTTAATCTATTCATAGTATAAACTGATAATTCGTAATTTCAAGCAAAAGGAATATTACATTAATAAAGTAACAAATAATAGTAATCTTTTTTTAGTTCAATAGAAATAATAAATACTTTCTTTATATAAACTCTTTCATCATCATCACACCTCAAGTAATGACAATGACATCAAAGTGATTTAAAAGCAACTCATCAACTATAGCTAATATAATATATATTCCACAATTATAAATTTGCACTTAACGTATACAAAAATCATCATCTTTACTCTTAAATTCCACAATGCACACATTATTTTGCATGTATTTTTATATTTACATGTTTACTCGAGAGACTCGTGATCCGTTTTTTAAAGTCAGCTTAAATAAATTACTTAAATTTACTCGACCTATATCGATCTTTCATTTTATAGCTTTTTAAAACAAACTTTCTACTTTAAAGTTTAATTTTTACTTGAGGATTTTTTGCTTGTTTTTTTGGACTAGAGCAGTGTGTGTTTGTTATTTGTTTTCTACTGTGAGAGGATTAGTAGTTCAACTTCATTTACTACTATTTTATTAAATTTAACTATAATATTGTACATTTGAGTGAGTAAAATAATGACACGATGTGACGCTGCATGTCTTAAAGATTTTAACTGAAAAAAAAATATTATTCACAAAAAAGGTCTTCTCTCCTTTCGTTTCAAAATATCATCTCAGAAGAAATTAAAAATGACTTTGGATTTTTGTTTCCAAGTAGCATAAAATCTTAGCAACGATTCGATAATATTTTTAATTACTTTAAAGTGCGTACAATGCACGGAAAACTCTTAATAATGTCTCTATGAGTATTTATCCTCTTTAAAAACTCGATTCGATTTAACTTAAAATTTAAAGTAGATAGCCTAAATACGACCTTAACTTGGGTATTATTACATGATTCCTTCATCAGAATGAACAACCACTATAATTATTATTACTATGTACAGTCCATAGTTTCCAGAATATTTTTTAAAACGTATTCTTAGTAGAATTGGTACACTTTGGCATTTTCTTTTGAATTTTTAAAATGTCCTCTGCCTTATTTCCTCATCACTTTCAATTAAAAGTATTCTCTCTGCGGAAGAACCTCGATTTGACACGTTATCGAAAAATCGTGTTATGTGATATTTTTTTTAAAGAATGAAAACGTATAAAACATTTTTTTTTCTTTCGGCAAAAAAAGTTTCATTTTCAATTCCTTTGCAAGCAGGAATAAATATATATATTTCCGTTACGAACTTAAAGAGAAAATCAAATACTTAAACAAAAACTTTCATTTCCTCCGTTCTTTGAATAACAAGCAATTCTTTTATCTGCGACATTATTGAATATATCGAGTGTGACGATGAAGAAGAAAAATACATATACATAATTTAATAATAATAATATGAGCACCATAATAATAATATCTTCTTGCTTCATCCGTCAAGTAAAAAAAATTAAAACGTCATCGTCGTCGTCCTCGTCCTCACGCCTCAATGCTATCCAGCTCATCACACGATTTTGACTTTGGTGTTGGAGACCTGTCAATTGAAGCAATCAAAAATGAAAATGAGACACTATTTCCCACTTTCTCAAAATGATTGACAGATTTGTAAAAAAAATATCTTTTTTCAATCCCCACATACCTTGTTGGTTTTCCACTAACACAACCACTGCTGCTGGATGCTGCAGAAGAAGGGATCATATTATTGGCACTGGAATGATGAACAGCCCCCACTCTTCTCTTGACACGAATCACCACCTCTCCCGTTTTGATTTTCTTGAACACGCCAATTGCCTCTGCGTGAGAGAGACCGGGCATGAGAACATCGTTTACTTGGAGGATCTCATCACCTGCAAAAACAAACAGACAAAGAAGAAAAACGGTTAAAAAAAGTTCTTTCATTTTTATTCACACACAATAACCTTACATAATAATACTAAGCGCAGAAACAGCAAAACAAAACACCCATAAAGGTTCAACCCATCTCAACTCAACAAAAGCTTAGCACAAAGTCAACGGCTTGCATTGTTGCATTCCTTTTTCCTCTCTCTGCTGTCTCTCCTGTCAATTATCCAATTGAGCCAGTAGAAACTTGGGAATTTAATTTTGTTCTTTCAGATTCAATTTTAACAACAAAATGGCATAATTTTTATTCACAGGAACAACGGGCATAACCTACATAACAATTAGCCTAACAATAGGAAGTGTAAGAAGCGGCATTTTGCCCGATGTTTTTAGTTTTTGTATGTACTACCCACCTTCATAGAGAGACTTTTTCTCGGCAGCTTGTCCATTGGGAAATACGGTTTTCACATAAATGCCCATACTGCCTTTTGGCGAGTCCCGACCTCCAACAATAGAGAAACCTAATCCCTTTTTTCCGTTTCCTTTCTCAAAGACAATTGTGTAGATTTTGTATTGTTGCTGACCGCCAGCTCCGCTCCCATTGCTATGATGACTCTGAGCGGATCGGGATTTTCTTGGCAGAGTACAAATTGTGGAGGCAGTTAGGTAATAATTTGTTACCGGGCTGTTTTGTGCGCCACCGTTACCATTGCTACTGGCAAGGCTGCTGTATTGCAGAGGCAAGCCTCCTCCACTCAACAATTGACTGTCAAGCTCGGATGGGGTGCCGGCCTGATTATGACTTTGGTAATGGGGCTGAGGATAGTATTGTTGGGCTGGTGGCGCAAATCCGGCGTTGATTGCATCCGCATCTGCGTTGTAATACGTGAGCGTGGAATGTCGACGATTTCGAGTTTTCGTTCCACCTGGAGTTACGCTGCTACTTGAAAGCTGGTTAGGACTAGCGGAATACACATCCATTGACATGGGCTCAACACTGGATCCGGTGAGGGCGGTGGGCGCAAAAAATCCGGGATGATTGTGCAACGGACTGGGTGAGGCAGAACTGGAAGCGGATACAACGCCAGGAGCTACTCCCCCCGAGGTAAGGAATGAGAGAGGTCCTCCCGCTGTGGAAATCTTTTTCCTTCTCGGCACGACAACCTCGACTGGATCCTCCACGGGCTCCGATAAGCTTTCGTCGCTTTGCTCAACAATCGTTTCGTGGTGATTCTGATGTTGCTGCCCAAGCCTGCTAAACGCTTGTTGGGGTGGTAACTCTGTATGCATATTTGTAGGAGTTGGTGTACCACTTTCTCCGCCACTAGCATCAAGTTGTGAACCATCTTTATTATCCCTGGCAACGAGCAACTCCAACTGCGAACAATTGATGCCCGTTGAGCTCAGCACCAAGTCTGCCTCGTCATGGGACAAACCTCGGATTCTCTTTCCGTTGATATTCACAATTTCATCACCAATTTCAATGCGACCGTCCCTAAAAAACGAAAAAAAAGAAACAAAAACTTAATAAAGAAATGAATAAAAAAGTGTCAATTTCACTCACAACTCATATTTCTCTTCAAACTCCATTCCAAACTTTCCCCTTCTCTTTTTTTTCTCTTTCCATTCCTGTCACTCAAAAGCTCTCTGTTTCTCAAGAGGAAAAAAGGGCTCCAGACAAGAATGAAAGGAGAAATAAAAGAAAAATATATACCCCTTCCTCCTACTTGTCTCTTATTCAATTTTTGGGTTGAAATCTATTTTATTTTATTTTTCTCTTCTCACCGTTGAGCCGGCGAATCCATTCTAAGCTCCAAGACAAAATGTTCAATCCCTCCAACGGCTGCAGCAGCAGCCCCTCCAGAGAATGTCGCATAACTTTTTGACTCAAGCACTATTCCCAGAGGCTCATCCGGGGATTTACAAATTTGCACTAGTTGAAATCTCTTCTTCTTCTGGGTTGACGGAGGAGGTGGGGGCGGGGGTGTACTTTGACAATTGCCATCCTTCTGCTGTTGTTGTAGGTTCAAGTAAGGACTTGGACTGTTGGCATTACTTTGATACATTCTAAAGATCTCTCGGGTTTCCATCCACTGGATTTTCGAGGGAGGGTGATGTTGCCCTGCAAAGTGATGCGAGGAGGCGGAAGAAGAACTTCGAGTGACAGCATGATGATGCGGCGGCTGCTGTTGCACGTGAGGTGCATGAGATTCCGACGCAGAAGAAAGGCGACCTGACGTCGTCGAGTGGAGTCGCGCTGAATTATTCTTATCACATTCTTGAGGATTTGAACATCCCGCAAGGGAAAATGAAGGGGGACTCTGTTGACTTCTCGTAATTACTGCATTAGCCAAGTCACTTTTCCTCCGCACCACCGTACATTTACCGCTGCTATTATTACTCGACTTGTTGACAGGATGGTTTTGAAGCTGACTTTGCTGCTGCTGTTCAAAATCCCAAGAGTTTCGAGGACTCTTCACTTGTTCCGCTGTTACCAGTGGAGGCGGTTGCTGATGGGGATGATGTTCTGCGGATGACTGAGGTGGGGGCTGGGAAGTAGCTGACAACTGATGATGATCGATAATCATCAAATCTACATTCTTTGTACTGTCCGAGTCGTAGCCACTTTCGTTGCTGCTAATGTACGTGGAACCTTGCACCGCAACCGTACTCACAATCGCTCCAGTTGACGACGACGACGACGCCGAAGACGAGGTGGATGTTCTCGCAATGTTGGAACCGCTTCCTCCTCCCGATGCGCAATCTGATGGAGGAGGCACTACGACAACGGGTGGACTAGTTGCGGAAGGGGGACACACTACAATAGGCAATCCGGGAGGACACTGGAGTGGATCTTCCTCCCCTCCCCCGAGGGGCCCTCCCCCATCTAATAATATTGTACTGGTACTGCCACTAATTTGCACTTGATCAACAATGTCCTCCACACTGTCTACAATCTCATCCTCGTCATCCTCTTCATCATCAATGTACCTCCTCTGGAAGTAGTTGGGTGGCACTTGCTGTCGCCTCAAAATCCGCTGGTCTTCGTCCACACTGCTACTCCGTGGAAACACGTTTCTCCTCACATTTTTCACATCACCCCCTCCACAGTCACTGGCACGACTACCCTTCCTCGTAACCCTTTCCCTGCTCCCACTGCTACTGTTCACCGGACTACCAGTCTCAAGGTTACCATGACAGCCACTCCCTTTCGGCATCATCACCGAGTCCAGGAGCATTTCGCAACTGTTGCTCGCACTCTTCACGTCCCTGCCACTCCGTCTCGGAGTCGAGTTTCGTTGCAGCAAACTTTGAAAAATGCCTCCGCCACCTGTTGACTCCTTTTGCTGGGACGATGGCGTCGCCAAGTTACTTATACTACTACTCGCACTACTACAACACACCCCAGGACTGTTACTCCGACTTCGTTTACTATTGTTATTATTATTGTTGTTATTGTTGGAATGGTTTCCACTGGAAGCACTGCGTCGCGCACGGAAAAATATCAGACTGGATCCGCCACTGCTGGGCTTACAACTTGTTGGTGTGCTGGCTTCACTCTTGCTATGGAATTCGTCATCAAAGCTGCTATTGTGGTTACCATGACCTCCTCTATTTATAATTCTGTTGAAGGAATGACTCAAGCTGAGAGAAGTTGGTTTTGCAGGTTTTTGCTGTCCACTCGTCTTGCTGGGCGTTGAGGTGCTATTATTATTGGTGTTGGTGCTACTATGGTTATGATGACCACTGCCACTGCTACTGCTGCAGTCACTACTCACCCCACTTGTACTACACTCTGCCAGAGCCAAATGAACACTGTAATCAACAAACAAAGAATCAAGTTTAGGCAGGAATAAAATCGGATGAAGTCCACCACCAGTACATGCAAATCATCAAATAATGAGGATGTAGTCTTCTGGATGCCATCAGGATGTTAGAGTGTTACTTACGAAAATGTTTTCACATACGTGCACTTTTCTTACCGAGTAAGTTCTTACAGTAACCATATCAACTTGATATTTCCCGTTTCGCTTGAAACTTGGCACACATTTACATCTTAGTGAAACAAATATTCACCCAAAATTTGAAGAGAATCATAAATCTAGTTTTCGAGAAAATCGAAAACCAAATTTCCTGAATGTCATTTTTCATAGTGACGTAATTTTGAAATATTGCAAAGAGGGGGGTCTCACCTACCTTCCGTTTCCCCATGTTAATTTGCACTAGGAATTTCGAAAAATGACATTTGGGAAATTTGGTTTTCGATTTTCTCGAAAACTAGATTTATGATTCTCTTCAAATTTTGGGTGAATATTAGTTTCACTAAGATGTAAATGTGTGCCAAGTCTCAAGCGAAACGGGAAATATCAAGTTGATATGGTTACTGTTAGTTTCTTACTCTTTGGAAGTTTTTATTACACAAGGGCCACCCGTTCCTAAACACATGGTTCTCAATGATTGGATGTATTAGTATGCATCTCTTTCAATCCCATTTATTATGACAGTTAAGTAACAGCATTTACTAAATCTCTGGCAAGTGAATAATACTATCAATAAAATATTTTATAATAGAAGTATATATCTGTGATGTTCTTAATTCAATTTCTGTACCTGTCACTGCTCACCGAGGAAACAAGTAGTTTCTGATTGTGGTGGAGCAAGTGCTGGTTCTCCTCTGGCAAGACAGTCAACTTTGAACGGACAAAGCCATGAGGAAAACCAAACTTTTTAGATAAGGGAGTATTGCTGCTGTTGTTGTTGCTCCCATTGTTTGACTGTGAAGAGGATGCTGCTGTTGAGATGATAGCAGCAGCGGCAGCAGAAGCAGGACTACTGACGTCACTTCCGGTGCTCAGCAACATTCCGTGAATGTTGTCCACAGACTGACTCTTCATTTTCGTGGGAGAGCATACCACACTACTGCCGCCACTTGTACAACCATTGCCACTGCCTGGCGAACATACACCGTAACAGGATGCACCCAACATTAGCATTTTGCTTTTCGTTGACGAGGATGACGAGGTGCCGCCGCCACCACCACCACCAGCACTATTATTGCTACTGACTTGGGGAGAATTTTGAAAGGATTTCTGAGTAAATCCGGAATTCCATTCATTACTGTTTGCATAGTTTTGTAGGGCAGCGGACGAGGAACATCCACTTGTGTTTATGGACGTTGATAACGTAACCTGGCCAAGGTCCAGATCTGCCGCAGGGTCATCGCCAGCTATGTAGCTGGGAAGTGTGCTGGTGGAACAGGAGCGAAATAAGGGAGATCCGTTGGGGAGATCGTGAGAATTTTGGGAGGAGGATGGCTGACTATTTCGGTTGCTATGGTGATTTAGTTGACGTCGCAGGGTGCTCGTTAGTCTCAAGGTGCCCATGCCACTGAGCAGTTGTTCATGTTTACTCGTTTTCTCTCTGGTGTGGGGATGAGGATTAGAGCTTTGATTGGAACCATGGCTACTACTGTTCTCCTTGTCGTTTTCTTTACTATTTTGTCTGGCTGGACTTCTTGTAGAATGCCGTCCTCCGAGCATGAGCATTCCCTTTATGGATTCTACGCGATCCACCTTTCCACTTCCGGCACCACTTGCGCTACCTCCCTTATCCCCCTTGTTTTTCGACGAAGGTCTCAGCGTGGCGCACTTTCTGTTAACGTTAACGTAAAACTCATCATTTGCAAGGGCTCCGGCCCCTGACGCGCCCTTTTTACTCCTACTTCCTCGCTGATCCCCGCTACTACCCCCTGCGCAGTTCAAACTACCCAAATTTTCCTCCGATGCTGAACATGGCTTTCTATACAAATCCAAACTTTTCCGTTGCTTGCTCTGCTTGACCACCGGAAAATTTTCCTTTTCACCTCTACTCTGAGTCGAGGTCTGAATTAAACTCATGGGCTGATTAAAGGTATGATGACTGCTCTCGCTGTCCCTCTTATTGTTTCTCAGCACCAGTCTCCATTGCCTATGAATTGTGCCATACCCACTATTTCCCCCTTTCCCACTCTTTTCCTTTTTCTTTCCTCCATCTCCTTTCTTTGGAGTGCTATCCCCTCCCACCAAAAAGTCTTGTGAATTACTTCCTACCGTGGGAGTTGTAGGCGTTTGGACTGCGGAATTTGTCTGGCTCTGCGAGGTGGACGAACTTCCGCCACCGAGCAGTTCTCCGGAGCCACTTAACGCGCGATGAATATCAGCTCCAGCAGCACCGGAATTCTTCAACTGATTCCATGTCTTGCCCATTTTCTTGCTCCACGTTGCAAACCCTATACATACACAAGACAGAAAAAAATGAACAAGAAAATTTAAACTCATTTCATTACTATTATTATTAGCATTCCGACTACATTTCCATTTTCCATTTCATATTATCATCATTATCACTGCCTTGTTGCGTGTTCCCCTTTCTTCCTCTCAAACCAACCATAACAATAACAATGCATGCCACCACCGCACCACACTTGTTCCAGTGACTTGGCAAGTGGCCATCGTCTCTCCAAACTCCAAACATGCAACAATATGCCGTCTCTTGTACACCTGAGTCATTATCGTCATCATAACCATAATACCATCCTAAAAACATCAGATAGGAGAACAGTCTCCTCTCAACAACACTGAATACAATGAATGTAATCACAATTACCAAAAACAGGAGCAGCAGTCAGATCGACCTCCCACTCTACGCTCGGCTCTCACTTTTTATTTCGCCTTTTGCCTTTAACTTAAAATTACCTGACTTTTGTTACTCAACTGAGCGGATATTACCTCAGCAAAAAGGGAAACACCACCACCTCCACGCATCATGCATACATACCACCGCACAGCACCGCCATGACATTCCATTTAGCTTTTTTGGCCATCAGTAAATTTTTATATCTGTTCATCAGAAGACAAGAGAGAGAGACAGAAAAATAAAAGGGCATCATCGTATCATCCTCATCATCATTACCATCTCGTAATAATAATCATGAAAATATTTATGCCCCGATAGTGATGGTGGAGGTGGTGTAGTGGCTGTTTGACTGAAGGTCTGCAAAGGTAGCAGAAAAGGCTAATATCCGGCCTTCTTTTTCTTTCATCCCATTACATATACGCACATTGCTTCCATGAGCGGAGGTGGTGGAGGTGGTGCTCTAGTGTTTCTCTGCTGTCATGCAATATAATATATCATCATCATGGTCCTCGTCGCCGTTAATTCAAGTGACTTGAGTTGACTGAGATCGCATCATGGAGTAGGTTTTCGCAGAGGCTGTTGTTGGTGAACTACTTTTTACCATGCGACGACGACGATACGATGCCATGAGATGGTAAACATGATAATATGATTATAATTACAATTCCCTCTCTTGCTGCTGATCATGATGATGAGGATGAATAAGTATGATACAAAACACAAGACCACTTTCGATATTACAGTGATAATGATATGATCATATCAGGAAAAGCAGTTTAGCATTATTATTGGAGAAGCTATTATCATATTTTCTTCCTCCTCCACCACCACCGCACTACCTTCTTTCTTGCTAAGTGTATCCGCATTGGAGTATTTTTGAACTTGTAAAATATTCATGGTGATCTGCGGAAAATTGTGCGGTGGTGGAATGTGGATTTTTTTGGATTTCCCTGCGGATACGAACAAAAAAAACTGGCTTGCTTAAAAAACTTCATGTTGCCGTTATGATCTGATGATCATGACGATGTCTTTTCCTGCTACCGGGAGGAATATTGTACGTAAAAATATAATCATTAGGATGAATGAGTATGATAATGACAATGGCAAAATATTATTATGCCATATTGCCCAGGCGGCGGCAGGAGCAGCAGATGAAAAATCGGGCATTATATAATCATGACATGATAATGACACGTGGCAATGCCATTTTGCCGTTGTTGTGTGTGTGCTGCGAAATAGTGAAATATCATAAAAGTTGGGCAGCCGTCGTACTGTCTGGATTGTCGTGTGTCGTGATGGCGGATGTTTCGGGTATTATATTTTTTTAAAGTAAAGCCATGGAAAAAAAAAGTTAACGATCTCTCAGAAGTAGTAGATTTGTGGTTGTGATATTGATCAGTAAAGAGACGCGTGCGGTGGTGGCGATAGTTGGAAAGCATATACCACGCACATTGGCGAAGAGACAGATGGCATATTGTTCTAGATAT